>CAMZMU010000116.1:10972058-11373732 GCA_947311845.1 Poa pratensis | reverse complement strand
CCTCATCGTCCTCCCCTCGTCTCCCACCTCGCCCCGCATTGCCGCCGCTGCCGTCGCGGGCCTGCTGTTGCTCCTCCTTCAGATCCTTACCCCCAGCAGCGCCTTGCAGCGGCAGCAGCAGGTCGGCCTTCTACGGCAGCGCATCTGGAGGAACCGGTCTCCATGGAAGAGGAGCTGGAGGATGGCGGTGGGAAGAGGGCTCGGGACACCGTGCCGTCGTGCTGCTCACCCTCGCTTGGGCCGAACCCGGGGGAGGGGTCGCCCAGCCCACGGGAAGCTCCTGGACACCGGCAGAAAGCAGCTCGGGGAGATGCTGATGCAGAAGTCGCGTGCTTCCTCCTTGTAACACCCGAAAATCTAGTATTGATTTTAGGGTGTTTTCTCACACCGGAAAAACTTTTCCTTTTATTAAATGACCTTCTTAAATATTTTGTGGATGATCTTGACTTTGGTTTTGCCCTCTCGGAAATTTCCATGTTCTCTGAACTTCAAACACCACCCTCGACAAATGTGTGCTAAAGATTTCCCTAGAAAATCCTAGCCTCCGTGATGATCTTTTAATCCCGGTTATTTCCACTTATCAAAGGGGTGTCAATTTCCCTCGCCAATAAAATTCCATCAAAATTTACGGAGGACTCCCGTGTATATATGCCAACCCCTGCAAAAATATTGCATACTCCAATGCAATATTTCCAATTTAGGGGTTAACCTGTTAGATATCGGTCTTGATCCTAAATTTATTCAGTCCACCTAGGAACCTCTGAAAATTCTTATAATTTAGGGAGATGCATATTTTTGTATTTCCTACACTTCTCCTGAACCCAACCATTCGAGCAATGTTTGACCTACTTCCTTTGTAAGCCGAAAGTCGATGCGGTACGCGACTTAGCGGACACATTTCAAAACCTTTTTTCTACTACCCCCAAATAAGTTCAAACTCCTTAGGCACTCTCCATATACCAAACATACCCGGTGGAAATTGTTTGGGATTTTTCTGAGTGAAGGAAGACCTCTGTCTTTTCGTCAGACACGTCGTGTGCGTTAGAGTTTTGGAAAATTTCGTGTTGCGAAGTGTGAAGTTTTGAGTGTGGCCGGTGTGGTTGAGTGATCTTATCGTTTTAAACCCCGCGGTGCAATCCATTCGCCGTTTGGACCTCGAGTCACCGGGTACGGGAGCGCGTCATGTCGCCCGCGTCGTGCTTCGGACGTCCTGGACATGCACGCTTTGGCGTGACCTAAACCTAGCTTACCCCTAAACCTATGCCTAATCTCGGCTGCAGTGCGACCTCGTGCGGAACTGTACCTCCAGCTCATCTCCCCTTATCCTCTCCACCGACGATACAGTGAGGTGAGAGCTTCCCCGTGTTTTCCCCCTCCCTGCCTTAAAAGGACCGAGCTCTCCTCGCAGGCACACCCAACTCTTCCTCTTCCTCCCAGCCCGAGCCAACAACCAGAAGCATCTCCGTCTCCACCGCGTCCGATTCCGTACCAAGTCCTAATTACCGAGCGCTGCCGCAAGCCGTTCGTGGTCGGCCGCCATTGCCGAGCTCGGCGTGCATGCACCCGAGCAACGCCAGCCTTCCCGCACCCCTAGCCCCTCCCCTGGCCGTGGAACACTACCGAAGCTCTGTCCTGCTGTCGCCCAGCCTCCTCGTGCGCCCAGCGGCCGGCCCCGGCGACCTGCCGCCATGACCGAGCGAGTTGAGCTCGCGCGCGACGCGTGGGAAGCCTCCCCGCCGTCAGCTTCCCTCTCCTGGACGCGGTCCTCCACCGCGAGCTGGTCGCCGCCGTTAGCCCGCGCCCGAGTCCCTCCCAGTGGTCGGCGTCACGACGTGCGCGACGCCGTACGCGCGTACGCGTCGCGCGAAGAAGAAGACCGAAGCCTCCCCGGGCGCGGTGTGGAGGCGGAGAGCCGTCCCCGCCGTCGGCCGGCGGCCCAGCCGTCGCGGCGGTGCGGAGCATCGCTGGCGGCCTCTCCCCGAGCTCCCCCGCGGGTCGCCCGTCGAAGAAGACGACGGAACAGTGATCCGATCGTTCCCAGAAATAGGCTAGCTGAAGGCGCCTTTCCGTTTTTCTGTTTTCCCCACTGGGAAAACGTATTCCAGAGAAATACGCAACCTTCCAGGCAGCTGAGTGTCGGTTTGCTATCCGCCGCGCGTGAGCAGCAGATAGCTATCCTTCGCTCGCTCGTTTCTCTCAAACCGTAACTCGATTGAGGTGATTCAAATTTGTAAATTCATATTTTGAGTAGCTCTATCCAGTAGTATAGGTTTTAGATTTTTGTAAAATACTTGTATGCTCAGTACCCTTGTATGCCTGCATAGGGTATTTCGCAGTACCGGCAACCGAGACACTGACCGTGACGCGTCCGTGATTTCCGAGCCAAATGGTGTCGATCTTTGGAGGCAAGCTAACTCCTTGCTATGAGCCGTCCCGCAATGTTGTTTGTTATTTGCTTATTGCCATGCGAGTGTTTATATTTGTCTGCGTTCGGTATATATTATGTCGATCTGCTATTGTTATGTTCAATATGTTCGAATATTGCCCCTGCCATGTTTTATTCATCATCCATGTATGCATTAGAATGACGTGTGAATTAATTGTGCGCCTCGGACTTGCGCGGCTTTGTCGAACCCTCTAACTAAACAACTGTAAACATGCGTTCCTATGAGTGTTTGCTTCTTCTCCTTCGCCGAGGTGAGAAGCGGACGAATGTCGTCTTATGATCCTCAGAGTTGGGGGCATTTGCCAAAAGAGTTATTTATTTCTTCTCCCTCTGTCAAACGTGGTTGGCGTAAGCCCACCTGGACTGCGATGCTTGGGACATTTGCTTTTCATTTGGGTCTTTTTGCCAAGATTGCTGACATCACGTCAGGTTAATCCTCGAGTGGAATGGATGCTTTCTTTCTTATGAGTGCTTTTCGGTTCATTTTTTGGAGACTACATGCCCAACTAAAATTGGTAATTGATCGGTGGTGGCGCTGGTCAGCGGAATCGCCGCCGTAGTCACCCGATCGACGCCAACAACATGTGTTATATTTGGTAGTTGATATGTGATGGCGCTGGTCGGCGGAATCGCCGCCGTAGTCACCCGATCGACGCCAACAACATGTGCTAACTTTTGTATTGATCTGCGATGGCGCTGGTCGGAGGTAGCTCCGCCATAGTCACCCGGTCAATACAAATAAACTATTGCTTGAGATATTATGTTGCTAATGTCTTGATGTTTGATGATATATTATTATGTTATTGTGATTGTTGTGTTGGACTAATCCTTGTTGTTTGGACTTGTTATGATGAAATTTGATTAAATGAAACACCCCTCCAAACTTCGATAGGGTCAGTCCATAGTGCCACTAATCTGAACATCGAAAGCACTACCACTGTCGCTCACATGGGCGGGCCTTGACCTACGTATCCTATTGGGCCTCCTTTGATGCTGCCATTTTGGCAAGACTAGTCGGTTACCTTTGTGGTCGGGGCTAGTCTTGCGACGGTTCCGGAGCTAGGCGTCGCTCATGGGTTGGGGACGTGCCGGATTCACTTCTGCATAAGGCATATAGTTATGTCGGTGGCTATATAGGGAGTGTCTTGATGGCGTGAACGGTTGAGTGAGTGTATCAGACCGTCTTATGGATGTGATCCTAAAGTACCGGTTGTTAATGATCCACTTAGATGAGTGAAGTATTGCAACCTCTCGAGAGTGTCAAATCTGGATGTCTAGCCTCGTTCCAAGGTTATGGAACAACAGTTCAGTGTCGGTCACACTATTGTCTTTGTCGAGTCAGGAGGTTAAACATAAGTTCTGTTTGAAAGAAAGATGAACAACCTGATTTCACTAAATGAACAATAAGTTGATGCAGGGAATGCTACTTGAGATGTGATTGTGAACCAGGTTTAGGATGGCGGTGTGATGCGTTGGGGAGCCTATAGTTAGGCCAGAGCCCACATCAACCGTGCGTGCCCAGAGTGAAATGATGAGGCCAGTGGGCCTAGCAGTGATCGCAGGTACTGTTGTGTATTATTTGGTACCCACTTGGTACACCCTTTTCTTGTCACAGGTAAGCCCTTTGTATGATTGTGGTACACGATCCAACCCCACCTGGCTTGGACTCTGTACTGGTGATACCCCCGTTGTCTGCTTACGACATGTTGGTTGTCAATGCCATGCTACTTTTATGTCATGTATCTATAGTACACTTGACATGTTGTAGGAGTTTATTTCCAATGTATATCTTGTTGCATGATTGTTGGATTGTTTGTATTGAGTAGCGATTCTTGCTGAGTGCATACAAATGTACTCACGGGCCTTGTGTTTGTGGCCAGATGTTGGCGAGGATTCACCTTCTACCTTAGCCAGAAGTGGAGCAAGAGCGTGCTAGGATCAGTAGCCCAGCCAGATACCTGTGGAGTGGAGCCGCTCCAAGCCGTTGCCTCATTTATGTCTTCCGCTGCCAGTTAAAACTCTGAGTTGGGCCATGCTTGGCAAGACATTTTGTAATGCCTCGATGGCCTTGTAAACCTTTTGTAGCACTTTGTGCCTGATTGTGTAATGATTTCCGCTATGTTGCATTGTCGTAACGTGCGGCCAGATATCTTGGGCTGGCGCACGGGGTGACCGCCTCTCTGGAAATATGTGCCAGAGTGGGGTGCCACAGAGCATGGTATCAGAGCACCAGGCTGGCTGTAGACTACCCTAGCATGGAAAGCCCAGCCTTACTTTTGCCCGACAAGGAGCCCGATGGATTTGACCCATCTCCGCCTAACCGGCATGGCTATTGTTGGTCAACAGTATGGCAGTAGGACTTGTCCCAATCCCCGAGTGAGGCTCACCGGTTTCTTCCATGAGAAGGAATCGACACTACCCATTAGTATGAGACCCAAGTCCTGGCTGCCTATAAATCCCACCCTCGCTTGCTATCCTTTGCAACCCAACTCTCTTGAAGCAGATCCCGCTCAGGAATCTTGCGCTCTCCTCTCTCCCAAGTACCTTAGCTTGAGGTTGTAGATGGAACCTACCCTTGTTTTCGAGACCACCGCTGAGTTTCGCCCCGGTTTTCCACTCTGCTGTGGGAAGCTGCTCACGACATTCTTGGTTGTGTTTCTCGGCCGGTGTACCATGTATATCGGTCTAACCTCTCCTCCTGCGTGAGCGAGTATCATGCCAGTGTGTATGTCGCCACAAGTGCCTTAGGAAGCGCGGCGCCATATGTGATTCAAAGCCACTTCGTGGATTCCCTTGAGATGGCTCTCCAAGTTGCAGCTTGGAAATGTCTCGCTCGTCTGCGGTACTTTGAAGCCGCGACAGAACCTCCCGCCCTCGCTTTTTCCCGCCAAGATCCCTTGCAAGCCCCAGCAACCCATGGTAAGCATCGAAGTGATGCTCAACTCAACCTTGTCCCACCTCGAAGCCTACACCACCGCCTTGGAGAGCATTCTTGCCTACCACTTGGAGGAATGCCATCCAATAGGCAAGCCCTTGCCCGAGTTCCGTAGCCCACTGACAAGAGCCAGTGGATACCAAGCTTTGCTTAGGACCAAAACCGCAAGATCCAGAAGGCAACAAAGTGGATGCCCAGACCAAGTCCCCACCAAGTGAGGAGTCCTAAGTTGGTAGGTGAGAGTTTGTGAGGTTGTTTGTAACCCCTTGTGTTTTCTTGTGCTGCATGTTTGTTCTGTCCGCGGTTAAGTTGTGGTTAGGTTAGCCCTGTGTAAACTTGATGTTCTGATTCCTTGTTAACCACTTGGTTGACATGTGACGGAATACCATGTCCTTTTCTTCAGTTGAAAAGTTTTGAAGAAATGACAGATCACATAAAAGCAGAAGTGGTATATGTGAACCCAGACACATATGCAGCCTGCAAAATTAATGCAAACTTTGAATGATATTATTTTCTAGTATAAAAATTATTTTGTGTGTGTTGCACAAGTTTAACTATTAAGTTGAAGTATTTAATGAGACACTGTAACCACGGTGTCCCGCTCACTTAATGTTGGCTCGTGCATAGGTTTGAAAAACTCATACATGTATCGACGCAAGGTTCCTCACCCAATATGAACCTTGTGAGGACTCATGTTAAAGTAAGGGCCCAAGCCCTCCACGATGACCCCCATCACAAGCTTTAGTATGCTTGTTGAGTGTCCCATCATCGTTGGAGCACAAAAGGATTTTGTAGAGTGTTTGTTAGCTGTTGTGAACGTGTTTGTACGGTATGGTTGAAATGATTATGCCATACTGCTGCAACTGTTTGTTTTGGGCCACGAAAATGCAGGACTATTTTTATAAAATGATGTTTTTCTCAGAATAGAAATTCTGCTATCTATATGCTTGTATTCAAGCCATGTTATCTTTGCTGCAAGACACGGAGTATGGCCGGTGGAAAAGTTTCAGAAATGAAGGATGTAAGTTCTACTCTAGCTAGAACTCTACAATTACTTCAGTGCAAGGAGATACCCCGAAAGTTCCCCCGTATCTATAGTGTTCCATAGGGAAAAATCCTTGCAAAAACAAATTTTGGGTGTGGCCCTACCCATCAAAATTAGGTGTTTGGGAGCTCACTTTTGGGTAACCAAAGCATCCTTCTCCTAAAAGAAACCTTAAATTTTTCAAAACCTATGTATGCATGAAAGTGTATATATAGCTTTTCCAAAATAAAACCCTAGATGAGAGGATAGGATAGCATATCCCAATCCTTTTGTTTATAAAATTTTGGGGAAACTGCTTACCCAGTTCAAACTCTGTTTTGTTGGATGTTAGCTTGTTTGTAGACATGCTTGTTTGCTTTTGCCATGGTTGTGTTGGTTATGTGTGCCCTGCCATGTGAATGTTTGAGCAAAAATCCTAGTTTATATTTATATACCATGGTGGTAGATCCTATTTTTGTTGGATTCGTGAGCCCCTGCCATGTCATTCTTTTGAGTGCATCTTGTGTGATGGTAATGCTATGCTTGCGAAGTGTCTGGTTTTGAGAAATACCTTGTTATGTGTGGATTCCCCCGAGTGTTTTAAACTCTACTATTTTGAAGGAAAAGTTTTGAAAAAGTTTTAAGATATAGGGGTATATTAAAACCGTACAAGAAATATCTTGTTATAACTCCGGGAATCTCTATAAGTCTCCGAATCTCGGGACTAGATTCTTTTTAAGGAGGGAAGGTTTGTAACACCCCGAAAATCCAGTATTGATTTTAGTGGTGTTTTCTCACGCCGGAAAAACTTTTCCTTTTATTAAATGACCTTCTTAAATATTTTGTGGATGATCTTGACTTTGGTTTTGCTCTCTCAGAAATTTCCCATGTTCCCTGAACTTCAATCACCACCCTCGACAAATGTGTGCTAAAGATTTCCCTAGAAAATCCTAGCTCTCCATGATGATCTTTTAATCCCGGTTATTTCCACTTATCAAAGGGGTGTCAATTTCCCTCGCCAATAAAATTCCATCAAAAATACCGGAGGACTCCCGTGTACATATAAAGCCAACCCCTGCAAAAATATTGCATACTCCAATGCAATATTTCCAATTTAGGGGTTAACTGTTAGATATCGGTCTTGATCCTAAATTTATTCAGTCCACCTAGGAACCTCTGAAAATTCTTATTATTTAGGGAGATGCATATTTTTGTATTTCCTACACTTCTCCTGTTGAACCCAAACCCATTCGAGCAATGTTTGACCTACTTCCTTTGTAAGCCGAAAGTCGATGCCGATACGCGACTTAGCGGACACATTCCCAAAACCTTTTTTCTACTACCCCAAATAAGTTCAAACTCCTTAGGCACTCTCCATATACCAAACATACCGGTGGAAATTGTTTGGGATTTTTCTGAGTGGAGGAAGACCTCTGTCTTTTCGTCAGACACCTCGTGTGCGTAAGAGTTTTGGAAAATTTCGTGTTGCGAAGTGTGAAGTTTTTGAGTGTGGCCGGTGTGGTTGAGTTGGTCTTATCGTTTTAAACCCCGCGGTGCAATCCGTTTGCCGTTTGGACCTCCGAGTCACCGGGAGCGCGTCATGTCGCCCGCGTCGTGCTTCGGACGTCTTGGACATGCACGCTTTGGCATGATCTAAACCTAGCTTACCCTAAACCTCTGCCTAATCTCTGGCTGCAGTGCGACCTCGTGCGGAACTGTACCTCCAGCTCATCTCCCCTTATCCTCTCCACCGACGATACAGTGAGGTGAGAGCTTCCCCGTGTTTTCCCCCTCCCCTGCCTTTAAAAGGACCCGAGCTCTCCTCGCAGGCACACCTAGCTCTTCCCTCTTCCCTCCCAGCCCGAGCCAACAACCAGAAGCATCTCCGTCTCCACCGCGTCCGATTCCCGTACCCAAGTTCTAATACCGAGCGCTGCCGCAAGCCGTTCGTGGTCGGCCGCCATTGCCGAGCTCGGCGTGCATGCACCCGAGCAACGCCAGCCTTCCCCGCACCCCTAGCCCCTCCCCTGGCCGTGGTACACCACCGAAGCTCCGTCCCTGCTGTCGCCCAGCCTCCTCGTGCGCCGGCAGCCGGCCCCGGCGACCTGCCGCCATGACCGAGCGAGTTGAGCTCGCGCGCGACGCGTGGGAAGCCTCCCCGCCGTCGGCTTCCCCTCTCCTGGACGCGGTCCTCCACCGCGAGCTGGTCGCCGCCGTTAGCCCGCGCCCGAGCCCTCCCAGTGGCCGGCGTCAACGACGTGCGCGACGGCCGTACGCGCGTACGCGTCGCCGCGAAGAAGAAGACCGAAGCCTCCCCGGGCGCGGTGTGGCGGGAGGGAGCCGTCCCCGCCGTCGGCCGGCGGCCCAGCCATCGCGGCGGTGCGGAGCATCGCCGGCGGCCTCTCCCCGAGCTCCCCCGCGGGTCGGCCGTCGAAGAAGACGACGGAACAGTGATCCGATCGTTCCCAGAAATAGGCTAGCTGAAGGCGCCTTTCCGTTTTTCTGTTTTCCCACTGGAAAACGTATTCCAGTGGAATACGCAACCTTCCCAGGCAGCTGAGCGCCGGTTTGCTATCCGCCGCGCGTGAGCAGCAGATAGCTGTCCTTCGCTCGCTCGTTTCTCTCAAACCGTAACTCCGATTGAGGTGATTCAAATTTGTAAATTAATATTTTGAGCAGCTCTATCCAGTAGTATAGGTTTTAGATTTTTGTAAAATACTTGTATGCTCAGTACCCTTGTATGCCTGCATAGGGTATTCCGCGGTACCGGCAACCCGAGACCCTGACCCGTGACGCATCCGTGATTTCCCGAGCCAAATGGTGTCGATCTTCGAAGGCAAGCTAACCCCTTGCTATGAGCCGTCCCGTAATGTTGTTTGTTATTTGCTTATTGCCATGCCGAGTGTTTATATTTGTCTGCGTTCGGTATATATTATGTCGATCTGCTATTGTTATGTTCAATATGTTACTTCGAATATTGCCCCTGCCATGTTTTATTCATCATCCATGTATGCATTAGAATGACGTGTGAATTAATTGTGTGCCTCGCACTTGCGCGGCTTTGTCGAACCCTCTAACTAAACAACTGTAAAACATGCGTTCCTATGAGTGTTTGTTTCTTCTCCTTCGCCGAGGTGAGGAGCGGACGAATGTCGTCTTATGATCCTCGGAGTTGGGGGCATTTGCCAAAAGAGTTATTTGCTTCTTCTCCCTCCGTCAAACGTGGTTGGCGTAAGCCCACCTGGACTGCGACGCTTGGGACATTTGCTTTTCATTTGGGTCTTTTTGCCAAGATTGCTGACACCACGTCAGGTTAATCCTCGAGTGGAATGGATGCTTTCTTTCTTATGAGTTTTTTTCGGTTCATTTTTTGGAGACTACATGCCCAACTAAAATTGGTAATTGATCGGTGGTGGCGCTGGTCAGCGGAATCGCCGCCGTAGTCACCCGATCGACGCCAACAACATGTGTTATATTTGGTAGTTGATATGTGATGGCGCTGGTCGGCGGAATCGCCGCCGTAGTCACCCGATCGACGCCAACAACCTGTGCTAACTTTTGTATTGATCTGCGATGGCGCTGGTCGGAGGTAGCTCCGCCATAGTCACCCGGTCAATACAAATAAACTATTGCTTGAGATATTATGTTGCTAATGTCTTGATGTTTGATTATATATATTATTATGTTATTGTGATTGTTGGGTTGGACTAATCCTTTGTTGTTTGGACTTGTTATGATGAAATTTGATTAAATGAAACACCCCTCCAAACTTCGATAGGGTCAGTCCATAGTGCCACTAATCTGAACATCGAAAGCACTACCACTGTCGCTCACATGGGCGGGCCTTGACCTACGTATCCTATTGGGCCTCCTTTGATGCTGCCATTTTGGCAAGACTAGTCGGTTACCTTTGTGGTCGGGGCTAGTCTTGCGACGGTTCGGAGCTAGGCGTCGCTCATGGGTTGGGGACGTGCCGGATTCACTTCTGCATAAGGCATATAGTTATGTCGGTGGCTATATAGGGAGTGTCTTAATGGCGTGAACGGTTGAGTGAGTGTATCAGACCGTCTTATGGAAGTGATCCTAAAGTACCGGTTGTTAATGATCCACTTAGATGAGTGAAGTATTGCAACCTCTCGAGAGTGTCAAATCTGGATGTCTAGCCTCGTTCCAAGGTTATGGAACAACAGTTCAGTGTCGGTCACACTATTGTCTTTGTCGAGTCAGGAGGTTAAACATAAGTTCTGTTTGAAAGAAAGATGAACAACCTGATTTCACTAAATGAACAATAAGTTGATGCAGGGAATGCTACTTGAGATGTGATTGTGAACCAGGTTTAGGGATGGCGGTGTGATGCGTTGGGGAGCCTATAGTTAGGCCAGAGCCCACATCAACCGTGCGTGCCCAGAGTGAAATGATGTGGCCAGTGGGCCTAGCAGTGATCACAGGTGCTGTTGTGTATTATTTGGTACCCACTTGGTACACCCGTTTTCTCGTCACAGGTAAGCCTTTGTATGATTGCTGGTACACGATCCAACCCCACCTGGCTTGGACTCTGTACTGGTGATACCCCCGTTGTCTGCTTACGACATGTTGGTTTTTAATGCCATGCTACTTTTATGTCATGTATCTAGAGTACACTTGACATGTTGTAGGAGTTTATTTTAGAATGTATATCTTGTTGCATGATTGTTGGATTGTTTGTAGTGAGTGGAGATTCTTGCTGAGTGCATACAAATGTACTCACGGGACTTGTGTTTGTGGCCATATGTTGGCGAGGATTCACCTTCTACCTTAGCCAGAAGTGGAGCAAGAGCATGCTAGGATCAGTAGCCCAGCCAGATACCTGTGGAGTGGAGCCACTCCAAGCCGTTGCCTCATTTATGTCTTCCGCTGCCAGTTAAAACTCTAAGTTGGGCCATGCTTGGCAAGACATTTTGTAATGCCTCGATGGCCTTGTAAACCTTTTGTAGCACTTTGTGCCTGATTGTGTAATGATTTCCGCTATGTTGCATTGTCGTAACGTGCGGCCAGATATCTTGGGCTGGCGCACGGGGCGACCGCCTCTCTGGAAATATGTGCCAGAGCGGGGTGCCACACTCCTCTTCACGCCTGGTCCCACCTCCAGGTCCGCGCCGGCGAGCGAGCAATCCACCACCGTCGTGCACTCAGCTGGCACTGTCCTCACACTCCCAGTAAAGGTATATATGATCGCCTTTCCGTCAGAGATTGCTAGCTCCGTTTGTTGAACATGCATCTAGGAACTGCGTCTTTGTGCTCTGTTCTTCCATGGTGAGGATGCTCTTCGCTCGCCTTCTGTTCGACGAAATGCGAATCAGTGTAATTGCTGCTCGCAGTTTGCTTGTTGGTTGCTAGAGGATAGCGTAGTCATGGCCACTCTTTCTTTGCTACCTTAGCAGAAATTGCTCGGAGGTAGCTACTGTCCTGATCATTTCACCCTCTTTTATTGGTTGGGCAGACAAACTCGCCTTGCAGCGGCAGCAGCAGGTCGGCCTTCTGCGGCAGCGCATCTGGAGGAACCGGTCTCCATGGAAGAGGAGCTGGAGGATGGCGGTGGGAAGAGGCCCTGGAGGATGGCGGCGGCGACGCGGAGGGAGAGCGGCGAGCGGAAGGAGCTGGATAGGGAGGCCATGTTGCTCGGCGGCAGGAGGTGCTGCAGGAGCGTCCCGGACGAGGCCGGCGGCGCGGAGGGTGGTGACGGCACGGGGAACAGCTCATTGAGGTGCCCTAACCCTAACTCTCCATTTGCTTTTTTTCCTGATCTGTTCATGGAGGCCTTGAGAGATTTCTTATTTTGCATTCCAAGCTCGACTGTCTCAGCAGCTCTTCACCACGCCGGCGTGCTCGTGGTGATCACCTGGATCCCAACAACGTGCAGGTATGGATGTCCTCTGCCAGAGCTGGGCTTCCTTGTGGACGACCTTACCATCTCCGGCACCTCAGCAGGTATACACGCTCTTTCTTGTTTCTTTGTTTTTTCTCGATTTGGTCTGCAAGCACGGGATAGAGAAACAAACACATATGTGAACATATAGGGATTGACCAATGATATATAGCTATTAAATGTTTCTGCTTGGTGTTGTTAGATTAAAAAAAAACTGGTCCAGAATTATGTGGTGTACACTATCCCAAAATATTTTTGGAACTATTGTGAGCAGCAAAGATTTTGGTATGGTGTTTCTAGGAGTGCTCCAGTGCGTTCTGCAATAGTTTTGGAACCGTTCATCCAAGCATGATTTTTCTTTGCTTTGCTTGAAGATTTATGTGTGCCTAAAGATTTCTAGGAGTCTTACAATGTTGTTTTCATGTTGCATAGGTACCTGGAGATTTATTCCTTTGCTCCAGCTAGTTTTTATCATATAGAGCTACTGCACAACGCACAGAAGAATTTTGTCGATGGAGCTCACTGAAAATATTTGTTCTCACCTGCAGCAACGCCTTTCAGATATCTCAAAAGAAAAAAAACAATGTCTTTCAGTTAAACTACGCTGTTGTGTTATTGATTGCTTTGCAGATTTATTGGTGTTAGGTACAGGTAGAAGTGCTACTTTTGAATTACTCCACTCGCTGGACTAGGTAATGGTACACCCTCGCTCATGATCTGGAGCTTCAACTTGAATTACTCAGTGGTCGTTAGGGCATTATAGGCTCATTGGCAATGCCCAGTGTGGTTGGTCACCTTTTGTTTTTGCTGCAGGGAGTGGACCTTTGGAATTGATGCGGATGGGTTGAGCCGTAATAGACCCTTTTTTTGTCCTAGGTGAGCGCTCAGGTTCCGTGAAATTTGCTTTCATAGTGCTACAAAAATTTCATACTACAAGGAATTAGGAGTGTGATTTCTCTCTCCCAGATTTGTTACCACAATGAGCAATTCTTGATTTATTGGTGCTTGCTTTATGTGTGACCTAAGTATGTTTTCATTTTATGTAGTGCGGCTTGGAACGTGGATGCTGGTGGAACATGGCCAGTTCTTCATAAGGTAATGTCCTCTCTCTGAAAATTAGTTGTCTATTTGTGCTTCACCTCTGGTTATGTTGGTTGTAATGCATAGATGTGGACTCTTTTTTATTCTCATTAGTGCTACAGATGTAGTTCAAAATAGTTATGTAATTTGGAGATTAATTCATTCCATAATATATGAAATGGTTAGGAAAGGTGAAACATTTTCTACTTATTTTTTTGGTAAAGAAGATTCAAATTAGTCCTTATCCTTCACTAGATATCTGTATGCACTAGAAATACTATATCGATCTTATAATCCTCTGAACAACTTGTTTCATCATATAAAGTTGCACTAAATTTGGTTCTAGCTCTATTTTGGATTGGTAGATGCTTTGTAAAGAAGATTTAAATTAGTCCTGATCCTTGCACTAGGTATTTTTATTTTAGCACTAGAAATACTATATTGATCTTATAATCCTCTAAACATTTGTTTCATCATATAAACTTGGGCTAATTTTGGTTCTAGCTTTATCTTGAATTGGTAGATGCTTATTGATTTTATTACAAGATTGTGGTGTGTGTTAAACTATCAAGATGACAGGATCAACCTTTTGTTTCTCTCTGACAGGTACAAGGGGCTCATTGGTAGTTTGGCCTGCTGTTGGTATATCAATGTGGATTTCCCTGGCATAAATTCGTTTTGTGGCAGGTAATTCTGCGCATCAGCTATTTTGTGTGAATTCTGCTGTTTGGTTTGCTTAGTAATCATCTTTATGCCTTCCGCTCTTTTCAAACAGTGGTTCTTTGTGCTTGACTACCTATGATGTGCTGCATTATTGCAGGTTGCGGTTGAACTAATCATGATATATCCCAACCCTGAAACCATCGTGGTTTCTGATGCTTGCTGCATTATTGCAGGTGGACGAGCTGTCCAAGGTTAGATGTCGTGCTTGCATCTGGTGCGTAGATCAATTACATTATAGTTATAATTAATTAGTGATTCTCTCGATTTTATGTAGTGTCTTCTTCATGTTCGTGTTCTAGCCAAGGAACCATCGTAAAAGGAGGTTCAAGGTTGAGCCATGTATAAAATTCGTTTGGAGAGAAACATAAAATGTTTAGAGAATGATAAGAGTTAAGAAATAAAATCGTACAGTTACAGCTATGCCTATTGAGTATTTCGGTTGCAGCATGTACACTAAGTAATGATTTACAATTTACATTTGAGGATTTCCTTTTTTCTATAAAATTCGTTTGGAGAGAAACATAAAATGGTTAGAGAATGATAAGAGTTAAGAAATAAAATCGTACAGTTGCAGCTATGCCTAATGAGTATTTCAGTTGCAGCATGTACACAAGGATAATAAGTTTCTAGATAAATCCGAGTTTGTGTATTAGATTTGTAGATGCCAATAGAAAACTATAGGTTCCCACCAGGTTTATTTTGCGAGCTGAGCTAATGCGTTTACAAGCAAGAGAGATGAGGGTGACCGAAAGTGGCTGGTTAGTGTGTGCACACGCGACCACAGCAATGATTCTGTCCGCCACAGGTTGCTTTGGCCACATCTTTCGTGTGCAATCATCCTCTGCATCCTCGACAGTTCCATACAAGATCGCGAGTCCAGTATTTGGTTTTATTTTCAAGATTACTTGGTTAATTGCTGTAGGTTTGAATGATATATGGAATTTTATATTTATGCTTACTGAGTGCTTGATGATCTGCTTGCCGGTAGATTTATAAATAGCAACAGAAAATTAGGTTTTATTTTGTGAAGCTATGTGATGTACATGAGCAAGTTTGTTTGTTTTTGCAATATTCAGGCCCCCTTTTAGATTTCAGAGTGATAACGATTAATGCTTCTAGGAGTAAAGCATCAATGTCGACCGAAGGTCACAGTAGCCATGTTTGCGGAAGCATCAGTTGTCGGTCGATCTCGTTTTGTCCAGTTATGGAGGATGCTGACAGGAAAGGTGGTTTTAGGTGGCGTGTGTATGATCCCCAACTCCCCCAACTTATGTTTTGTTATCATGTCTTCATCACCATATATGTCAAATTTTAGCTTTTGCCTTTCTCCTGTCCTATGCACCACTATTCTTCTCACCATGTAGATCCACTCTGGTTTTTCAGGTCATGCCATACCTGCTAATCATGGCTCTGTCTTTTTTTTGGGTGCTCTGCTTCAATGCTTATTCTCTACTCTTTGCTTCAGAGATAAGGAGATTGTGATTTGCTATGGAGGAAGAGGTATGAAGGGCCACGCAAAAACTTGAATAAGCTATTGTCTTGCTCACACTGAACTGTATTTTACATTCGATCACTTAATCTCCAGTAAATGATACCAGGTCGAATAATTGGTTGACTGCTCCATGTAGCTGTTCATATTTTGCAATTCTATTATTTGTAATTTGTTGTGCTATGAATGAAGAATAGGGGCAAAATTACCGACGGTAATACGCAATTTGCCGTGAAATCTGCTCTGTTCTCATGCCTGCTAATCTATTGGTGCAGGATTGTCATTCATCTCTAATTTTTTGGTTCGGGTGTTCTAGGGAAGAAGAAGATGAAGTTCTAAGAAGATGGTTGAGCTTTGTAGCTCACTTTCTTCTTGATAAATTTTGGGCTGAGCTCCTTCGAGTACTAGCAGAATGCCCTGGGTTATCTATCAGCTTGCAGGTTCATCTGCTATTCGTAGGTAAAATGGAAGTAGGATGCAATGTAAAATCTTGATCCATCTACTTTCTTGATTATGAATTGCAGCAATTATATGTGTAGCATTTAGTCATGATTCATTTTTCTCCTAAAATTATTTTTTAGATGTCATAATCAAATTTAGCTATTTAATTGAGTTTGTGGTCCCTGTCATTTGTTTGATATTGATACTGAAATTAAATGAGTATATCACGCTGGTATTTCTTGCTTTGTTACGGTGGCATTGATATTGGGGTATAGTACTAGGAAGAGAATGAAGGGGAAGATGACGACGCCATTGGACCACCAACGTTTAATTCCTTTCCACAGTGTGCACCTGACGTTTTCTCCAGTTATTTCAGTTTTGTTTCCATCTGTACGCTGGGAGACCACAAGCCTACTCTCACCAAACTACCAAAGAATAAAGATTATCACACGGGACAAGTGACAACTATTATATTATTATACAACGCTTTTCGTGGTATAATTTAAAGTACATACTATTAGAATTCATATGTTCTGAAATGACTAGACGTATCAAGATGGTTAGAAAGACATTATGCTCTTCTCTATAACAATTAGTGATATTTCAAATAGATTCAGGATTCAGCTTTGTGCTACATTTATATTTGTTTGGGTGTCTCCAAAGAGTAGTATATTGAGCACCATGACATGATCATCTATAGTTTAGTTAATTTGAAATGCCATGGCTTAACCAGATTAGACGTTTAGCTCTTATCTTCCATAAAAGAATAAGATTACTTTGTGATACAGTTTGTATATGCGTAGAAGAAGTTAGATTCTAACGATATTAGTACCTTTTGAAGTTAGATTCTAACGATATTAGTACCTTTTGAATAATCCCTTTCATAATCATCATATGTGAAGTTCCTGCATTAGCTACATAGCCCTCAATGCTGCTTCTTACTTGAAGCTGGCGTGTTCAGATATGGAATTGGACAAGAAATATGAAAAAGGCTAATTTTCTTCAGTTGTCATGTTGCAGGATTCAAATTGTTTATGAAGTTCAGGGAATGGCATTTTCTGGGCATACTGCTGTCAAGCTTGCTCTCTGGTTTTACTGCAAGAGTTCAGTGAATAGCATTGTCCGGGCATATGCAATGCCTAATAATTTTGCTACCATGGTTTCAAACTTAGCTCATGTTTTGACTACATGAGCTCCCTGAGGTGAAGTCATCTCCTTTCTCATTCCCTCCCTCACTCCCTCTCTTGTCTTTCATAGTTTTACTCATGTATGTGAACATATAGTACACCTTATTAATGTGAATATGGTCAGTTCTAAAATTCAAGATATGTTCTTATTCTACAAATAACCAAATATGTTTTTGCTAATTAACTAAAAAAGAAGGGTATTATTTGTGGTGGGACTAGATAGATCGTGCCATTTTACTCCTTGGTGCTTGCACATCCATGAAATCTGGAACTACCGGAATCCGAACGTTGCCTGCAGAAATTTTATTCTCTCAGTGAGGACTATGAAGCATTAATTTTTTATCTAAAAGATTAATCCAACACTCACCTCTTTCTTCTATTCCATGGATAATGCGTCTTTAGACTTTTGTGCCCGCTGTGTTCATGTGGGTAGTGTGATGATACAGAGAACAACTGGCCGGCGAGGAGCGGGTGCAGCCGTGTCGAGTAGGATGTCAGGGAGGACAAGAAGAAACCGCGAGGCTGGTCTGGTTTGTCGTTGACACCAGCTACAGGGGAGATGAGGATGGCGGCCTTGGCGAGGGACATCGACCGGGGAGGAGGTGGCGGGGATGGGGTGGCGGCGAGTTACGAGGATGGGTTGGCGAGGCTGGGTTGGCCGGTGGCAGCGAGAGAGAAAAGTGTCGATTGAGCAGCAGCAAACGACGAAGCAGCTTGCAGGTAATTTCTCATGTTCTTTGCCCATTTTTGTGTCAGATTTTATTTCCTTCTATTTTTTAGATCATTCACATCCCTATTAATTGGTCACATGTTAAGAAATATTTTATCATGTCTCCCTTTATGGAAAAATGAAAAAGAGAGGTCCCTGCAGAGGAATAAATTAGATGGAAGAGCTCTCACAGAGAGATGCAACCTGCAGGGAGGAGGGAGAGATTTTGATATCTTCGACAGTGGAGGCGGTTGCTAGCTCGGGGCGACACGACCATGGATGCCCATTCTGCTGCTCGTGGAGCTGGATGGCGTCGATGTTTACGGACGCCCATTCTGCTGCTCGTGGAGCTGGATGGCGTCGATGTTTACGGAATCACGGGGTGTGCAGCCGAACCTTGGCCATCAGCAATGATGAAGCACCCTGCACGTCATTACTCATGTTCTTTGCCCATTTTGTGTTTCCAGATCATTCACATCCCTATTAATTAGGGCTCTCTCAGTTTTTCTTTACTAAAACATACGAGTATATGGGACCAACATAGTTTATTTTCTTAGGTATACAAAGGCACTGTTTAGAACCTCAGAAATTGTCAGATTTTAAATCTGAGTTTTGTGCTCTTGGAGAGTTACAGATGTCGATAAGGCTGCTGCTATGGTGTAGTACTAATTGTTGTTTTTGCACTGCAAGATTGATTTATGTGGTTCTATCTCTGTTATTCTGTATCTATATTATTTAAGACACACAAGATTATTTGTTTAGATTGATAATACTCAGCGAGATTGATCCATTATTATTGCTCTCATCTAATAATGCTCCCGAGTGTCCATTGCTCTATTACTAGCTTGTAGTTTATATATTGCTTAGATCCGGTTCTTATTACACATTAGAATGTAACACCTATTGACATGAATTTATTGCTCTGAACTATTCGATGACCTTTTATAATTAACATCCAAAATTATACCAATGAAATTACCGAATATGGCAAAATTTAGCTCCTTTTTCAGTCATCATGTGGCTACTACTCATGCGAAATTGCGAACTATATACCGTTGCCATGTAGCTAAAAGCAGATTCTCTTTTTCCTTCTTTCTATGGATTGGTTGGGGCATTTACCTGTTATTTCTTGTGTTCTTGCGGGGGCCCACTCACTATTCTCGCACTGCTTTCGCTTCTTCATTTACATGTACTCTTGATATTTCTTTATCATTACAGTTGTGAAATCAAAATTGTTGGCTCAAGTACCAGAAATTGAAGTATTCCTTTTAAGCTTTAAATCTAAATTGAAAAATAGGCACATGAATCACAATTTTGGGTTGGTGTAGGATAGTGGCCCAGTTGCTTCTTTGTGTTGTTGTTATCACTCGTGGCCTTGCTGCTTGGAGACAACTGTCGTTTGTGGGGTAACAGCTAGAGCTATGTGAGTTAAAAAAAACTTGGCTTCATCTCTACAACATCTGTTAAGCTAATTGATTTGGTCCCCTTGGGAGAATAATTATTTTTTAATGTACTTGTGGTATGTGATTGGGATACAATATTTCTATTGTTGTCACCTTCCATTTGTTGAGCTGATTCTGTAGAATCAATTGATTATTTACACTAAGAATGGATAGTGACTTCTGTAAGGTTCTTATGCTCGACAGTTTCTGTGCTAATTAGGATTGTGCTAATTATCCAAATTACTTGGTCCAAGATGGTGATAATACTGCTATCAATTCAATCCTCTAATTTAAAGGTGTGATGTGATAAATAAATCCCATTCTGATCTTATTTTTCAGGTAGCGAATAAATTGTTCCTTAAATCCAATAAGCTTAATGGCCATCATCTGCTATCTACTAGGCTGATTATGATCGACCTGATGGCGCTTCAGAGGAATGCCGTATGCAGGTGATCCGCATAAGCCCATATGTAGTGAAGAATACTACCATTTGACCGTCTAGGAGGGCGACCACTAGAGTAGAACAATGTTGATCAATGGTGTCCCTTCGGAGCTGGGAGACAACCATTCCTGCTATGAACCCGTGCCTGCTGATGTGGCTTCTGTCAAGGTTTGAGACCAAGGCATGTTCTTGAGGGATAGTCTTTTGTTGTAGTGACACACTTAAAACATTCCTATTTGGTAATTCCGTGATGTAGAAATACAAGCAAGGAAAGAACAAGCAGAAGAACATTAAAAGGGAATTTTTATAATCACGATATATGTACATCAGTTATCACTTGGAAAGGATGTGACTATCTACAGTGCCAGTTGGAAAGTATGTGAAAATTTGCTATAGTCTTTGGAGTTTTTTTTTTCTTGCAATGAGTTTGGACTTTGGAGCTCAATATTTTCTGAAAGTTCACGTTGGTTATATCATTTCTAGCTGAAGCGAGCAGCAACAAGTGTTTTCTCATTTCCAGTCATAGTAATTTACCATCATCCATATATTGTTTTTGTTCAATCCAGGTTACTATGTACCGTAATTTAGTAATTTACCACTATCCATGAGACGGAACAAATCAATGTCATGATTTCAAGACGCATGCTGCCACATTTCGTTTTCATGGAAGAACTCTTTTATTGAATCCAAGTTACCATGTAGACAGAACAAACCTTCTGCCGGCAGTGATACTAATATATGTTATAGTGTAATTCCAGTATATCACCTATGTTTATAACTATCTCGATCATGGGTGATCGACACAGGTACAAATTATAAAAAAATACTATCTGCAACGGTAAGCCTTTTTTCTAAATAACTCTATCTAAATTGGGATGTTGCGCCATTGTCTAATTGGATGTATTCTCCTCATTTTCTTTTCTTTGTGTGAGGCATTTTCTTGAGATGTGTATTACGACATTCAAATAAAGCGTTCTTATAGATAAATCTTATGGCTAAAATAGTCTTGTTTCTGGCAATTGTTCCAGTGCCGCAGCGGGGGCAAATAACTCTCGGTCCAAATTAGAATATTGTGCCATTGTCTACCTTGTTGTATTTTGCGTTTTCTTTTCTTCAGAGCCATTATCTTAAGACAACTATTTAAAAAATCTGAATGAAGGGTTATCACATATAAATTTTGTGGCAAAAATACAATCTCGCTTCCAGTATTTTTCATTATTAAATGGGTTCACAAATTCTCGATGGTTCGTTTTTCATTATTTATATGGGCTCACAAATTCTCGATGGTTCATTTTTCATTACATACAGGTTCTAATATTAGGTTCAAATATTATCGATCGATCATACCTGCATGATAGTCGCAGACACGAACAACAATATACGCAAAATATATAAAACTAAGGTTGCATTATAGTTTTGATTTCGCCACCTGCGCCAGGGGCGCAACCAGTAATCTAACTAAAAAATATAGATACCAAATACATTTGTTCGTGCTACAAGAATATTAATCGTTGAGATCCTACTCCGCTGTGCGGCCGATATGTTTTTAAGATGAAATATGCCATATCAGACTGAAAATGACCGCCAATTATTTGCTTGAAACCGGCTTAATTTCAATAAAATGATGGGCATCGAAAGAAAGAGATTATATGGCAACAATATGGTATTGCTTCCGGTAGTTGCGCAGTTGCACAACATGTACTGTTCAGGAATACTCCTATTTCAGTACATTATTTTAATAAATTAGATGTACTATTCGGGAATGATTTGGGATACGTGACTGTCTTTGTATTTATGGACTTGGCTGATAGCCTTCCATAATGTTCCTCCATGGATAGAGCTTTCCTGATTCCCTTCGTAATTAAATTTGCATCATCGCCTATTTCATTGACGAAAATCACAAACACATTTACAGGAGCATGTATGAGTTGTAGACATGATGCATTTTTCTTTTCAACCTTTTATGCTTCTGTGTAGTGCTGGTTTGAATTGCTTACAACAAGTATGTTGAATTTATTTATGTTGAACTCTTTTGTACATTGCAAAAGAATTGAAACTATACTGAACTTTTTAATCTTTGACAAGGTTTTTAAACTATCGTTGAATTGTAGGCTAAGGTTTGTTTCCGTGGTAATCGCTAATTATTTCCTTTTCTATGAGATAATTCTATAACATTTTCTTCTCAACTATAAGTGCAATATCAGTATGTCATTAGCATTGTGACAATCGTGCAATGTGAAACTTTCGTACTACTCTATATTGGAGTAGGTCATCTATTATCAAGTAATTTGTGTTTGTGTACATTCATCAATTTAAATCCACTTTTACTTTATTGATGTTTCATACATAGAACTTCACCATTTTCAGATTACTATCCGTATAAAACCGAGCTAAACAAACGTCGGCGTAATGATAGTTTTAACCAATATACCATTCATTTTCATTACTCATATGCGTGTTCACACAATTATCGATGATAGCCATATGATGACCACGGGAATTACAAACACAAACAACAATATATGCAAAATATATAAAATTTAAGGCTACATTACAGTTTTGATTTGGACACCTGCGCCAGGGGCGCAACCGGTCATCTAGTAGACAGTAGAGAAAATCCACGAAAATCGGACCTAACAATTCTAAGAATGTGCAGGACTTCTCTCACACTGAAGGCCCATCTGCGGTGGCCTTTCTGCTTGCAGATTTTTTTTTCTCTGGTTACAGGCTGCTTTTATTTGTAAGCCTATTAAAAATACATTTTGCAGGGTTAAGCATTTTCACTTCTCGGGTAAACATAGAGAACTTTATAAATCCATCGTAACTTAGTCAATACTATCTAGCTTATGTTGTTTTAAGGTTCATGTGCGTGACACGAGTATGCTCATCCTACTTTGTGAGTATGACGTGCAACTAAGTTGCACTCTCAAAAATCTAACATGGAAATCAAACGATGTGCTCATGTGCCACATGAAGCCAAGACTCAAGCACAACAAGCATGCACAACTACATGGCGAAGTGCTTCGGGATAGCCTAGCATCTCCCCCTCCTCCACTCATGCGCACTGGCTAAAGATGCAAAAGAAGATAGGAGCACCAGTACAGAACGACACTATATGGCAACAGGGAAAAACCCTCAATGGCATCGGAGAAAGCATCCGTTGCCACGACTCTGTCACTGATGTGAAGAGGCTTATCTGCAACGGTTATTTTGTCCGTTTCCATTGAAGATTATATAATATTAAAAAAATACAAGGGGCTTCCTGTAGCGATATAGGAAGCACTGTAGCGATACAGGAAGCACGGAAGCAATCAATGATATATTCAACTATAACACATCAGAATACATATTATACTTTATACTCTTAGACTAGTTGAATGCCCGTGCGCTGCTACGGGAATACGTATTCTAGTTATTCAACATCAATATTAACGAACATAAAGCACTTTATGTTTCAATTCATGATTGGTAAGGTTCCTGTGCATTGCTGATGCATGTAAAATGCATACATGAACTTTACATTTTATTACATGTTATTCCATGTTATTTGCATCATATAAGGGTTATATTCATGATTTATATTAAGTTTTGGGGATAATTAATAACTCCCCCATTTTTCTGGAATTAACCCTGCGCTGTCAGAAAACCCCTTTTTCTATATGTTGATGTTTCAGGGACCCAAACGACGTCCAAATGACCTGAAACTTTACGGGGATCATTTTTTTGGAAGGAACGAAACGTAGGCGCAAAGGAATCGAAGAAACGGAGACTAGAAGGCCAAAAGGGGTGGGCCCACGCGGCCAGATTCCCTCGGGCCTCCGCTGCCGTCGATCTTTCATCCCGAAGCTTCGTCTTGACTTCAAAACGACTATATATAGACCCCTAGGGCTTTCGCGAAAGGGAGCGCCGCCGAAACACAGAAACCACGAAACAGAGATCAGGAGCTGAAGATTGGAGGGGGAAAACTCCGGCGGGGCGCTGCCGATGTGGTCTCCTTCCCCTCCAACAACATCTCCACCGACACCATGATGAAGAGGGAGTAGTCCACCCCTGGACTATGGGTTTGTGGAAGTAACTTATGTATCTCTCCTCTCTATGAGCTTCACTAATTAGTACCGTATGAGCTGCTGAACATGATTACGGTCATCTATGTAATTCCTATGGTAGATATTGTGGTATGAGATGATTTGTTATGCATTTACTGTTGTGTTGGAACTTTTATGATTTGTCATACTTTGGAGATATTCTATGATGCATGTGATGGTTTGATTTATGCATAATGCCTTGTTTATCCTTGTCATGAGGTGATTGACACCACCAAGTGTGGATAGATGAGAGAGATGTGGTCATGCACACGAAATATGAATCATTGCACTAGTGTTTAGAATATTGTCCATTATGAAGTATGATGTATGTAGGTATGGGATGGCCGGTGTGACAACGGCATATGTATTGAGTGACATGTGAAATACAGCCCAACATCCTTTATCTGGGGGTAAAAAGGAAGAGTATGATGTGGGAGTGACAGCAACCACGCTAGCCTTACGGGGGTGACCTAGCAACATAAATGAGTACTTTTTTTCAACTATGTGTTTTAGTACATATAGCCGTCATAAAAGCTACCATTAAAACATGACAATTGTGTGTACTTTATCTATAACATGATAATCACCGTAGATGAGAGAGAGAGGATTAAGTGAACCCATGAACCCATGTCCATTGTTCCTATAAGAGAAAACCTTTGTCTTGTCCTCTTGCATTGAAGAGGATTGGGACACTTTTACATTCTTGTTTTGTTGCATTAAACTTCCATCCATTAAATCAACCATCTTGTTCCTTAAACTTGTTTAGTGCATAATCAACTAAAACTTGTGACACTTTAGTTGTAGGGAATTGATAACTTTTCCTTCTTGCTCCTGCGGATCGATACCTTACTTCCACATTGAGAGGTGCTACAGTGATCCCCTGCTCTTGGGGGTTATCAAGTACTTTTCTGGCGCCGTTGCCGGGGAGCGTAGCGCTTAAGTTTCTATTCTTGTGTGCACTAGACTTTAGATTTATTTTATCTTGTTTTATATCTTGCAATCATCTAAGCTTGGGGAGGTTCCTTTAAACTTGTTTGGTTGTGAGTTCTCATTAGTTTTACTTTCAGTTTTATATATCGAAAACCCAAAAAAATTAAAAAAAATGGAGAAAGGTTATGTCAAAACTATGGGAGCTTACTATGAATATCGATCAACCAAAGAAGGAAATAGAATGCTTGAATTGCTTGAACATCTTAATGATATGGCCACTGAGTTTTGTGAATTACATAATATAACTTGCTGCTTTAGAAAAGACTATAAACACTCTCTCTATCAATGTAAGTATAATAGTGATCCTATTATTGCTTCTTATCAAGAGTGTAAATTTGCATGCCATGATATAGAACAAGTTGAGAAATATATTGCTTATGTTGCAGCCCATGAGATAGACTTTCTTATTGATAAATTTGTTGCAACTAGTCATGAAGCTCGTGTAATGAAAGGACACATTTCTATTCTTCTCCAACTTTGCAAAAAGGAATTTAGTGATAATGTTTATGTTAAAAAAGAATTCTTGCTTCCATGGAAAGTACTAATATTTTGCAGGAAGAGGATGATAAAAACATAAGCTTGGAAGAGGAAGTATGTGAAGAGGAGATTGAAATGGATGTGCTCCAACCTAAGCTTGGGGAAGAGTTGGATCTCCCAGCTTCACCATCAACAAATGATAGTAACACTCAAACTCAAAAATCTTTTGTTATTTATGAGAATCCATGTTATGATGAGGTGAAACTGAAAATGCTATGGTCCTATATGATAACCCATGCTATTATGATGAAACTAAAAATGCTCCTTTACTTTCTATTAATGCTACTAGTGAACTTATTGATGATAATGAGGAGTATTGCTTAAATATGCTATATGATAATGCTTTAGATGATGGTCCTATGCTTATTGATAAACCTCCATGTTTAGTTGTTACTAAATTATGTGAGGATAAAAATGATATACTTGCTGTTTGTGATACTCTTACTCATGAGAGTCCTACTTTGTTCTGAATTCTCCTAACACACCATAAGGAGAAATTTGCTTATGTTGAGAAATACTTATGTGGTTTGCAATTATCTTTAGTTCCAAATCTTTGTTGCAACCATGATATTAAACTTGATATTGATCTTAATAACTATTTTGAAAGAGGGAAGCATGCTAATGAATTCCAAATAAATTTAATGATCCTCTTTATGTGCCTAAATTATCTAAGTTGAATGATTCTTGTGGTTATATGGTTGAATTTATTTCTACTACTTGCAACTATTATGAAAGAGGAGGTGATAAGAACCCTCTTTATGCTAATAATTATATGCTGCAAGTAAATATTGTTAATATGCATTGGGAAACTTCTATTTATGGTGATTCATTCATATACAAAATGCCAATGCATAGAAAGAAAGTTAGACTTCGTTGTTATTACTTTTGTGTTTTGTTTTTCTCTCAACTAGGGTTCAACTTGACTATTATTTTGATTGGTTTGAGAACACCATGGGATCCTGGTATTATGCATGAACACTTTCCAAGGAAGAGGGACACATCAAAGTATAAGTTCCCTCATGAGCTTCAACCTTCATGAACATCAAGTAAGAAGCCTAGCTATATGGCTATAAAGAAAGCGCTTTACGGGAGGCAACCCGGTTGTTTTTGTTTGAGATTTTCTTTGAGTCCTCTTGCTGTAACAAGAGAGTAGTTTGTTAGTTTTGTTTCTGGATTTTTAATAAAGAACCAAGTTTTACCTATTTTGGGTTTGAAAAGTTGCTATTCATTTTCGGAGAGTTTTCTGCCTGCACGAAGTCTGTGCACGGTTTGATTTTTCATTTTTTATCTGTAACTCCGATTGAGCTGTAATTTGAACGTAGCTTCAACTTTTCATCCTCTGTATACGTGATTTTTTCAGATTTTTCTGACGAGTTTAAGTAGGGTAGAAAAATGCGTTTTGCTGCTGCTGTTTTTCTGGACAGATTCTGTCTTGATATTGTTTGATGCATTCTTTGAGCTTTTTGCTTGAATCTTTTTGATTCAATTGAGTTTATGAGTAGGCATACAACATTATATACTCTCTGGACATTCATATGAATTTTTGCCTAAGGATTTTATGCAGCAAGGAACCTATTTGTTTATCACTACTAATATCACCCCACAGAAAAGAAATGGGAGAAACGGTGTTTTGAAGTTTTTTCACAGGGATTAGAGGAGCTGCACCAAGAGCTATCCAAGGATGGTGAAGACCATAAGCTTGGGGATGTCAAGACAACCCCACTGGACCAACACACTCTCGGTTTGCACACGTCTAACTTCTGTTTTTCGATCAAAGCACTTTATCGTATAAACTTGGAGCGTCTGTTTTTTTTGCTTTTGTTATTTCGGTTTGTTAATAAGACCACCACTATCATTTATATATGAGAGAGCTACTGGAAGTTTGGGTTGAATTATGTTGGATGCTATTAAATATATTGGGATAGGGATGTTTGAGTTGATTTTAAAAGATACATATAGTTGCATAATTCATGTGCTTTGAATGAATGTTAATTTGCAAGTGTGTTGTCAAGAGCTATCTTTTACCATGTTTAGATGTTGAATTTTAACTTTACTTGGTTTAACATGGATTGATTAGTTCTATGGACACTTATGCATGCATTTAGATGGTCAACTTTCTCCCTATTGCTAGCCCAAAAATTACAACAAGTAAAAAGCTTGTTTCCCAACACCTTCAACCAAAGTTTTTCCAGTGAGTCCACCATATCTACCTATTAGCTTTATGCTATTCCAAGTATGTTTATCATGTTATATTGTGTTATCTACATTTCTGAATTTAAATGCTTATGTTATTGATTGTCATGGGAAAAATTGGTTAAAAGCTCTCACGAACTTGATGCACAATTTACTTTTATTGCATTTAATAAGCATGAACCATTGTGATTAAAATTATGAAGTTGTGGGCTTGACAATAGTTTTGGTTGGGAGTTAGCCCATATGTGCTGTCACATGGCAAGCTTTCAACATTGCACTTATTTATATTTAGTTGATGTCATGTACTTTTGTTTATGGATGCCTATCATGGGTGAAATGAATGTGGATACTTAGTAAGTTCAAAGAGTTTGTATAAATGGTTAGAGAAATGCCTGGGCCGCTAATCTAAGCCATGCATCATTCATGGTGGAAATTTACAGCATAACCATAATGTTCATTCAGTGATGCACCTCATAATAAAAAGCTATACCCATAGTAAATAAAAGAGTGCTGAGATTGTTCATTGTCTGTTTGTCTTGTTGTTTTGACATGGGCTTGTTCATGTCAAGGGGCAAGAGGTACCCCAGTGCAGTTCTTGATGATACTATTATTACTTGCAATGACCTTTATTTGAATTTACTTTGTGGACCAAAGTGAGTAACACATGGTGTAGGTACTTGTATTCAAGGGACATGAGACATTCAACCAATACATTGTCAAGCACACCACTCATATTTGCTTTCACTTTAAACATTAATCATTCAAGATGCTATGATAGGGGTAATGAGAGCTCCACACCAATGACTACCACATTGCAAGCATTAACTTAAGTAGAAGTGTTTGGAAGTTAGATGAAACTTATTCATGCTTTACCTCTACTTATTTATCTATCCAAAGTGTCCACCTTTTATATTCAGTTTTCATAAGAAGTACTCTATGACCACCATAGGATGTTTTTACTTTTCATTATGCATACATTTGGTCCATAGTACTTTCTTCTATATTACACTTTGTGAATTTATCATTGAACATCTTTACATTGAGTATTTGATATCACTTCATAATTTATCTTGCATATTGTTATTGATATTGTTATTCCTTTGAAGAATGAATCATTTGACTCTATGTAGCAATAGTAATCACCTTTGATATCCATTGATAGTATTAAAATGCAAAGTCCATGTTAGTTTTATCACCTTCATACTCGGGACGAGCATGGGTTAAGCTTGGGGATGTTGATGCATGTAAAATGCATACATGAACTTTACATTTTATTACATGTTATTCCATGTTATTTGCATCATATAAGGGTTATATTCATGATTTATATTAAGTTTTGGGGATAATTAACAACTCCCCATTTTTCTGGAATTAACCCTGCGCTGTCAGAAAACCCCTTTTTCTATATTTTGATGTTTCAGGGACCCAAACGACGTCCAAATGACCTGAAACTTTACGGGGATCATTTTTTGGAAGGAACGAAACGTAGGCGCAAAGGAATCGAAGAAACGGAGACCAGAAGGCCAAAAGGGGTGGGCCCACGCGGCCAGATTCCCTGACCGCGTGGGGTCCCCCATCCTGGCCCTCGGGCCTCCGCTGCCGTCGATCTTTCTTCCCGAAGCTTCGTCTTGACCTAAAAACGACTATATATAGACCCCCCAGGGCTTTCGCGAAAGGGAGCGCCGCCGAAACACAGAAACCACGAAACAGAGACCTGGAGCTGAAGATTGGAGGGGGAAAACTCCGGCGGGGCGCTGCCGGTGTGGTCTCCTTCCCTCCAACAACATCTCCACCGACACCATGATGAAGGGGAGTAGTCCACCCCTGGACTTGGGTTTGTGGTAACTTATGTATCTCTCCTCTCTTGAGCTTCACTAATTAGTACCGTATGAGCTGCTGAACATGATTACGGTCATCTATGTAATTCCTATGGTGGATATTGTGGTATGAGATGATTTGTTATGCATTTACCGTTGTGTTGGAGCTTTTATGATTTGTCATACTTTGGAGATATTCTATGATGCATGTGATGGTTTGATTTATGCATAATGCCTTGTTTATCCTTGTCATGAGGTGATTGACACCACCAAGTGTGGATAGATGAGAGAGATGTGGTCATGCACACGAATATGAATCATTGCACTAGTGTTTAGAATATTGTCCATTATGAAGTATGATGTATGTAGGTACGGGATGGCCGATGTGACACGGCATATGTATTGAGTGACATGTGAAATACAGCCCAACATCCTTTATCTGGGGGTAAAAAGAAAGAGTATGATGTGGGAGTGACAGCAACCATGCTAGCCTTACGGGGGTGACATAGCACACAAATGAGTATTTCTTTCAACTATGTGTTTTAGGACATATAGCCGTCATTAAAAGCTACCATTAAAACATGACAATTGTGTGTACTTTATCTATAACATGATAATCACCGTAGATGAGAGAGAGAGAGAGGATTAAGTGAACCCATGAACCCATGTCCATTGTTCCTATAAGAGAAAACCTTTGTCTTGTCCTCTTGCATTGAAGAGGATTGGGACACTTTTACATTCTTGTTTTGTTGCATTAAACTTCCATCCATTAAATCAACCATCTTGTTCCTTAAACTTGTTTAGTGCATAATCAACTAAAACTTGTGACACTTTAGTTGTAGGGAATAGATAACTTTTCCTTCTTGCTCCTGCGGATCGATACCTTACTTCCACATTGAGATGTGCTACAGTGATCCTCTGCTCTTGGGGGTTATCAGTTGCAACGAAATACCCATTGAAGAGCGACGACGAACAAAATGGAAACACGAGAATCAAACTATTATACATATTATGTTATCATCCTTTATAAGTGCAACAAGTAAATAGTTTAAGAGTGTTTCTAGAAGTAGCTCAGGGAGCGACATACCTGTCCTGGAGAAAACAGTATATTTTGTATCGATGACACATTGAATAGCATTGATGGCTTAAAGTAATGCATACATGAGGCTCATCTTATTAAGGTAATGCTCGATATGAATATTTCCTGTGATGAGCGTTATTACATCTTCTGCTATATCATTTTAAAAGCAAGACTAAACAAATTCTGAAAACGTGCGTTTTCTCAGCATGCCAAATGTTAAAACTTAAAATCAAGCTCTCATATAAACCATTGGTCATGGTAGTAGCTAGTGCATTCAAAACAAAAACTCTTTCCTATATTATTTGAACTTGCTGAGTAACGCTCGAGTTGCTCACCCTTTCCCCATTGACCCCCTGCTTAGATTTTTGGAGCTAGCAAAGGAGTTGACAGTTATCCATCACGACGTCGAGAAGATCTTCAACGAGGAGACAAGTCTACCTGGTGAACCTTGAAGGAGTCAACTGCTACTTCACCAACAGAAGAACGACGACAACATTGACAATGGTGGAGCAACAACAATATTGTCAATGGCATACATGATGACCACTTTGCCAATGAAGGAGACAACAACTATTGGAAGGAGGAGACAACCCTGGATAAAGATATTCTAGATGGAATAGATTAGGGTTGTGACAACAACTGTAGTGGATGAGGAATTAGAGCTAGAGCTGATATCCAGCTTAGAGTTACGATTTGGATCTTTCTGTATTTCATTTGCAAGAGACTTGCTTCAATATATAAAAGAAGGGTCTCGAGATTTTGTATTGAATAGTGTTGTAATCCTATAGTGATACCTTGGACCGGCTATGTTTCTGTTGTACTACTCCGAGGGATGTAATATTTGCGTAGAGGTCCTTCCGTGCGTGTTACATCAACGACTTGTACACTACAACATGCAGTGGTGTGCTGGGTCACTGCAACGGAGGATGTGAGTACCTTTTACCTTACCACCCCGGCAACGGCGCCAGAAAATATCTTGATGTCTACGCATGCTTCTATTCTTGTGGACAGTGTTGGGCCTCCAAGTGCAGAGGTTTGTAGAACAGCAGCAAGTTTCCCTTAAGTGAATAACCCAAGGTTTATCGAACTCAGGGAGGTAGAGGTCAAAGATATCCCTCTCAAGCAACCCTGCAATTAAGATACAAGAAGTCTCTTGTGTCCCCAACACACCCAATACACTTGTCAGGTGTATAGGTGCACTAGTTCGGCGAAGAGATAGTGAAATACAAGTGATATGGATGATTACAAGTGTTATTTGTAATCTGAAATAAAAATGGCAGCAAGCAAACATGCGACAAAATTGAGAGTAAACGGTGTTTCAATGCGTGGAAACAAGACCTAGGGATCATACTTTCACTAGTGGACACTCGCAACATTAATAATCATAATTGAACGCATAGATACTTCCTCTTCACATGCTACTCCGAACCATTCTCCCGTTGGATAACGAACACCAATCCACTACGTAGGGCTATAAAAGCACGCCTTAAAGTCCGTATTCCACATCTAGGGCACCCCGCGCTGTCACTATTAGCACCCTAAAATAGTACTAAACAAACACCACAATTTTATAGTGACATCCAACACAAGGAACAACTCATGGCAAGTATCCCCATAATCTTTAATCCAAAAAGTCACACACGGCACGCGCACTGTCAACTTCGCACCGTGGGACAAAGGTGACTCCGGAGATTACATTAATAAAACCACTTGAGTAGCATATTCATAACATAATGAAGGGGAAAAACATCTATGAGTTCAACCTAGATTACAATGCTCATGATCACAAAATTGATCACACCATGAGAGAGAGAGAGATAAACCACATAGCTACCGGTAGAGCCCTCAGCCTCAATGAAGAACTACTCCCTCCTCATCATGGGAGGCAGCAACAGCGATGATGGAGGCGGTGGCGTCGATGGAGATGTCTCCGGGGGCAATTCCCCGTCCCGGCAGGGTGCAGAAACAGAGACTTTTGTCCCCCGAATTAGGGTTTTTTGTGGCGGCGGAGCTCTGGAACTTTTCTGGAGAAATCCTTCGGGCGCCGTGAGTTTTAGGTCAGGGGCAATATATAGTCCGAAGGGCGTCACGAGGCGGTGCACGAGGTGGCCACACCACCCCTCGACGCCACCCCTTCCAGGCCGCGCGGAGGCATGGTGTGGAGGCTGTGGGCCTCCCCCGGACTTGTCCTTCTGGCCCACAGAGTCTTCTGGTGAAATAGAATTTCTGTAATGTTTTGGGATTTTTCTGAGCACTTTGGTTTTTAGACCTTTTCTGCAATGCACAGACATAATAAACAGAAACTGGCACTGGGCATCTTGTAGTTCCAGAAAATGTCATAATATGATATAAAGTGTATATAAAACATGTAGTAATTGGCATAATATCAAGATGGAACATCAAAAATTATAGATACGTTTGCGACGTATCAACTATCAAGAGGGACTCTCAAGTGAGTAACTTGATCGCATCTTTGTGGAGAGTTCAAACCTTTGCATATTTGGCATATCATCTTTCTTGGTTCTTATTTGGCTTTTATCCATGTGAGAATTTAGAGCTTGTGTTCATATCCATACCAAGCTCTAGTTCATCAAAAACGGATTTCATTTGAATATCTTGTGGTGTTTTTTATGTTGGAGGTTTTACCGGTTCGTCTCTTGTAGAGAGGTCAAACTCTCCTCTTGTGTTATCCTCCTCACATGATGGACTATGATGTGTATATGCATGATCTTGTAGTGCTTGTGATTATCTTCGGAGCAAGCTCAAGATCATAGAAAACGGAGTCCGGATGAAAAACTTGTTGCGTTTTCATGTTGGAAGTATTATCGGTTTATCCTTGAGGAAAGTTCCACACCTTCCCATGTGTGGCAACTTAAATCTATTTATGGTTCTTAATATTGTCGCTATCTTTCCAACAAAGTTGGTTTCATCCCATTTGGATTTTTCTCGCAAAAGTTATGGATGTTACAATTTCAGTTTCTGGGTGGCCAGCCCCCAGGCCGGCCAGGCTGGGCCCAAGGCCGGGCGTCTCTGCAGGGTGGCCAGCCCCCAGGCCGGCCAGGCCGGGCCTGAGGCCAGCCGGCTCTGCTGGGTGGCCAGCCCCCAGGCCAGCCTAGGCCGGGCTCCCTGCACAGCCCAACGGGCAGTTTTTGAGGGGACCTATTTAAAGGGGCTTTCTTCCCCAACGGTTCTCTAACCTCTTGAGCTTGTTTTTCCCTCTCTCTCCTCCATTGTTGACATTTGGAAAAGCTTGCCTACCTCTCAATCCCTCCCATAATTCTTGCATATCTTTGAGGGAAAGTGAGAGGAGATCTAGATCTAGATCTGTATTTCCACCAATCCATTCCTCCTCTAAGTGAGGGGAACCTAGTAGATCTTGATCTTGGAGTTCTTGTGTGGTACTCTTCTTTGTTCTTCCTCTCTTTTCCGCCAATAAGCATTAGTTGCTTTTGGTGGGATTTGAGAGTGAAGTATTTGAGCACTTGTGCTCTTGCCATTGCTTTGTTGCATCGGTTTGTGCTCTCCACGAGGATGCGTGGAAGTTGAAGGTTTGTGAGCTTGTTACTCTTGGGTCATTGGACCCTAGACGCCATTGTGGTGGTTGAGACCTTTTGTGGTCACTTGTAGCCGTTCGGGAGCCCCCAATCCAATTGTGGGTTGTGCCCGGGTTGTTGTTGAAAGGCTCCGGATTCCGCCTCGAAGGATTCTGATAGTGGAAGGTGAACCAAACCTTTGTGGTGTGGTTCATCGGAGAAGAAGGTGAAGCCTTTGTGGCGTTGAGATCGACCTTTGTGGTGCCTCACACCTATCCAACGAGACGTACTCCCCTAAAAAGGAGGAACTCGGGAATACATCCTCGTCTTCGCGTGCCTCGGTTATTTCCATACCCGAGCTTTTTACTTATGCACTTTACATTGTGATAGCCTTCGTGTTTGAAGTATTCTATTGCTATCACTTTGTTGCTTGCCTTTCTTAGCATAAGTTGTTGATGCACATATGTGAGCCTAGTATATTTAGGTTATTGGCTTGTTAATTTAAACACCTAGTTTTATTCCGCAATTAGCAAGTCTAAACCGGAAAGGTTTTAAATCGCCTATTCACCCCCCTCTAGGCGACATCCTTGTCCTTTCACCAACTCTTCCTCTTTGTATATTCAAAGGATTTCCATAGGATTTGTATAGTATCGAAATCCTATGGAAATTTTCATTTGAGAGCCGTTTGATTCATAGGATCATATCCATAGGAAATAATCTTATAGGAGTCTTGTAGTGTAATTACTATAGGAAACTAACATGAGGTATCCCTTCACCACAATCAAAGGCAATTGCTCTTCTCATAGGATTCAACTAGACATGTCATCCCAGTCCTATAGGTTTCATGTGCCTATACCTTTCCTACCCTATGAATCAAAGGAGGCCTAAAGATGGAACCCATGTCGCTCCCTCGATAGTGTAGCTCAGGTCCCTTTACGTGTCTTGAAGAAAACACCAGCTTCTTCGGTAATGGAATTCATGCTCTAGGTCAGGAAGGCACCCAACCACAGGTTCGATAGGAGGAAGTTTCTATGTTATCTTAGCTTCCCATACACCAGACCGACAACGCCGTATTGCATTGCCAGTTATCATGTAATGTCTTAAATCAATCAATTATTCTGGATAGGGATGATCTGCAGTCGAGTGATTTCCCTATACAGACAATAGGAACAATATGGTCCGGCTTCTCGACAAGCATTAAACATGAAGTAAACAAGATATGGAAATAAATGTTGTTTAACAGAAGCCATTTGTCAGAAACCTTGGTGGAAACCAGTGATCAACACATAAGTTTTCTTGCTAGGAACTACAATAACTCGCTTATATCAGAAATGACTACTTGGCAAATCCAAGTTAGACGCTATTTGGATGACTGGCCATATAGAACGGGAGAACTTTGAATTGGAAGAATAATTTTTTAATCATTATCACAAAAAAAACACTTAATACTTCCATGCCGGTTACAGTTTACAAGGTTGTCTTTAATAAAGATTACCCCGCCCTTTGTGAAGATACCACTTGATTTTTTTCTAATTTTAGTTGTAACTTCATTTTCCCTATTTTCATATTATCAACGACTGGAACCTCTGGATGAACGAGTACCCTATACATGAATTCCACTAAGAACTTAATATTCTGAAATAGATTTCAGCAAAATTCATCAATCCATTGCGATTTGGACCATTGGCAACCCCCCTATCAAGGCATTCCATGCCACAAGTTTAGGAACAATCAAATCCCATATGAACATCATATTTGGTGGAGATGTCTCGAAAACCTAAACTATTGTATCGCTTGTGACGGACAATGTTTTATATAGAGCTGGATATTGTTCATAGAGCGTGGTATTTTTCACCCATTTGTCTTCACAGAACCTAATTCTTGAGTCATTCTTAATGTTAAATGATTCAAAGCGAAAGAAGTGTTCTTTTTTTCGCCATCACATCAGCCTAAAAGTGTGAGTCGCGATGTTTCCAAAGAACCAGTTACAAAAGCATGAGACTGTGTATTTTCTTTTTAAAATAATTTTCAAAACCCCATCTCAGTTGGAATGTTGAAAAGTCATTTCCTAAGTAGAGTTGTGTTTTTTATCTGAATGTTATGAATACCCAGCCCTCCTAGATGTGTAGGTCGACAAACCATGTCACGTCTAGCCAAACAATATTTCTTTTTCTCATTATCGATCGCCTTTTCCAAAAACTTTTGATCGGAAATAATCCTACTTATGCATCACTTCTTTGGTTAACTGGAAGAATGATATCATATATAGTACAATGTTACTTAGTACTCAATTAATGAGAATGAATCTTTCTCCGAGGGATAGTAGTTTTCCCTTCCAACTATTTAACCTTTTTTGCAGGCGCTCCATTCAACGTTTGTCAGTCTTCAATAATAGATCCAGATACCCAAATACCTAATATAAAATTGGCCAAGCTGACATCCAAATAGTTCAGCATAGTGAGCGGCAACAACGTCTTTGACCTCCGCGAATCAAAACAATTCACTTCTGTACTGAACTATTCTATCAATGCATAAAATATATGCCACATCATATGCAATATGACGGAATAATAGTTGTACAAAGATTCTACCTTAGGAGCCAAAAATATCATGTCGCTTCATGTGGCCACTGAATCATCCTCAAACCAGAACGACATTGCGGAAGTCACTCTAATGCCTACATAGGTCTTGAGATGGACACCCACCATCTTCGGTGAAGAGATCTATGGCACGTGTCAGGAATTACACATAAAGTAACAAACAAGGAACAAAATGTTGCTTAATAGAAGTAATTTCTTCCACAACCTCAATAAAACCAAGTTTTTTTTTCCAAAATGGGAGTGCGAATCCCCGGCCTCTGCATCGAAATGATGCACACAGCCTCCGCATTTTATTGCATAATCTCAGTTGTTTAAAAGTTTACAATTCAGCGAAACCAAGTGATCAACACATAATTTTCCAAACTTTAGTAACTCAGATATATCATTAATGACCAGAGTATTCTCTTGTTTTTATTTTATTTTGAAGCTGTACAGTAGATTTCCCTACTACATATATTTTTTGTATTTTCTCATAATTAAGGATTAAAAAAATAGTATAAGGCTCTTGGCACCTAAGAGAATATACAGAAGACTAACTAACCAAAAGAAAGAATCTCTCCAGGTCTTGATGTTTGAATATTTCTTCCTTGTAGCTCTGTAAACCAACATGTTAATCTCCTCTCTGAATTTCAGCATCTATAAAGGCTTGAGGGAATGTTCTTGAAGATGAACTTATTCCTACGAGTACATGCTTTTCACAGGTGACTAGGATGTGATCTCCCTAGAGAAAGGAAGGCTAATGTGATGTTTAGACTGTCAATGTGCTCCTGAACAGAGACTTAGAGCTCCAACAGCTGGACAAATGTACTGCTGACAAGCATTAGCAAATGGACATCGCAACAACAAGCGAGTCTTCTCTTATATTAGCCAATTGTGAGAGTCTTGGAGTGCTCGACACTTGAAAAAAAAAGCCAAAAATTTCCGAAACAATTTAGATCATTACATATATGTTCGAGTTGTTCTTCATGTACCCTTATGCAACCTCTGTAAATAATAAGTTTATTTCTCAAATGTTGGGTTTTAAGCACCAAAATCTGTATTTTTTTTCCTTTGGATGCAAAGTGTTCTTTTTGTTTATGAAAAGTTGCAACCGCATTAAAGAAATAAAAATTTATATGTGTAGGCTTTTCATATTCTTTTGGCTGTTTACCGTGTATTGCTTATGCAAATAAGAAAATCATCTATGCTATTATTAAAAGAGCAAATATGTTCGGATATATTAAATTTGAGTTGTTCAATATTTAATTAACAATTCAGATCATTTTAACGTTTGACAATTCAACACACCTCAACACACATTTTCATTTTTGCAGTGCACCTAGCTACGATCTTGTGAATCACTAGGATTCATGCTTTAAATCACAACTATGAGGGTTGTTGCCCGCGTGACCAGAGTCATTCTGTCATCCTAATAAAATGGATCTGGTGGAGTCCACATTGAGAATCTCGTGGCTAGTTTCACGGAAACTGCCAATTCAAGCATGCCCGCAGAGCCTGACTCAGCGCTCCATCAATAAACGCGCTGGTCACAACACACTCTTGGTCTGACCAACCAATCAGCTCACTTACAACTGGCGGGCCTGCTTGGATTGGATGCTCCCTTGCTAGCTTGTTCGTCCACCTGTTGTACTGTATCCTCTGGATCAGTCACCGATTGCAGCAGCTTGCCCAGACTCGGTGCCTACAACGGCCTCGGAGCAGCTGTGACGCGCGGGCTCAAGCGGAGAGTCGCGCGCTCGAGGAGACTGCCGCTGGGTCACATCATCCTTCCTCTGCAAGTGCTACCTCCAGCAGATCTGGTCAACCCTCGAGCGAGCTTGACCAAACCGAGGAATCCATCGAATCTAACTGCAAACTCGACTACTCATCGTGCAGGCAAGTTTATCCTCGGCTTGTGTGTGTCTTCTATGCATATTTGGGTTTTTTTTTTGTGATCTGCGATGAATGATAGCAAGCATGTCTAGTTTGGACCGAGGATAAATAGCGAACGAGCTAGAGACATTTGCCAAAGCTCCATGTGAAGTTTCATGTGAAAATAACTAAATGTAAGGGAAACAATAGAGCATCCAATTTGTTTCGGCAACTGAATCCCCACTCTGTCAAAAGAATCAATGCTGTCAAGTGCGTTCATTCTTTTCTTATAAATTCCTTTAATTACTAGTCGAAAGGAGCATTTACCTTTTGTGGCTATAAATATTTTTTTCACCCACTGTATTTTGTTTGACTACATTCAGAGTTGTCGAACATAGCTTTTTCGAGAAAACACAAAAGCTTTGCGTTTGGATTCATTGATAGATCCTGCTACAAGCCTAGAGGGGTCAACCAAGATTAGAACGCGACAAACCCAGAGCACCTGCTGCCGCCACAATCTGGCCTCGGCCCTAATCGTGTCGAGCAAGCCACAGGGGCCGGGCCCCGCACCTTAAAAATGGCTTGTGTAGTGCTGCTTCCCACAACCACCAAGCTGTGAGCATTATCACCAAAGATGTACCCTTTTCCGGCCGCCGTTGGGGTCGCAAAGGCGGCAGCCTATCCCCAACGTACATGGCTGGTTGGTGACCGGGAAGGGTCTGAAATTCTGTGTTTCGAATCTGATGAGTGTAAATAATAACTCAATTGTCCACTTGAGGGCATTTTACTGAGAAACTTGTGAAATTTTTAGAATCCCTAATTTCTGTTGTTGTATTGATTGGACCCTCGTGGGGATATATATAGTGGTACAAGGAGGTAGAGAGGATTGGAGTACAAATCAAGTCATAAAAAACCGAATCTATCTCTAATCGTGTTGTACACGTATTCTAACATCCCTCTCAGTCGTAGCGGGAGTGAAGCGGACGATTGCGACTGGATTTGAAGTCTTGCGCATTCGCCGTTCCTCCTCTCCGTCATCATCAAATACGTCTCTGATGCTCTTCCTCTCTTCCCTCCCGCAGTCACAGCGGGAGTGGCGTGGACGCAAGTGACGACGCGGACGCTGCTGACTGGAGTTGTTGCCGATGTATTGCTGTAGACGTGTGTATGATGTTGATGTCGAGGTAGCCGAGCGTGATGTAGCCGTGGTCGAGGTTGTCGCGGTCGGTGTAGCCGATAGAGCCGAAGGCGCAACAAAATTGCGCGGTTTTGGGTTTTGAGGCGGCGGCGGCAGGGTTTCTGCGGCGGCGGCGGGTTTTTGGGCGGCGGCGGCGGGTTTTTACCAGGCGGGCGAGGCGATCGTGCGATCGCCCTAGCAGAGCGCCGGCAGGGTTTCTGCGGCGGCGGCGGGGTTTTGGTTTTTGGCGGCGTGCGGCAGCGACTCGCTTGGGAGCGGTGGCAGGCAGGCGGCGGGTTTTTGTGTCATTGTGCGGCGGCGGCAGGGATCTGCGGTGGCGGCGGCGGGTTTTGTCATTGTGCGGCAGCGGCAAGGATTTGCGGCGGCGTGTTTTTGAGCGGCGGCGGCAAAAGACCATGTGGATGTAGACCTTGGCGATGATTGTGTTGGCAATGTAGAACTCGACGAAGATCTTGATGTAGTCGTACAGCTCAACGGAGGTGTCGTAGATCGGCTCGGTGCAGTGCAGGTCGATGGAGTCCACGTCGCTCGGTGGAGTGGCGCTTTGAGGAGTTGATGCAGTGTTCCCAAGCTGTTTATGATGGCATACATACATGTACTAGCACATCATGAGATCGGCTCGTGGAGGCTCAAGTCTTAGTATAGTCTGGTTAGGTCTAGCTTGCGCACGGAGGTGTGCATGTGTGGTGGTGTGTGTGTTGAGTGCGTTGTGCGTGAGTTCAGATACTACAAGCTGTACTAAGACCTGGAAATCTCAAAAAAAAGATCGGCTCGTGTATACCTTCGTCTCCTTCTTGTCTTCTAGTGCATGGATGTGCACTGTTTGGTGTGGATCGGGTGTTGAGTTTGGCTGTTGATGACGCTAGCTTGAGCTTCCGATGGAGGACTCGGCCCAGGTTTTCGCGTCGGCGTGCGCGTGTCCAGACGCATGACGGCGCTAGTGACGCCGGTGCGTGGCCGCGATGATAGCGAGCGCCGAGTCAGCTCCTCCGACCGCAGCCGTGCGCTACCGATGAATCTTGCACTGCTTTTCGCCGGACGAGTGTAGCAGACATTTAGGGACTTATTTGGCTAAAGTGGATCTAATCTATGAATTGAAAATTCGAAATTTGATCTAATCTAATCTAAAGAACCGATCCGATCAAAGGATCGAAACCGGGTGCCGTGCCCCCGAGGAGAGAGATCGATCTCTTCGGGGCGGCGCGATGCGGAAGTGTTTAGAACCCTAAGATCGGCGTCGTGAGACTAACCGCTCTGATACCATGTGAAAGTTTTAGAATCCCTAATTTCTGTTGTTGTATTGATTGGACCCTCGTGGGGATATATATAGTGGTACAAGGAGGTAGAGAGGATTGGAGTACAAGTCAAGTCATACAAAACCGAATCTATCTCTAATCGTGTTGTACACGTATTCTAACAAAACTTATTCAGCCCTGAAACTGATCTCTCATTAAATCCTTGGACACTTTTATCCTTTCCAGAAAAGAAAAATATCATGTTTATGAAATCTCGCATCTCCGTTCCCTTCCTTATCTCTACAGTATAGACAGGCGAAAAGGGAGGCGACCTCCGGTTCCTCGTTCTCCGCCGCCGGAGTCGGTGGTTCCCCTCCCCTCCGCTCGTCGCTCCGGTGGCGGGAGGGTGGGGGAACCGTGGATCTCCTGGTTTGTCGTGTGAATAGTAGGCGTAGGGTTTGTGGCGGCGGCGTTTCGATGGTGGCGGCGCCGGCGTCTTCAATAAGGTCTCTCCAGCTCCAGCACCGTCTCGTCGGCGTCGTCGGCGTCCCTGAGGAGCTCGTGGGAGTGGTGTGTCTTGGCGGTGATGGTGAGGCGGTTGCGGTGTCACCGCCGTTGACTTTTGTTCTCCCAGCTTCGGCTCCGTCGCGGTCGATGGTGCTCCTTCGTCGTTGTGAAGCTGGCGGGAGTTTGTATAGGAGCGGTGGCAGCTTGGGCTTCGTTCCAGTGCAGAGGAGGAGGTTTGGAGGTGGAAGTTTCGGTGCGGCGTGGGCGTTCGTGGCGTCTGACGCCGGATCTGGGGAAGGGTGCGCCATGACCGATGCTCGTTCTTTGATTCAAGCTCCGGCGTCGGACGGCGGACGTTTCTTGCGGCCTTCTACATGTGTGGGGGTGTCCTCTCTCCCAGGTCGGGCGGTGGTCTGCTTCCTTCTTCTCTGGCGGCTTGCTGGTGGTGGAGTACGGAAGTTCGCGCGGTGGTTCTTCTCTGTTCTTCTGGTGTGTTTGTTCGAGCTGTGTGAGTCTGCGAGAAGCTCTTCTAGGATCTCGGTGTTCTTCGTCGGCTTTTGGTGCGGTGTTCGGGCTTCTCCGGTCGGCCATGGTGGCGTGGGTTGGAGTCGCTCTGTCGCCGTGCTCTGCTTCATCTTCGCTTGGCTCCTTCTTTCTCCGGCCGGCCGTGGTGGCGAGGGGAGAAGGTGTGGTCTTGGCGTGCTATCGGCGGTGGATCCGGCAAGTTGTGTTCGAGCTCAGCGCAGGGAAGGTTGGAAGAGGGGTGGCTGCGGGATGGAGGCATGGCCGTGTTCGTTCAGCGATCTTCGGTTCCGTCGCTTGCGGCGGACGGCTCCTGCGGCTTTCTACATGTGTGGGGTGCTCCCTTCCCGGGGTTGGCGGCGGCCTGGTGACTCCCTCTCCGGCGGTGTTCGACGATGGTGTTCTTCTTCAGGCCTTTGCGGTGGTTCAGCGGTGTTCTTCAGGCGCTCCTGTTGTGCTGCGTTCTTCGGCTTGTTCGTCTGCATTTTCTTGTTCTTCGTTTTGTAATCTGTTTGAATTCGCAGTGTGGATTCCTTCAAAAAAAAATCATGTTTATTTAACTTTACTCATAGTGCAGGTTTTCCTGTACCCTATCTTACTATATGTGTTGATTGGTAGTTTGGAGACTTGCTGCATCTTCTTATATCCATGTTCAGTCTTAACCTTATATCCCCAATCTTGACCACTATGAAGAACATACCAACATCACCCTCAAAGACTTGACGTTGTTCAGCATATCACAAGAATCTTAATAGTTCATCACTTCTATAAACTTCTTCAACAATTGACTATCCACTGAATCTTACCATCTATATGTACCGTCACTAGGAGCTGGTTAAGAATAGCATTATCTGTTTCACATAGCTTCCTCATGTATGTTTTTCTTGTACTCCTTACAGGCTTACAGCAATGGCACACATGGTTGGCATAGTCAACACTCAAGGAAATGTGAAACATCTCAAGGAAATGTATCCATTCACAGCTAGCAGAAATGTGAAACATCTCAAGGAAATGTATCCATTCACAGCTAGCAGAAATGTGAAACATCTCAAGGAAGCGACCCAGGGTTTGATCGCTAAGGGCAGCGATGTTCAGTGTGAGATTGAGATTGCTGAGAGAAATGGCATGAAAGCAAAGAATGAAGTGCAAAGGTGGCTTGAAAATGTGGATGCCATCAAGTCCGAGGAAGAAGCAATAAGTCAAGTGTATGATGAGAGATGCAAAGTTTTTGGGTGTATCTCGATAAATTGCTGGTCAAATTATAAAATCAGCAAGAGTGCAGAAAAGGAGCTTCTGAAAGCCCAAGAGTATGACAAGATTGACACTAGTATTGTTGCAGTTCAGCCGCTGCCACCATCAGTCCGAGAAATGCCCGTCGTATCCAATGGGCTGCTCAGTGAAGAGCTTAATGTACAGGAGGCTGCCCGGTGCATTAGGGATTCTTCAGTTGGAATGATTGGGATATGGGGTTTAGGTGGAGTGGGAAAGACTCATCTTCTGAAGAAGATCAACAAGTCCTTTGTTGGAGACTCTTTCTTTGATGTTGTAATTTTTGTTACAGCCTCAAAAGATTGTTCAGTGGAAAAGATCCAAGCTGAAATAGTAAAGAAACTTGGCTTAAGGAAAGATGACGACATAGAATCTCAAGCAAATATAATATCCGACTTTCTAAGCAGGAGTTTTCTTGTACTGCTGGATGACCTGTGGGCAATTGGACTTACAATTAACTGGTGTCCCATATCCTCTTGGATTTGTTGGCCAATGTAAGAGGAAAGTGGTACTCACAACAAGGTCACGAGTTGTGTGTGGTGCAATGAAGGTCAGAAAGGAGATAAAAGTGGATTGCTTGAGACAAGATGAGGCATTGCAGCTTTTTCAAGAAAATGTTGGTCAAGAGATTATTTTCTCCAATCCTCGCATTGGAGCCATTTCAAAAGAGCTTGTGAAGGAGCTAAAGGGCTTGCCCCTGGCGTTAATAGCAACCGGAAAGGCAATGTATCCAAAGAAAGATCCAAGTGAATGGGAAACAGTTATTCGTTTACTGCAACGATCTGGCCATGATGTGGGTGATCCCACATCTATGGAGAACACAATTTTTTTCAAGTTAAAACTTAGCTATGATTGCTTAGCGAATGATACTATGAGACGTTGTTTCCTGATTTGCTCATTGTGGCCAGAGGATTCTCCCATTGCTAAAGACGACCTGATCCAATGTTGGATGGGTTTAGGTTTACTTAATAAATGTGTTATAGAGAGTTCTTACAGTGAAGGATACAACATAATAGGTCACCTGCAAGCTGCATCATTGCTAGAAGCTACTGAAGACAGTAGTCAGCACCTTAAAATGCATGATGTGATTCGTGATATGGCAATATGGATATCTTGTGGTTGTGGTGAAAACAATAACAAATGGGTCGTTCATGCAGAAATTGGTAAAACTGCGTCTAGAAAGTGCATCCCTTGGAACAGAGTGGAGTATTTGTCAATGATGGGCAATGGACTGGAAGAACTCCCATATCTTGGTGGTGATGCTGGGAACGAAAATAGTCTGGGCAGTGTCAGATCTAAGTGTTGGTCAGGATCCTGTTCTACGGAACTTAGGACACTGCTTCTTCAAGATAATAAGTTCAATGAGAAGGCACTTGGAAATATTTACCTTTTCACTACATTGACATACTTAGATTTGAGTCGGAACCGAATTAATGTTTTACCTTTAGCATTGTGTGCTTTGGGAGATCTAGAGTACCTCAACTTGTCATACAATTATATCAGTGAATTGCCCAAGGACCTTCAGCACCTCAGCAAGCTCAAATTCCTATATCTAAGAGGTAATCCAATACATACAGTACCAAAGGGCACCATATCAAGGCTTGAGGCACTGCAAGTTCTAGACATATTGTCATCTCAGGTATCATCCCGTGCAGACTATACTCGATTATTGTTCCAGGAATTGGATATCCTGGATGACTTGAAAGCTGTGGAAATTGGGTTCAAAGGTGATGCAACATATGAATTGCTAGGAAAGTTTCCTAGCCTCCCTATTAGATCCATCCATCTGAGCAGGCTGACAGGACACCAACATTCTGTTTCTTAGATGGTTTTCTCTCAAGCTCCTCAGTGCAAACGAGCTTACATGATCTGACGCTCTACAAATGTTCTATGCAGCAGATACTGATAAGAAACAGTATAGAAGGAGCAATGTTCCAGTTTGACATACTCAAATCGCTCACGTTTGACAGCCTGTTCAGCTTAAAGAGAATAATTTGGAAGCGCGTAGCTCCAGAATCTCTTTTTCCAAGGTTAACTAAGCTGGCAATCGTACACTGCCAGAATCTTAGGCACATTTCATGGGCAATGTATCTGCCTTGTCTTGAGAGAATCCTTGTAAATCATTGCGGTAACATGAGTCAAATTGTTCGAACGAAGGACAACGTTGAGACAGAATATGGAGGACAGGAGAGCCCAAAGGCATCGATTCAAAGCTTTCCTTGTCTCAAATACTTTGAGCTGCAAAGCCTTACTGGGCTGTCGAGCATATGTGATCCTGAAGTGACGTTCCCATCCCTTGAGGTCAGGGAGATATCGTTTTGTCCAAAGGTGAAAAGACTTCCTTTCCTGATGCAAACCATGCCACAGAGATTGCACAATATCAGCGTTCCCCTTGTTCAGATGAAATGGTGGGAGACACTGGAATGGGCTGACGAAGATGTCAAGCGTGCCATACAACCTCTTGTTAATTCGGACATCACCGATTAATTAGAGGAAAAACCCGTTTACATGGTTAGCATGCTGATTACCATTTTCTTTGCAGCCATAATAGTTTTGTTTTTACAATCTGTTGACTTCCATTTATTTCAGTCGTGAACTGGAGCCTGGCGAACTATAAGGGTATATGTTTCTTGCTTCTTTTATGATCTGCTGCCTTCAAATGTGAGAACATAGTGGAAATAGTGGAAATAACTTGTAAGAAGCACATTCATCAGCTTGTCATTCAGTTGGGACTTTCAATCTTGACTGGTCAACCAGACATTTCATTTGGTGAACTTTACAAACTACTATTAAAAGAGCAAAAATTGGTTGATACATTAAATTTGATGCGCTCAATATTTAATTAACAATTCGGATCGTTCCAATGTTTGACAACTCAACATAACTCAACGCACATTTTCAGTTTCATGTTAATTACAGGCATTGCCACCGATAAAAGAAAAATGGTTTGCTTCGGTTCTTTCGTGAGGGCCGGCAACCCCACACCATCGGCCATGGCCTTTTCATGTAACATCCCAACCACCGGCCAGCTCCTCTCCTGCGTGAGCGATCGCCCTGCTCCACACTGTCCACAACGCAAGATCTTCCATTGAATGAGATAGGCCTCCTCTCACTTTTTCAAAGTTCAATATTATTTTGCAAATAAATAGTGGCCTATATTATAGAAATACCAGGCCAGAGTTCCTAACTTCATATAATATTGACCTTTTTCTTAAAAATTAACAGTTCACGTCCTCCCTCTAAATCAAATCAGAATGAATTTTATCATTGAGTAATTCCTTCACATAATTGGTAATTTGTGTTCTGTTTAATATGTTTTGGAAAGTACTCCCTCCGTTCCAAATTAGGTGACTTCCATTTGTCTAAATGTGGATGACTTCCATACGTCTAGATGCATCCACATTTGTTTGGACAAATGGAAGTCGTCTAATTTTGACGGAGGAGTAGGATTCTAACCTTTTTTCAGGGGTACAATTGGCTAGAAATGTTCTACCTATGAGTTATTAGGATTTAGTGGACATAAATTTCCCAAAATTTACATATAGACAGAACAACTTTAAATGCTATTATCAGATGCCGAGCTAAAACTCAAGAAAAGTAAAATTATGGTTGAACTTGTACTAAATTGTATTTGATCTAAAATATATTAAATAAAAATCAACCCGTAGAAACGCATAGACACTTTTGCGATGAGCAGTACACGGCCATGCACTCCTATGCTCATTCGCCGGCGCTATGCGCTTCCAGCTAACCGAAGTTGCTCCTCCTTCCTTGCCCATGTGTGTAGCTTCGGCGAACGCCACGTGAACCCCACGGTGCCGAGGACATATTACACAACAGCAGCTATGAGAATGGCGATAACCTTCATGTATGTTGCTTGTTTTGTGTGCTCTTCCTCTTCCCCTTGGCACGCCATCATCGTCGCGCACGTTGATTTTGGTGTGAAATTTGTGTGCTCCATGATGCTTACATTAATATCATTCTCTTTGCAATATAAGATATAGGACCAATGCAAAAATGTAAAAGAAGTCATCCATGTAGACCCTTGTATGGTCTTTCCTAATTCTAAATTGTCTTTTTAATTATGAAGACGTGCGTCACATGTATAGGAGTGTGTTCAACCTTTTTTTTCTCACTTTTGTGGAGGTGCAACGGTCGGTGCCCAACGCAGACGCTAGACTATCTTCTGCACAAGGTATTGTGTTCAGCAATTGGTTCTCAGGTTGTGTGCGTTTATAAGTTGCTAGATAATATTCACCGGGTTGCCAGGCTGATTAAATTAGCAAAGAAAAATCTCATTTGTATATGCTAAAAATCCCATGCCACCAGGCGAATACGAATTCTTTGGCCTATATATGGCCATTAAAAGAACAGATCTACTAACTAATCAGGTTGAATTGACACCCACGTTTGGTTCCAAAGATTAACAAGAGTTTGAAGGCCATAGGAGGATTACCAACAAGTGTGACCGGACACACAAGATCTTAACGTCTGAAGATCCTTTGATACTATTTCTCCTATATTTGTATTGAGTTTTTTCTTTCATGATATTAGATGTCCACTACTCACGAGTGTAAAGGATGGAAGGTGGGAGCCGTCGTCGCGGCAACGGTGGGAGACAGGGGAGAGGGATGTCGTGGGTTTGTCACGTCAGGTGTCATAGATGACTTCGTAGGTGTGGGATTACGCGAGTCAAGCATCTCCGAGCTTGGGATCGCAGGAACAAAGATCAACACAGATTTACCCAGGTTCGGCCCCCTCAATGTGAGGTAAAAGACCTACTTCCTGCCTACCCTAGATTGGTATTGATATGATAATCGAGGTGTTACAATGGAGGCGATCCGATCTGGTACTCGCCGTATGAGCTAGGGTTTTGGGCTTGATAGCTTCCCTCTCTAAGTCCTGCGAGTCCTCTTTATATACACAGAGGCTCGTCAGGTTACAAGAGTTCTACACGAAGCCTGATTATCTTTCTTGTCTTCCAAGGCAAGTTTGCACCGACCTTCTGGAACTTTCCTTTATCGAGTCGCGATGCGAGATTGGCCCATCTTTCACGTGGCCCAATAATGATAGCGCAGCCTTAAGTCGCGGGTTAATCATTCCCCCGACATTAGCCCCCAAGCGTGGCCTGAACTTCATAGTATTTCTTGATCTTGAATGTTTAGGCCGCGCTTTTCCTTGTTTCGCGACTTATAATTGTGCAGGATTGGCCTTGACTCGCACCTGGAAGATCATCTGACTTCGTGAGCTTCTTTGTTAGAGTAGCCTGATAGCTTCAGAACTTGATGACGATCCATCTTCAAATTTTTGATAATAATATGATGTAGCCCCCAAGGATTGAGAGGATGTAACGTGGTAATCATCTCAATTCTTCTCAGAGAATTCTGAAGGTCATCACCTGTAACTTGATATCATGAATAAAACAATTGTTAAGATACAAGTAATTGTAATTGGTGTTGCCGTACTATAAGCAGTACATCGACCTCTAGTTAGGCCATCTGAATCCTTAAGTGGGCACTCGCGCGACTCAGTATTTCCTAGGAACATGTGTGTTCAGGGTCGAGAGCGGCCATGATAGGCAATCAAGCTCGATTGACGCCACACCCCAGTACTTTGGCCACATAATGCGAGTAGCAATCCAACTTAAGGTAAATTTGATAATTGCCAATAAATTGGCTGTTTCAGGGTAACAAAGACCCCAAGAAACATAATGATATTGCCATGATAGGCTAAGCTATGATAAGCTTTGATTATGATGACACATAAGGTCGCGCCTTGGTGGCAACCGAGTGTTATACATAGGGTTGGATCGCGCGTAGGTGGCGATCCATGGTGATACATGGGGTCGGTCGCGCCTAGGTGGCGACCAGAGATGATACAAAGTTTACGGCCGCGCCTAGGTGGCAGCCGGTTTCTGATACAAGGGTCGATCGCGCCTGGGTGGCGATCAGATGTTGCATAGGTCGCGCCTAGGTGGCGACCAAAGTTGAAGTTCTAGCCCTGAGTGGCTGTGATGATACTCAGCTATAAAGCTGGAAAGGATGATGCTTGGCTCTGATTAGCCTTTTCTTATGTATAGTACGGTCGCAGGTGTGCGACGTTCCAAGGGCGAGGTGCCTCGAGACGATCCTCGAAATCATGGCGTTCGCTGCTTTCTTCCCTTACATCCAGCAGATAGTACGACCCATTGTTTAGCTTCTTGCTGATGATGTAGGGTCCTTCCCATGGAGAGGACAGCTTATGCATTCCCTTGTGATCTTGTTTAAGTCGCAGTACTAGGTCGCCTTCTTGAAAGGTGCGGGTTTTGATGCGTCTGGCATGATAGCGTCGCAAGTCTTGTTGATATACCGCTGACCTTGATGCTGCCAAGTCTCTAACCTCTTCTAATGTGTCCACCGAGTCTTGCCGAGCTATCTCATTATCTGTCTCGATGTAAGCCGCAACTCTTGGTGAATCATGTATGATGTCGCTGGGCATGACTGCTTCTGCTCCATAGACCATGAAATATGGTGTAAATCCTGTGGATCTGTTAGGGGTTGTTCTTAAGCTCCACAGTACTGCTGGCAATTCTTCCACCCAACATCCTGGAGATGCTTCGACCTTTTCAATAAGGCGCGGCTTAATTCCATGGAGAATTTCCTGGTTAGCTCGCTCAGCTTGTCCATTGCTCTGCGGGTGTGCTACTGACGTGAGGTCCAATCTTATCCCATTGTCTGCGCAAAATATCTGTGTAGCCCCTTCAGAGGTGTTGCTCCCATTGTCTGTAATGATACTATGGGGGTACCCGAAGCGGAATATGACCTTCTTCAAGAACTTGACTGCTGTTTCAGCCTCGCAATCTCCCACAGGTTCTGCTTCTATCCACTTTGTGAATTTGTCCACCATGACCAGGAGGTGAGTTTTTCCGTTTGAAGACCGTCTGAAGGGCCCTACCATGTCAAAACCCCATACGGCAAAAGGCCATGTGATGGGTATTGTGCGAAGTGCTTGAGCTGGCATATGATCTTGCCTAGCGTATCTTTGACATCCGTCGCACACTCTGACAATTTGCTCTGCATCTGCTAATGCTGTTAACCAGAAGAATCCATGTCGGAACGCCTTTGCCACCAAAGATCTTGACGAAGCATGATGGCCACAATCGCCTGAATGAATTTCGTGCAAGATTTTTCGTCCCTCTTCTGGTGAGACACATCTTTGGAATGCTCCTGACACGCTGCGCTTGTATAATTCGTTGTTGATGATTGTATAGGCCTTTGATCGTCGTATGATTTTGCGCGCCTCAATCTCATCGTCTGGCAGCACTCCGCGACTTAAATATGCCATGTATGGCTCTGTCCATCCTGGCTGTTCATGCAGGGCTGCGACTAAAGTTGAATCATCCTCTGGCTCTGCAATGTCAATCTCTGCTGGAGGTTTGACTGATGGATTGTGCAGTTCATCCAGGAAAACATTGGGTGGGACTGACTGTCTGTTGGATCCAAGCCGAGACAGGGCATCTGCAGCTTCGTTTTGTCTCCGATCAATATGTTCAACTTGGTATCCAGTGAAATGTCCAGCAATTCTGTCCACCTCTCTTCTATATGCAGCCATGTTCGCATCCTTGCTGTCCCACGTTCCAGAGACCTGCTGTGCCACCAAGTCTGAATCGCCAAAACAGCGTATGCGACTGATGTTCATCTCCTTTGCTATACGTAGACCATGAAGCAGTGCCTCGTACTCCGCCACGTTATTTGTGCAGTTGAAGTGTATCTGTAGCACATACCGCAGCTTGTCTCCCTTGGGAGATGTTAGAACAACTCCAGCCCCCGAGCCTTGCAACTGTCTTGACCCATCAAAATGCATGGTCCAGTATTTGGTTTCTGCCATGCTAGGAGCGACTTGGATTTCTGTCCAATCGTTAATAAAATCTGCAAGGGCTTGCGACTTAATTGATGTGCGCGGCTCGTAGCTGATGTGATGTGGTCCCAACTCGATCGCCCACTTAGCGACTCTTCCAGTAGCTTCTCGATTACGGATGATATCTGCCAACGGTGCTGAACTAACCACAGTTATTGGATGTTCTTGGAAGTAGTGCTTCAGCTTGCGACTCGCCATGAACACTCCAAACACCAACTTCTGCCACTGTGGGTAACGCTGTTTGGAAGCTGTGAGGACTTCGCTCACGTAATATACTGGTCTCTGGACAGGGTATTCCTTTCCGGTTCTTGTCTCTCCACAACCATGACAGCGCTCACAGCACGGGAATTTGCCGCTATGTATAGTAGCATGGGCTCTTTATCCTTTGGAGCCGCCAGAACTGGAGCATTTGTCAATTGATTTTCAAGGCTGTCAGAGCTTCGTCGGCCTCTGCGTCCCAAACGAAGGTGTCTGATTTTTTCAACAGTCTGTACAAAGGTAGTGCTTTCTCTCCCAATCTTGATATAAAGCGACTCAAAGCTGCTACGCATCCGGTAAGTCGCTGCACATCTTTTATCTTTTCTGGTTTTTGGAGATCCATCACTGCCTTTATCTTATCAGGGTTGGCCTCAATGCCTCTTTCTGATACTATGAATCCTAATAGCTTTCCTGCTGGTACTCCGAAGACGCACTTTGTGGGGTTGAGCTTCATGTTGTATTTTCTGAGATTTGTGAATGTCTCTGCCAGATCACTAATAAGATCCTGGCTAACTTGCGACTTAACCACAATATCATCCACGTAGGCGTGAACGTTGCGACCTATTTGCTCATGTAGACAATTCTGAATGCATCTTTGGTAAGTCGCACCTGCGTTCTTCAACCCAAAGGGCATGCTGACATAACAAAAGCTCCAAAGGGTGTGATGAAGGACGTCTTTTCTTGGTCCTCCCTCTTCATCTTGATTTGATGGTAGCCTGAATAGGCGTCCAAAAAGCATAACAGCTCGCACCCAGCAGTTGAATCAATCACTTGGTCGATTCGCGGCAAAGCAAATGGATCCTTTGGACAAGCTTTGTTAAGACTGGTGTAATCAACGCACATTCGCCACGTACCGTTCTTTTTCATAACCAATACTGGGTTTGCCACCCATTCCGGATGGTATACCTCCGTGATGAATCCTGCAGCCAGCAAGCGAGCTATTTCCTCTCCTATTGCCTTTCTCCTATCATCGTGGAAACGCCGTAGTGGCTGCTTCACTGGTTTAGCCGCAGGGTTCACTTTGAGGCTATGTTCTGCTAATTCTCTTGGTACCCCTGGCATATCTGACGGCTTCCATGCGAAGATGTCCTTATTTTCCTGGAGAAAAGCGACGAGGGCCTTCTCCTGCTCTTCTTCCATGTGTGCTCCAATGCTGGTTTGCTTGGATGAGTCGCCAGGAACAAGATTTATCTGCTTAGTGTCCTGGGCCGCTTTGAATTTCATTGGTGGCTCGGCAGATGGCGTGGTAACTACACTCATGTCGTTTGGGTCCACCTGCGACTTATAACCTTTTAGCTCTTCCGCGGCACAGGCGGATTCTGCGAAGGCCGCATCTCCCTTTTCACATTCTATCGCTTTTTCTCTATCTCCGTACACTGTGATGACCCCTTTTGGTCCTGGTATCTTCAACTGTAGGTACACGTAGCATGGCCTGGCCATAAACTTAGCAAAGGCCGTTCTTCCAAACAAGGCGTGATATGGGCTTTGGAATTTTACCACTTCGAAGCATAGGAATTCGCTTCTAAAGTTCTCTTCTGTCCCAAAAGTTACCCCTAGGGTTATTTTCCCCGCTGGCCGTGCGGACCTTCCTGGGACAATGCCGTGAAATACTGTTGACGTGGGCTGCAGGCTGGAATCCTTGAGTCCTAGACGCTGGAACGTATCGTAGTACAAGATATTAATGCTGCTTCCTCCATCCATAAGCACTTTGGTCAGCTTGTATCCTGCAACGTACGGTGCCACAACCAGCCAACTTGCCAGGTTCCCGTACTTGTGGCGGGTGATCGTCGCGACTCCAGGTTACTGCGTATTCTGACCACCTTAACCAATTGGGTGTTGCTGGTATCACGGCGTTCACCTGCTGACTTCTGCGGCTCAATTTCTCTTCCCTTTTGGAGGTATCGATAACTATTGTGTGATACTGCCCGTTTGCCTGGGGTTACTCGCGCCGTGCTGCCCAATATTTGTGTTATGAGCCGCACTAGGGTTTCCTTCATGGAATTCCCCCCGTTGTGTTGGCTCTCTTCTTTCCACTTCTTGTAATAGTGGCATTGTGCCTTGGTATGGTCCGCTGGCCGTCCATCACCTGTCGCATGAAGGTCGCATGGCCGGTTAAAAACTTCTTGCATATTGATTGGACGGGAGCCGTATCCTCGACCCCTTCCACGCTGGCCTCTGAATCCTCCACGCGTATTGGCGACGAGCCCTGAGTGACCATCTTCGTTTTTGCGTTTGTTTTGATTCGCGTTGTTGTGGCTTGTTTGCTGCTGCTGGGGCTTGTTGGAGTTTTTCTTTCCTTTGGCAGCAACCTCCTCTTCTTCTCCGTCTGACGCGTCTCTGGTTTTATCTGAGCCGGCATATTTGTTAGCCGCAGCCATCACCTCGCTGAGGCTCTTGACTTTATCCTTCATGCGACCCAGCTTATGAATCAGCGGCTCAAACTTGCAGTTTTTCTCCATTACCAGGACGGCTGAGCTTGGTGGTATATTATCTGAGGAGTGTATTATTTCTGCCACCCTTTTCATCCAATGGCGACTTGACTCGCCTTCCTTCTGGACACAACGCTCTAGATCTTCTATATTGCAGAGTCGTTTGCAAGTTCCTTGGAAGTTCTTAACGAAGGCATCCTTCAGTTCCTCCCAAGTATTTATAGAGTTGGGAGGCAAATTTTGCAGCCATATGTGCGCTGCACCTTCTAGCATCATGTTGAGGTACCTTGCACATATTTCCTCTGAGGCGTTCAAAATGCTCATCCCCATCTCGTAATTGTTCAGCCAGGTGGTTGGATCCATGCTGGCGTTGTAGTTTGCCACCTTGCGTGGCCCTTTGAAATCTTCAGGAAAAGGTTCCGATCTGATCCTTTCAGTGAAACACGCCGGTCCCTTGAGTCGCGAGGACAGGGCTGTGGGCGCGCCGCGGGGTTATCTGTGGGCCGCGTTTGCACCACTGGCATATTCGCCTGCGCTTCTGCGACTTGCTCCTGCTGCTCTCTGTGCGACTCCTGATACGTTCTCTGGTGGCCTGCTTTGGACGCTTCTTTCTGCTGCAATCCTGTGATTGGCTGGTACGAGGGGCAGCTGTGCTTCGGCTTCCGCCCTATTGGCTTGTTGCAGGACTGCCGTACTTAGCATCTGAATCGCGCGCCGCGCCTCAGCATTGACCGGGTCATCGCCTGTTGGTACCATCTGAGTCAAGATATTAGCCGCAGCATACATATTATCGACAGGGTTCTGGTAATGGCCCTGCGGGGTGTGAAACCTCCTTGGTTGTTGCTGGGTCTCTTGATTTGTTGGTACCCTTCCTTCCGCAGTCGTCTGGATTCCCGTTCCCGCGGCTGGAGTGAGCGGGATTTCCACTGTTGGTTGAGTCGCGCGCAGTTGTGTTTGCGGGTCAACCTGTGTTGAGTCGCAGCCAGCGCGGCTACTCTCTGCCGCTCCTGTTGGATTCCTTGGTTTATCTGATCGAGCCTGCGGCGCTCTTCTTCCATCCTTCGAACCTCATACAGGAGCTCGGCCCTGGCGGCCTCAATTTCTGTTGCACGGAGGGCGGCGTTCGTGGCTGACACGGGGACAAGAAGTGGGTTGCTTGGGGGTGCCGATGCCTCGGTTTCTCCAGCAGTTCCTGATGCGCCTGCTCCTCCGGTCGTGTAAACCGCGACTCGCCCGTCTCTCGATCTGGTGATAATGCGATTTCTGGTGGGTAACCCCAGCAACTTTCTTCAAAGGCAGGTATAATGGACCCAAACTCTTGCGAGTCCATGCTTTCGACGGATTCTTCCCCATCATCGGCGACTTCTTCTACTGAATCGCCTTCTTGGACCGCTAACAGACCTGCCACCGATGAAGCCGACGAAGACGTTGATGGATCCAAACGGGATGACGTGGCCGGTCTCCAAGTAATCTGCTTCCGGCCCCCAGCTTGAATCGTCGATGAGGGGTGTGCCATTGACCGTGATGATACGGCCAACAACAAGATCTTCAGCTCCCTTCATGGATCCTGCGCGGAACGTGACGCTCTTGACCGCAGGCCCCACGGTGGGCGCCAACTGTCGTGGGTTTGTCACGTCAGGTGTCATAGATGACTTCGTAGGTGTGGGATTACGCGAGTCAAGCATCTCCGAGCTTGGGATCGCAGGAACAAAGATCAACACAGATTTACCCAGGTTCGGCCCCCTCAATGTGAGGTAAAAGACCTACTTCCTGCCTACCCTAGATTGGTATTGATATGATAATCGAGGTGTTACAATGGAGGCGATCCGATCTGGTACTCGCCGTATGAACTAGGGTTTTTGGGCTTGATAGCTCCCTCTGTCTAAGTCCTGCGAGTCTCTTTATATACATAGAGGCTCGTCAGGTTACAAGAGTTCTACACGAAGCCTGATTGTCTTTCTTGTCTTCCAAGGCAAGTTTGCACCGACCTTCTGGAACTTTCCTTTATCAAGTCGCGATGCGAGATTGGCCCATCTTTCACGTGGCCCAATAATGATAGCGCAGCCTTAAGTCGCGGGTTAATCATTCCCCCGACAGGGGAGTCCTCGCCGTAGCAACCGGGAGGGAGGGGAGGGGACGGTGCTCGCGCCTACGCCGACGATAGGTGGCCGCGTGTCTTTAGGAGAGAAAAAAGAGCCTGGGAGTGGGGAATTTGAGTGAGGAGGAGGGCGTGTGCATGAGTGGGGATATTTTTCGACAGTGAGAGTTCTGTAAATTTAATTAAAAGGTTATTAAGGATTTTCAAGATCAGCCAATAACCAATGAAGCCAGACAATCTCAGAAGTAGTAGTAGATAGTGCTCTTAGTTCGGCTTCAGCACTAGAGCGTGATACTGCAGTCTGTTTCTTGGATTTCCATGCAATAAGAGAGGTACCGAGAAAAAGACAATATGCAGTGACAGAGCAACGATGAGCAGAATCACTCGCCCAAGTAGAATCAGAGTAAGCATGAAGCTGGAGCTGATTTGTGTGGGCATAGAATAACCGGCGAGATGATGTCTCCCTCAAATATCGAAGAACACGAAGCAAGTGGCTATAATGAACTGAGGTAGGAGCACTAACAGACTGACTTAGGATGTGAACTGCATGGGCAATGTCAGGTCTTATCACGGTGAGATATACAAGATGAATCCTCAAGAGGAATGCCATCAGTAGAACGCAACTGCAGCTGGAGTTCCATTGGTGTAGCAGCAGTACAAGTATCAGTAAGACCTGAGCGCGCTACCAAATCCTGAGTATGGCGAGACTGAGAATAGTAACCATCATCCGTGCAATCAACTTCAATTCCCAGAAAGTTACTGAGAGAACCAAGATCTGACATCTTGAATTGTTCACTTAGCTTTCTTTTAACAAAAGCTATGTACTTCTGATCATCTCCAGTTATTAGCATACCATCCACATAGAGCAGAAGTAAAGTACGACCACTGCCACAAGTATGAACGAAAAGTGCAGGGTCATGTTCACTCGGAGAGAAGCCAGCAGCTCGAACTACATAACTGAATCTCTCAAACCATGCACGCGGGGCTTGTTTAAGCCCATAAAGTGCCTTGCGAAGGCGACAAACATGACCAGCTGGGGCCTCAATACTCGGAGGTGGCTACATATAAACTTCCTCATGTAGATCACCATGAAGGAAAGCATTCTTCACATCCATTTGTGAGATTTTCCATGACCGAGCCGCAGTCACAGCAATGAGAATACGAACAAAGGTCATGTGAGCAACTGGAGCAAATGTCTCATCATAATCCCTACCATGAGTCTGCTGAAAACCTCTTGCAACAAGTTGAGCCTTATGATGCTCCACAGAACCATCTGACCTGGTTTTGATTTTATACACCCACTTACAAGTGATAGGAACAGATCGAGGAGGCAATGGTACCATGTCCCATGTACGTGTACCCTCTAGGGCCGCAAGCTCCTCAGACATAGCCATCTGCCACTCGGGTAGCACGATAGCCTCCTCATAAGTACTAGGCTCACAAGCTGCCCCTGCACAAAAACCATTTCTATGTCTGTCTGGAAGCTCAAGAGTGGAGCGATCACGAAGGGCATACCTGTTTGTCTGAGAGGATTCATCAGTGCAAGGTTCAGTTGTACTGGCCGGAGAAGAAGACAAAGGAATAGATGACTGAGTCTCAGATGAAACTACAGGACGACGACTATAATAAAAAGGAAAAGAATCCAAACACGGTGGGGCTGGTGGAACTAGTAATGAAGGACTGGAGTGTGGGGCTGGTGAGGAAGGTGTGTCTTGATTAGAGACCGACTCATCCGAGGAGAAGATCGGTGGAAGTGAGAGAAAAGAGGTTGACTCTAGGGAGGTGGAGGATGATGGTCGAATAGAAAAAAGGTTGATCCTCATTAAAAATGACATCCCGAGAGAAGTGAATGTGACGAGCTGAAGGATCATAGCAACGATACCCCTTGTGCTCAAGACTATACCCAAGAAAAACACACTGAACAGACTGAGCAGTCAACTTAGTCCGCTCGCGAGGTGCTAATAGGACATAACATGTACAACCAAAAACACAAAGATGACCATAAGTGGGAGGAGAACCAAATAAAACCTCACCAGGAGACTTGCCTTGGAGATGGGAGGAAGGCTGGATGTTTATGAGATACGCTGTCGTGGAAATAGCTTCAGCCCAGAAATGTGTAGGGACAAAAGAAGAAATTAGAAGAGTTCGAGTTGTCTCAATTAAATGGCGATGCTTACGCTCGGCAACACCATTCTGAGCGTGAGCACCAGGACATGAGAGCTGAGGAAGGGTACCCTCGGAAGAAAGAAACTCACGAAAAGACGTAGAGAGTTACTCCCCCCCCTGAGTCGGAGCGAAAAACACGAATAGCACTGGAAAACTGAGTATGAACCATGCGAGCAAAAGCTTGATATATGGAATTTAACTGGGAACGATGTTTCATAAAATAAACCCAAGTATATCAAGAGTGATCATCAACAAATATGACATAATGTTTGTGACCACCCTTTGAGACAAAAGGGGAGGGACCCCATACATCAGAGTGCACTAAATCAAAGGGACGACTAGAACAAGTGGTGCTGGATGGATAAGGAAGTTGTATCTGTTTACCTAGCTTACAACCCTTGCAATGGAAACCAGTATCCACAGGTACACGACCCAAAACCCCTTGTCCAACAAGTTCAAATAAACGAGAACCACATAGATGACCTAAGCGATGATGCCACTAGGCAAAAGAAAATGATGAAGTTGATTTCGATGTTGAGGTGGATGAAGCAGATGATGCGGAAGCTGAAGGAAGACGAAGGGTGTCAAGTTAGTAGAGGGAGGTGGATCCTCTACGGCGATGGCCAGTTCCAATGATCCTCTTGCTCTGAAGATCCTGCACATAACAAGATGTTTTGTCAAAACCAACAAAGTAGCTCATATTAGCAATTTGACCAACTGACATGAGATTCATTGACAAATCCGAGACAAAAGAAATATTTGGAACATAAAACTTGGATGTGCAAAGCGAACCCTGATGAGTAACGGAACAAGATGTACCATCAACAGTGTGAACAGAGGCGCTAGCCTTGAGTGCCTGACACAACACAAGCTGGGAGCGATCTGAGGTGACATGAAACGAGGCTCCCGAATAAAGCACCCAAGACTGAGTGGCACGAGAAGTAGACTGAGAAGCAACAGACACAGAGGCACTCATTGCTGGCTGTTGTGGCTGCTGTGGTTCGCTGATCACAATAGCAGAAGACTTTCTGCTAGATGGGTGACGCTGTTGTTGCTGAACAGGGAACTTTCTTTGATACTCAGCCAACAACTCTTGGTGTAGAGAAAAACAACTATCAATTGTGTGCCCAGACCTTTTGCAGTGAGAGCAGAATTTTCCCGAAGAAGATCCTTTGTAAGGACCCCGAGGAGCAGCAAGAACACTGGTGTGAGTCATTGGAGCTGAGGCAAGGGAAGAGAGACGTGTCTCCTCTGCAATTAAACTAGCAAGTGCTTCATCCAAAGAAGGAGGTGCAGGACGACCGAGAATTTGGGTGCGGTTATTCTCAAAATCCTGCCTAAGCCTCATCACAAACTGATACATGAAAGACTGAGCTTCATAATTTTCCTTGGCCACACAACACACACACCCAGAACTGCTCTTTGGAGTCATTGACATAAGCTGACTACTGATGCGAGTGAAGGATGCATAATATTCCTCTATGGACAAATCATGTTGTTGAAGATTTTGCAAATTCTGCAGCAAAGAATATTGAAGTGCCCCACTTGGCTTAAGATACCGCTGCTCCAAATACTTCCATATTTCTTTTGCAGTGGAATGGTGCTCAAGACTCATCCGTAGTGAAGGAGCAACATTTAGAATTAATGCACCCATGACCTTAGCATTTGAATTTTTTTCATTTCTTCCCCGTGGCCTCATCCACCTTTTCACCCGGAGCATCATCAGTCAAATGATCATCAAATCCAGCAGCTCTCACCATAGTTCTAACCGAGAATGCCCACTCTCTATAATTTGAGCCATTAAGCTTGATGTCACTAGAAAAGATAGAGCCATCCATGGCCACTGCAGCAAGGACAGAGAGAAAAAACAACAAGCACTTCCTTGCTGACCAGCAAACTAAACAGAGTGTTCCCCTCACGCAGCTCCCCAGCAAAACAGAGTTGATGCAGCTAACCAAAGTAGGAACAAGCAGATGTGGGAAAGCACTCACAGCCAAGAGCAGCAGCAGCGTGGAAACAGCACGACGTGAATCTGAGCTGGAGCCGTTCCGCCGGCCGGAGCGACGGGCAGCGGGCAAACGCTGCAGGAGAGGCACAAGTCCGACCTGGACTGTGCAGAGACGACTTGAGTAGCAGCCGGCGACGACCTGCCGGCGGCTTGCCGGCGCTGGCGACGTGATGCAGCGGCTGGAGCTAGGTCACGACCAGACCAAGCTCTGATACCATGTCAATTTACCAACCTGACTTTTCCTCTATTGAAATCAGAGTAATATAAAGGTTACATGGGCCAACTTGGGCCAGTCTAGACTAATGGGCTAGATACATATACATATATTCTAACATATATTCTAACAAGAACATCGCGAGCCCCAACAAATTTTCTTTATTGTCTTATTAGTGGTGAAAAAAGAGTCATAGTATACCTCTGAATTGTGAAAATTGCAGAAAAGGGATGTCGTCGGTAGTCTTCATGCTCAAGAAGATGAACTGAAACATGCTCAAGACCCATTCAGTACCCTTAGCGTGCCACTACCTCAAACAGAAGATGAAGTCAAACAAATCTGGGATGCCACAGTTATTCAGACTGCATTTATACAACCCTCTTGGTATTTAAGTTGTTTCTGGCAATTCAATCATTGGTTTGGTGTCCCCAATCAAAACCTAAACCTGCATCTGCATGATGGTCTATATTAGAGTAAGTACAATAGTATAGCCGGCTGTTGGCTATAAGATGGTGTCATGTCATCTATAGTCAACCTAATAGCCAACAAGTAAACTAGTTGGCTATAAATATGGACAACTTTATTTATATTTGGTCCACCTTCCACTCTCACAAAGTGCCTAGGAGCACGTGCTGCAGCTGGCTCTTGCATGAGATCTCGCTTCCACTCTCTCTCTTACTCTCTCTCCTCCATGTAAACATAAATATAATATTTAAATCCTTATAGTCTGCTGACTAGACCTTATTGTACTTGCTTTTAGAAGACTCGCTATCCATTGCATATTTAAAATAGGACTGCGACAGTCACTATGGTGTACTGCATTTATGTGTCTTACCTCATAAGTTTCACATATGTTTGATTCGTAACAACTTCAATTCACAGAGCGATCAACATTATGTGATGAATATGCACTTTCAGTAGAAATAAGAATGGCTACAGCTGGATCATCTTAATACATGGACCTCAAATTTGCATATTTAGTTCATGCTTATAGTTAGTAAGGAAAAGCATTTTGTCTGAACTGGTGTAGAAGTAAATACTTACAATTCCAGCTCATGTCCATCCACATCGGTACTATGCAACAATGTTTGACAAACCATATGTTCTTATAGCTCGCTGTTGAAGTGTTAGCCAAAGCATAATATTCTACCGCTATCGTAAATGGCAAAAAAAAAGAGTCTATCTTGGAAACAAAGAAATGCTAGAATGGGAATGGAATTGAGTAAACAAAGAACCAGGCTGACGAACTCGTGTTCACCAAGCACCCCGCGCAATCCGTCAGGAGGTCCCTGCTCCAGAAGCATGGGAGCTGCGGTGATGGGCAATAGTTTTCTTCTCCTGTTAATTTCGCTTCGTGGAGGCGCCGAATGTTCACGGTTGACTTTCTGTGCAGGATTCGGGATTGCCTGGAGCAGTTGTATACGAAGGCCAACACTATACTGATGGCAAACAAGAGCTTCACGAGGCTCTGCAGAGGGAGGTAATTTACAAGAAAGAGGAGCATTCAGATGAAAAGATTGTAAAGTAAATATTGACGTTTCAGTATAGCAAGTGTACACCATGACCTTTCGACTATGTTTTTCTGTTGAATATAATATATGTAGCTTATATCCCTCTTAACTTTTATGAGCAACCCCAAATGTATGATCCCTCTGTATCATGATACTCTGCGATCCAGTGCTCACATCCAAGGCCTCCACTGATTTTGCCGGGGTTGATCTTCTGCTATGGGCATGTGGAAGTTTTTTCTAGATTAAGGACGAGATAGGTGATTTCGATGATATGTGCAAAAACTTGATATATCTGTATTAGTTCATCCGATGTGCCATTTGAGTTCGTAATTGCAATGCGATCTTGTTTCTGAGTTGAACTATTTCCAACGTTTCGATGTAATTTACACCCAACTGTTTTTCGTACCATCTTCAGTTTATGGCTATTTCTTTCCAGATCAGGAGCAAATTCACGTTGAAATCTGTACGTTGCAAATAAATGACGATTCAAGCACTTTGTCCTCTTTTTGCAGAACACAAGGTTCACTCACATAACAGAAACAACCTTTGTGATGTGGAATTTATGGATGATCACTAACCTGTATGAAGGGCATTTGCTCTCCAGAATAAGGTGTAAACCATTGTCCTTGAAATCCTCTTATTGTGTTACTGATGCTTGGCCTAGGATCATTTTACTTACAGCCCGGGGAAATTGATAATTTTACCCACTCATATCATGCATGTAGTCCATTCAGAGAACAAACCGATGTTGAAATTATCAGCTGCATGACAAGCTAACTGTAGAGCAATACTCTTAAGACTTCATCAAGAGTTCTAGCTAGCTAGGTTGTTACTGCAAAAATTCATCAAGAATACTATGTTACCGGCTTGCTGCGTATGTAATTTGAAGTCTTGTCATGTGCCCACTGTCACATGGGCCGAGAGATGGACCGGGCCATCAGCCTCAACACAAGAGAACAGATACGATAAATCTCAAAAAAAAAAAGGAGAACAGATACGATGTGGTCACTTGGACTCGCTGGGCTACATAAGAGTGGAGGCGACGCACGACATCATCATCGAAGAACAGATACCCGAACACGGCTCTCATCCTTGTATCCCCTGCTGCATCTCTCTCTCACCCCGGCTCTCGATTCCCCTCCCCTTGCTTGCTGAACAATCCTGTATCCTGAACCATATTCGAGTGTAGCGAATTGCCTGAGAGAGTAGATCGTGACATTCACCTCACCACCCTTCCCCAAAAAAATTCCCCAAATTTGGGCACCACACACCCGCAAGCTCGAGAAATCATGGAGGAATCAACATCAAGGATCAGCTAGCCGCTCTTCTGAAGGAGATCCGGGCTCAGACGGTGAAGATGGAGGTCGCCTCCGCCAGTATGGACAAGATCACCGCCAAGTTAGATGGGTTCACCGTCAAGCCCGTCACCACCCTCGACGCGAGCTCGCCAGCAGCGACGACTACCATGGTGATTCCCGTGGACGCCCATCATGCGGTGCTGCCCTCTAGCGGCCATTCCGCAGCCACTCCCGCGACTGGTGCGGTGTTGCACGAGGGCGGCGACGACTCCGTCTCCTTCGACCACTCCATCGACACCACCGGCTGCGTCACCGCGCCCGTGACGGCGACCTCCGGCGAGACCGAGCTTGTTACTGCACCGGCAAGGGAGGCCACGCGCCCAGCTCCGGTCCCGGCCATCGGGGAGCCACTGGCGGTCCGTCCTGTTGCTACCATCTACACTGTCGACGTTGTGCCCGCGGCCTGTTCGACAGAATGCGCGGGCCAAACCGTCACAGTGTCCACCACGACAGCGTTCCTGCCATGGTCATGCGTATGGTCGTCTGCGTCACCAACCACCTCTGCGACCAAGGGCGTGGTCTCCACCTAGCTCTCCAACGACACCACCGCTGGGGTACACGCGTTCTGTTTGGCAGGCTGCGCGACACAAGTGGTCACCGCACCGTCGTTCACGCCTGCAACCACGACGCCAACTCTACTATGGCCAGCCCTGTCGGCAAGCATCACTGACTTCAGGTGCTATGAGCTACTTCTACGACCCACGCCATGGCCATCGTTTCTGGTCGGTCAGTTCACTGTTACAGAAAGCTGGCCCAGGCCATGGCCATCGTTTACTTCAGCTTGTGGAAGCGAGAGTCAGAAGCACTCCAGGCTACCACCACTAGCAACATACCCATCATTGGTGCAATGGAAGCCAAGACAGTCAAATAAACTTACGTGTGTTGCCACTATGAATTTGGGTGCTCAGGAGTTTTTGTTAGGTAATGCTGGTATGAAGCCAATGGACACATCTTTTACTGCCGTGAGTTTCGGTATACTGCAGTTAGTGGTGTTTTCTGGCGATGACACATGGTGGTCATACTACTGTTTGTCAGACAATCAAAGTGTGCAGCAGCCTAATGCAATTTTTTAAGCGTCCCTTGGTTCTCGACGACATCGTTCGGGAATCCCTATGCAAATTCAAAGTGGTGCTGCACCCAGTTTTTTGATGACAGATTTTCTCGGGAACATTCCTGTTTGTGATGAATATGGAGAGGAGCAACCAAAAAATCAACAACCCCCCAAGTTCTCTAGCGACCCACCAATAAGTTTCGGGTTTGCAGGTTCAAGTGTTACAAGTTTCAGTAATTGTGAAGGGCTGCCGGTCTACACACAAAACATCTTTGTATGCTGGGCATCAGATATTGTGTCACCTCCTTATCCGTTCTTGTGCCGGTGGGATAGCAGCAAACCACGACCAATACCGTGGCCGTCGTTTACTGACCTGTCTAGAGGCATGAATACCACTGAACCAATGCCACCTCTTCAAAGCACATGTGGCGAAATTTTCATTGTTGATGAGCTGCACTGTTTATCTTATGGACTGTCTTGGATTAGCCCACTGCCTATGGTTTGCAATATGAACAACAACCTTGCTGCCCCTGGTCACAACCTGTTGGGAGTGTTCTTAGGTGGGAGAAGTTCGTTCAACATGATCATGTAACTGTTGTTACGGACTGCCTGACTGCAACAATGAGTAAGAATAGTGGAATTACTAGTGTTCTCGGAACAGTTAATCAGGGGGAGCAGTTTACTGATCCTAGTGCGAAACTGAATATTTTGTCAAAATTCTGAAGAAGCAACATGCACAAGCAAGGGTGCGCTATCTGCATTGCAGTTCCTCTGTGTTTGGTTGGCTCAGTGTAGACTTTGGTGTTCTTCTCATATGGGACTTAACTGAAACTGCTAACAGGTTACCACTGGAAGTCCCTTGCAGTGAATGTCCTGCTCCGAGTTTGGCCTTAGCAATCTTTTCAATGGTGTGGCAAATTATGTGGTCTTTTATCAGCGGAGGTTCTTCAAGTGACAACATGAAACTGGGATGCAATGAAATAATGATCATAAGGTTTCGTCGAGGGGCGCTGCTTGGGCTACTGGGATCTGCATATAACGTACTTCCAGGTGGAACATGTGCTGCCCACAAGGTTCAGAACCCCAGGAAGTTCACTCCCTCTAATCATTTGCACGAGGACGCATACATCAAAGCAGGGCATCTCAATTCACTAGTTGTCAAGCGGACTCCTGATGCTTCTCATTATGGTGGTGAAGGCAAAGAACTTGCACGTGCATCGCCTATCTGGTTGGTGGCATGGACTATGGATGGCTTGGAGTTCTCCACGGGTTGCATACTGGTTTGTAGTCCTGAACATGGTCTCTTTCCCTGGCATGGTCATTTGCGCTATCTATCTTCATGGATTCATGTCGAGTATCTTGAGAGCATTCCAAATTTGACTGGTAGAGTTGCTACTGGATATCGACACGGAAGTGACCTGGATCATTACTGGAGTGTGCTAACCATGAATGAGAGACCAGAACAATACCGAGACTCGGTGAAAAATCTTGGGCACAAATTGATACATAAAGGTGCGACGCTTGTGACTTGGTTAATCTCGCATCAAACATTTTAGGTGATTGCTTCCTCTTATGTGCGGCCTATTTCCAAGTATTTGGGTGCTCCGTGGGATCCTGGTGGCGGCATTCTTCAGGTTTTTGCTGATTCCGGCTTGAGGGCAAGCCGCAAGTTAAGGAGGGGGGAATGTCATGTGCCCACTGTCACATGGGCCGAGAGATGGACCGGGCCATCAGCCTCAACACACGAGAAGGGCGAGCCAAGACTACGATGTGGTCACTTGGACTCGCTGGGCTACATAAGAGTGGAGGCGACGCACAACATCATCATCGAAGAACAGATACCCGAACACGGCTCTCATCCTTGTATCCCCTGCTGTATCTCTCTCTCACCCCGGCTCTCGATTTCCCTCCCCTTGCTTGCTGAACAATCCTGTATCCTGAACCATATTCGAGTGTAGTGAATTGCCTGAGAGAGTAGATCGTGACAAGTCTGGTACTTTTTGGTAGTACAAGTCCTTTCTGCCTAAAATTTCGAACATCAATATTTTTACGTAGTACAAATTGTTTCTAGCTCAAATTTGTTTTCATTTAGATGTTTCAGTGGAAATCGATTCATTTAGATACCTCATTACATGGTTCATGAAGTCGTACAAAGGTCAGAAAGAACATAAGATTGTTCATAGTTCCGAGAGGTGCTTAATTTCATCCACAGTGCATCATATTTACATTCTTTTCTTCAAGTTTTTTCTTGATCAAATATTGGTCCTTACTATACAATGGTCGCTAATTGGTGATCCAGCGTTGCTTTGATCTGACGGCATGTGCATGATTTGCAAAACTTAAGGAGTTCAATTGATCACGTCTTGGTGACTGACTAAGGGCCGAAACTGCTCCGTCTTCCAGTCCTCCGCGTGGTGCTATGATAGCAATCTCCAGCAACTTTCTGCTCTAATCATCCACTGAGAGGAGATTTGGCGACACATGGCTCTGGAAATGGCCAATGGATGTGTTTCCTTGCAGTGTAGCACTGGAGCTGCGGCCTGTGGCCATCGACTCGGTATGTACTACTTTTATATCTCTATTTTTTTGTTGCTTGACTTGATGATTTTGGTTTCTGAAGTTTTATAACTTTTGCTACTGAAGCTTTATCTGAGTTCGAAATTCCTGACATTTGCCCGCACATAAATGCATTTCCCCACAAGTAGTATTTGTTTGTTTGGTTGCGCTAGCACCAAGAAAAAATTCCGAACTGGCAAGTGGTAACTAACATGGATACCAAAGCTTGATTTATCTGATTCTGGCAAGGAGCTGCAGGTGGAGGCATCAACGACCATGAGCGATATGTTGTGGTGGATACCTATGTTTTCAAGCAGTCATTGGCCTTGTGGTGGTACAAGATGGATGTGCCTCATGCACTTCATGTGGCTCTTATCACGCAACCTATATGTTGGGATTTCATAACTAAATCATACAGTACATCCTGTGAATCAAAGATTTCAGTTACATACTTTTATATAATCTCACTGTTTTTTTCTAGATTATCAGGGTGAAGATGGTCATATGCCAAAGGTAGTGAAGAGCAAGGCGAAGATTAAGGCAAAATAGAAAACATGAAAGTGTATAATCTGCATAGCAAAGCAAGGCCCCTTGGTAGTTCCAACTTCTTTCTGGACACTGATTTGTGTTGTATTGGTCAATGATGTTTACCTTTTCCTTTCTCTTTTGACAATCTGAAATTACGTTTGTATTATGTTTACACATGTGTCTGGTAGATAAAACTTGAGAGAACCGTGACAACGCACGGGCATTCAACTAGTAAACATGTAATGATGCTGTCATTTTAATGCATAGATTTGCCTGGCATAAGGGAGCGAGGCACGGTGATATTTCGCGTTTGGCGACGAAACAATGAGATTGATCCTAAATAATTAAACCAAACAAATACTGTATTATGATAATCTTACTAGGCAAACAAATTAACAAAACGACACTGGTAATTTGACCTTTCTAACTAACTATCCAGACTAGTCTAACGAGCTCTTGCATGCATGGTTTAGTTCCCGGCGCCGGCAGTGACGGCCTTGCGATGTCCTTCCTCCACCTTTGCGACGGCGGCCTCGGCGGCAAGCGCCTTGGCGGTGTCGTAGGAGGCGTGCAGCCCGACAAAGAAGTAATATGTGAGGAGCGCCGCGGTCCATATCAAGAAACGCATGAAGGACTTGCCGTCGATGGACCCTAGCAGAAAGATGTTGATGAAGATGGACGCCGACGGCAGCCACGGCACCAGTGGCACGCCCCACTTCTCCGGCACCCTCGCCTTGGGCACCGCCAACTGCAGGAACAGCGTCGCCGCGAACCACGACGGCACCGTCACCGCATAGGCCGCCCACCCGCCGTCCTCCGCCAGGCCCCAGTACGACGCAGTCGCGATCGATGAGACAAGGATCACGGCGACGGAGGCGGCGAGCTTGTTCTTGTTGGTGTTGGTGGTCTCGCCGGAAACGTAGTAACGGCGGATGAGCAGCGCGACCGCGACGAGCATGAAGATGAAGAGTGTGGATATGGAGAGCAGGTTGGAAAGGATGCCGAGGTCGGTGAAGAGCGCGATGATCGCCGTGGCGGTGAGCATGGCCACAGTGGCGCGCACCGGCGTGCCCCAGCGTGGCGACACCACGGCGAGGCACGGCGGCGCCATGTGCGCCCGAGCGATGTGGGTGAGGTACCTGGCCTGACCCACGGCGCTGACCAGAAGCACGGTGGTCATCCCCTTGAGCGCGCCGAACGCCACGATGTACTTGGCCCAGTCCATGCCGACAGCGCTGAACGCGACGGAGAAGGGCGCGTCGGGGTCGATGTCCCGGTACGGCTGCATGAGGCAGAGCGTGACGGCGAGCACGCAGTACATGATGGTAGTGAGCCCCATAGCGCTGATGAGCCCGATGGGGATGTCCTTCGCGGGGTTCTTGGTCTCCTCCGCCATGGTGCTGACGGCGTCGAAGCCGATGTAGGCGAAGAAGAGCACGGCCGAGGCGGCGAAGATGCCGCGGGCGCCGAAGGGCGTGAAGTCGTCGGTGAGGTTGGAGACCTTGGCCTTGGAGAGGCCGGCGGCGATGATGAAGATAATGACGGCGAAGTGGACGATGGAAAGCACGTAGTTGAAGCGGGAGGAGCCCTTGGTGCTGAACACGGCCAAGAGGCAGATGAGCACGATGACGACGACGGCGATCGGGTCGAGCCGAGAGTAGTCATCGGCGAGGGAGGTGGCGTGGATGCGGAAGTCGTTGGGATGGTGGTTAAAGAGCGTCGCGAAGTAGGACGTCCAGGACCGGGCCACCGCCGCGCCGCCGATGCAGTACTCGAGGAGGATGTTGCCCGCGGCTATGAAGGCCATGAAGTCGCCCAGCTCCACGCGCAGGTACGCGAAGGAACCACCTGCAAACGTACACATACCATGGAAAGAGTTATAACACAATTTCGAAGTTACGCGAACGAACCACCTACATATACATGCCATGCAAACACAAAAAAAAATATCTTCCTTTTTTCATGCTACACTAATTTTAACGAAAAAAATAACAAAGTTTGTTAGCCGTATCTGTTAATCCCAACAGACTTCTAACAGATCTACCTCCTCAAATTTCTCTCGCTGGAGTAACAAACTCCTAACATTGATCTTCATCAATAATGACGCACGACTAATCTAGTCTGCGATTGCATAAACAAAAGAGCTTGAAAAACAAACATTTGCATGTGAGACATGGTGGTTAATGCACGTAGATCGATCGAGATGGAGCGGCGAGTCAGTCACCTGCGACGGGAATCTCGATGGCGAACTCCGTGTAGCAGAACACGGACAGCATCGCCGACAGACCGGAAACGGCGTACGAGAGCACGACGGCCGGCCCGGCCGCCTCCTTGGCCTCCTGCCCCGTGAGCACGAAGATCCCGGCGCCGATCACCGCGCCGACGCCGAACCAGGCCAGGTCCCACCAGTTGAGCTCGCGCCGCATCTCGGCGCCGCTTCGGCCGCGCACGGCGTGCACCTCGACGTCGACGTCGGACCTCGCCGTGAGCCGGTCCTTGAGCCTCGGCCCCGTCTCCAGCAGCGCCCGCCCGTACGCGCCCCAGCTCGCGAAGGACTCCTCCGGGAAGACGCCACCTCCGCAGCACCCGCGCCGGCGCACCTCGCCGGACGCCATGGCAGTTGCGATCTGTGCGCGCGCGAGAGAATCTAGCTAGGTATATGAGGTTGCACTTGCGGGTATGGAGAATGTATCGTAGCTGACCGATGTATATATAACGGAATCGGTGGGTGAGTTAGTTATAGACTAGGGGATTAGCCGCGGACTCCGCCGCGCCCGTGGGCTAACGTTTGGAATTATTAAGTTATAAAATTGTTGCAATTCAAAAATTATATAGCATGAGAAGTTGTTCAAATTTTTGAAATGGTCAAATTGGGAAGATATTTACATTTAAATTGTTTCCACGTTTATTAAATGCTTTAATTTTATGGTCGTGATCTACCGTCGAAATGTTTCTCAGATTTAAATTTAGTGAGAGTCGACAAAAAATTTGTATTTGGAAATCGGTCAAATCTGGACAATTAGTAAAGTTGGGAATTTTTTCATATCTGAATCATGTTTGCATTTTTGTCGGTGCTCACATTTGGAAGGCATTCGATTTTTCTGCGTTTATTACATGCTCAAATTTGGAATGCATTTAACATATTGGAATAATTTGAAATTTGATCATATGCTGTGAATACGCAACGTTCATTTTTGCGGTCATGCTGATATACTTATCATATTTTAAACTAATTTTGTTCAGCCCTAGATTCATAGCCAAATTAAATGGGTTGTGAAACATACCCATGTTTTAAATTTAGAATTTATTAGTGCTTGTCTAATGGCATCTTACCTTAATCTTACCTTAACCTTAACAAAGCCTTTTGTCCCAAACAAGTTGGGGTAGGCTAGATATGAAACCCTGTCACGAGGACTTCTCAGGAGGTCACCCATCCTGGTACTACTCTCGCCCAAATGGGTTTCATATCCATGAGACTGGCTAGTTTTTACGTTGGCTCGCCAGGCCTATCACAACCCTTAGATATGAAACCTTTCATGAGGACTTTCCAGGAGGTCACCCACCCTAGTACTACTCTCGTGGGTTTCATATCCATGGGACTGGCTAGTTTTTACGTTGGCTCGTCAAACCTATCACAACCCTCCTCCTTTATCCGGGCTTGGGACCGGCTATGCCTAGAAGACATCAATGTAAATATTTCAATCATGTATGATTATGGCATTAAAAGAAAGATCTCATTTTTCTATTTTTTTGATATACTATGTTTATTTTTCTGATTTTAAATGAATAAGTTATGAATTATTTAAGTTTAATAAAATAGGGGCTATTTTTTCAGAAATAAAATTTGGAAAACTGACAGGGTGGGCCCACTGTGACGTCAGCACGACGTCATAGTGGGCAACCCTAGCCGCACCGCCCGCGGCGGCGTTGGGCTCGCCGGCGGCGCGCCGCCGCGCCCCCGGACGCGCGGGTGGGCGCGCTCGACGCGCAACGACGCGGGGAGGTGGGGGCGGCGGCGCCGCCCCGTTTTGGTCGCCGTGGTCTCGCCGGAGGCGCGCGGAACGCGGCGGAGAGCCGCGCGGCGGTGGCGGCCATTCCGGCGAGCTGGCGGCCTCCCGGGATGCAATCCGCGGCGAGGTGGGAGCTGGCGTGGCGGCGGAGCTCGTGGAGGCCGTTGATTTGGCCGGGGAGGCGCGGAGCGCGGCGGCGGCGCCGGCGACCGCAGCGTCGCGCGGGAGAGGGAGAGCTCGCGGACGTTTTTGCAAAAATGACCCCGAAGTTTCCGCAAATTACGTTTAGGTCCCACCGCAGATGGAAAACGTGTAACGTGGGCGAATTTCCGAAAGCAGCAGGGTTTATTTGCAAATCCGTGCCGCGACCGGGTGGGCGACCGGCTGGGAGCCGGCCGACCGGCGGGTGACCGGGCGACGTGGCGCGCTCCCATTGGACAAAAATCGGGATGTACAGTACCGCGCGTGAATGGGGCCGCCGTGGTCGAATCTGGGCCGTCCGTCGCGCGGATCGGACGGCCGTGGATTGCCGGCGACGTGGACGAATGAGGGAGGGGGATTCCTCTGCCTTTTATATATAGTAGAATTCAGAGTATCTCCTGATGGGCCAGGCCGACTTTGACTGTTTGCCTGGGTTTTTTTTCAAATCTGGTTGCCCTTTTTTACGTGTGTTTGCCCGTTTCTGATTCCACAAAAAATAGGAGTAAACGATGTTTCTATACTACTCCCTCCGTTCAGAAAAGGATGTCTTGGATATATCTAGATTTGGATGTATGTGCACACTAAAACATATCCACATACATCCAAATTTTGATATATCTAAGACATCCTTTTCCTAACGGAGGGAGTACTGTTAAAAGAGCAAACATATGCCGGATACATTAAATTTGAGTCGTCCAATATCAGATCAACGCATCAGATTGTTCCGTCTGTGTTGAGCAACTCAACACACATTTTCGGTTTGTATAATTACAAGATTTGCCACCGTCAAAAAAAGAAGTTCGCCTCAACAACTCACGAACCCTTCGCTCGATCCCTGCCGCCCGACCTGCCCTTCTGCCCCCGGCCGCCGCCTGTGGTTCTCTCTCCGGACCCCCATGGCCACGATCTCGCCCTGCTCCTCCACCTCCATTTCGTCGCCGAGCTCTCCATCAACGCCCCCGAGACCACTCCCGCCGCCGCTCCCCGTTCGCCAGGCCGCCATCCCAAGCTCGGCTTGTGATGCTGCCCTATTCCGATTAGAGACACAGCTGTGTCGAATCGTGCGTATGTGTAGGCGCCAGCGCTGGAGCCTCCATGCCGTCAGGCCATCAGACCCAGCCGTTCGTCGCCCCATCCTCCAACGATGTCCGTCCTCGCGTGCCCCGGCGACCTCCGACCCCGCTTGCCTCCCGGCAAGAACGCCGCCACATCCTGGCGAGGAAGCCGCCTCCGTGCGTCACCCGGCGAGGACGCCTCCCGCGGGCGCCCCGACGAGCTTGAGGTGCGTCGCGAAGGGGAGGGGAGAAGGACGACAACTTCAGGCAGAGGAGGGGAGCACGAGAGCAGCTGCTCGAGCGCGGCGGCAAGGAGGTCTGATCTGGCGGCCGCGGACCGCGAGGACAGAGGCCTCCGCCGGCCGCCGTCTCGCGTTAACCCAACCAAGACCAAACCCTCCGTTTCTAGCTCGAATCCGTTAGGTCATTCGCGCTTTGGCGGAGCCCCTGGGCTGTGGCGACCAAGGAGCCAGACCTGCATTTTCTCTGTTGTTCTTGTACATGAGCTCCCAAACTAGCGTCACCGAATGATTGATTCGATCCCATAACGAGAAATAGGGGGGTAACTTACAGGAAATACATCCGTTCAGTGCGAGAAGTTCATGTGCTTATAACAAGACGTCCATATGGGTACTGCAATGAGCCATCCAGCTTTTCAGTTCCATGATCCATGCTACTAGGCGCTACTGGGCTACATCCTGGCCATGTTGATGTTGTGTATTCCTGGCCTGATAAATGCTTGCAACCATGCTGATATATATGTTGAAGGAAGGAACTTCTTCAGTTAATAAAGAACATCTGAACAAGTGCCAATCTAAGAGCCATGTGTCTGTGTCATCAGTCTCCTTGCTCGTGTAGGGAGGCTGAGAGAAGCACTTAACCTTATTGAGATGACGGGCCATGTAATTTGCTAGGTATCCGTAGTAATCTTTTGCAAGCACTTTGCTCAGTAAATCAAACAGAAAAATATTAAGAAAATAGGACAAATAAAGGTCAGGTTTACATGGGTGAATCGATTTTTGGACCAAAATTTAGGTAGATTTCAATGGGTTGATTTTTTCTCTCTCGCTGCAACGCACGGATATGTTTGCTAGAAAAATGTACGTGCAAAGATAAGGTGATTTTAGGTGCATTTTTATTTTATTTGATGGTGTTTTGTTGTTCTTTATCTATCAAGAGTGTTTAGTGGTTATGTATTTGGGGCTTGTCACATGTGTGTTGAGTTTATACTCTTATCTACCGAGGCTTTCTTGGAGTCAGAGCCGACGATGATATTCTCCTTCATGTTGCACAATATGTAATATATTCTTTCCAAAACATAGGTCTGTGTTACTTCGTGATGGGCCTACATAAATGATTGTTTTTTACTGATTCACTCGTGAATTCTCTCATTTTTAACTTGACTTGTAAATGTAAGAATGGCTTGTGAGCTTGAACAATATGGGTACTCCTTCTACTCATTCCTAATGCTAATGTTGGCATGTAATTTGTTAACATGTATGTCGTTGATAGTAACAAGACATTCGGTTCTTCCGTTAATGCAAGCTGGCGTGACTAGCACTCAATGTTTTTTTCACAAGTCATTTGTAGGTCATCATTGGACCTCGAACACATGGAGGAGGAGGACCTATATGTTTTTTTCAAATTTTCATTTATATTTATTGTTTGTAATAGTTTATTACGTGCGTTGCACGTGCACGTTAACTAGTAATAATAGTAAGTAAAGTTGAACGCAACTTATTTTTTTGTTAGTTTTTCTCAAACTAAAATTGTACCTAAAAGGTGGATTGTAGAATGTGTAAATCCTAATTTGTTGTTCAATAAAAGTTACACCCTCAGTATCAAAATATAAGACTTTCTAGCTACTTTCCACACACATATATTTAGACATACTTTAGTGCAAGGTTCACAAAATCTTATATTTTGATACGGAGGGAGTACCACGTAGGATCACTGAATCAAAAATAAGAATGTATCAGTCAACTTAGATAGACACACACTTTTAAAAGACAAGTGTTTGTTTATATTTGATATAAACAATTGGATACGACATGCGCAACGCGATCTACACCTGTCACTGGTGGGTCAATGCCTTTCAGCCATAGAGGGGGTGCGGAAGCAATGTGGGGATGTGGTAGACAGATCACTAGACAGTTATAGGTAGGATGGTCGGTAGTGATGGCAATTTGTTATGGTTGTCATAAACAGGGTGGTTTTTCATTTGAAACGACGATCATGGCATGATGGCAACAAAGTCGAGGGAGAAGGAAACTGTCGTATAGCTGCCCAAGCAAGATGGGGCGCGAGGATACGAAATAAGACTTGCGCAAGGATACATGTTTCCTATCACATTTTCTTGTATTCGGAATGTTAGAGCAGCTCATCGCATTCCTATTTGCCAAAAAAAAAAGGTGCACATGATTTGTTTTTTAGGTATGGAGTCACACAAGATTTTATATGTGCTCTGGTATGCACTATTTGCATTTTACATCATGGCAGTTAAATACAAGAACGCAAAACATCCAAAACGGCACTACACTCACTTTGTAGCCTTTATTTTACAAGGAAAAAATTCCATGAAGCTTTTTACATCCTTACATAGCATGCTCAGCAACATTCCATCCATACGTACATGTAGGTTTCAAGATAGTAGCATCAACTAATTAAAAGGGAGTTTCAAAAAAAACTAATTAAAAGGGATACACTCTCACATAAACAAACATTATTAACCTGAATCAAATCATATGCAAAACACATCATTTTTGTAAGTCAAACTTGCCGACCTGCCGGATTCGAACCAGCCAAAGGAGAGCACGGGATTTACCACCCCTGTGCTACCACCTACGCTCTTCCAGCCGAGCACAAAGCCGGTGACATTAAACAACACTTGTAATCTCCATTTATTATTTTCAATTATTTTGGTCCGTGTCTAATTCACACAAACTGTGGCTGTGAATTATGGTAGACTAAGCTTAGACAGCTGTGACACTTCTAGTCCATGACATGTGGATCATGAGGCCAACAAAGTGTGGAATGCATGTTGACGTCGACAGGTGCATGTGGTCACTACATCAATCATAGAGATCCGCAACTCCTATCTTCAGTATGCCCTGTGCTTTGCACTCGGTGTTCTCTCTTAAAAACATGGAAAGTTGTGGTTCTAAACCAAAATAACAGGCAAAAGTACTAGAACCGTGGCACGACTAAGATAACATATAACCAGAGAAACAAAATGGTTACACAGCTAAGGCTAGGCCTGACAAAACGATGACAAGGCTAAACATAAGCACTTTCGAAACGCTTTAATTCTCAGCAAAAATCTAGAATATGAAATACGGCTTATGATAATGCTACTTGATAAATATTTTCAAACCATGGGTTTCTACACAAGAGCCCTCACTTTTGGCCATGATTAGAGTTATTAATCCTGCTGGAGTCCAGCGAACATGACTGGATGAGAGAATGTACGAGCACTGTACAAAAGTTTCGTGTGCGTATCAGCACCTGCTGCATTTGGACATATTTCAAATTAGATGACTTCTACTCCCTCCGTTCCACAATATAAGATGTTTTAGGTGTCACACATGTTGTCTTGATTCATACCAAAAAGAGTGCACATGTACACTAAAATGTGTCTACATACTTGTGCGTACATGTGAATGTGGAAAAGGCTAAAACATCTTATATTGTGAAACGGAGTGAGTATTTATCTACATGTGTACGTATCTAGACATGTTACAAGTATAGATAAATGGAAGTTAAATGGAGCGAGTATTTATCCACATGTACATAAATAAAAGTTATCTAATTTGGAACGGAGAGTATATATTACACACTTATTTATAGGGAAAAATAACCTCAAACCTCTCTTTGGGTTTGGAGTCCAAGGCTTGGGCCAGGATTTCCTTTTCTATCTCTTACATAATCTTCGGTCCATGAAACAAGTTGTGACTACTTCTAGATGAAACCTTTCTGTACACGCTTCAATGGGATTTGGCCCACATGGGCTCAGTCATACTACTGGCTTTATTTGGGACTCAACCTTTTCTACTTTAAAATAGGTGGTTCTTGAGTCGTGCTTATATTTTTAAGTTGTTGTGAAAATAATATTTCTCTGCTAGATATAGATACCCGGTTTTAAAAGATGTTACCAACCAATGATTGTACTCTCACATTGCACCCTCAAAATGGAAGCCATAGCTTCAGTAAGGGTGCGCGTCAGCTGGTGTGCCCAAACTGACCAAACAAAAATTGTTGGCACTGCCTAGAATGTTGGCCCATGTTTGGATCGTTCCCTGGAAGCCAACTTTTTCGCACGCCCATGAGCCATTGCCGATTAGCTGGCTTGGCAAAATTTTCGCTAGATAATTTTTTTGGCATGGCCAGCTGATTTGGGCACACGCCCTTAAATTGTCAGCGCGGTTTAACAATATAAACTCGGATTATCCATTTTTATTTTGGACCCCCACATGTTCATGTGTGCTTTGGACGCCCTCCTGCCCATGTTGGCTTTTGCAACGCACCTGCATGCATCACGTGTTGGCAAGCAAACGAGTGAAGAACACACTTACACAGATGGATTCAGACGCATGCATGTATGTATCTGTCCGGCGAGCAATCCTGGGGTTAACACACAAGGCAAGTCGAATGAGATTAGTGGAATTTAATGGTGGCTAATACAGGCAAGAGATGGAAACATACCACACTGGTTGGGACTATTTGTGGATCCAAGCATACATTCATCATGCAGGGCGCCTCTACATACAAATCACGGAGATGACATAGATGTATGTATAAAATGTACCTGCAAGAACACGAGCAGGTCCATGAATAAACATCTCGGTTTACCCCCACTAAAAAAGGGACAGCTAATCCCAAAAGCACATTTTGTATAGTGTGATTATCAACATAAAACATGAGTGCATGTTTAATAAAGAGTGCAATGGCTTTCCCCCATATACACTCAGCCGACTCAGCCTCTTATATTATTCCAAGAGATTTTAGTTCTGAATTCATGCCCGTCCCAAAGAGAATGGGTCGGATGAGACTGTATCCAGACAAGACTAAGCTCCAAGCAACAAATTCCCCTGCTCAAACAACTAAAGACAAGTCGAAAACAAAAGCCCAATTCTGACTCATGTTGATCCGGGGCAAGAGAAGAGATGGATATGCTGGCCATGTTGGTACATCCTCTGTACACGGAGAAGACATCACAGGCAGGCCCATGAAGCAAAAAAGAAGATTCCCTCAACCATGCATCTGCAAGCGATAAGACCATTTCCATGCACGGTACATTCAAGCTGATCAAAATGGCAGGGCAAAGGCATCCGTGCAATTCAGCTTTTGGGAGGCAAAGAGCATCATCAATCCTCAGACGATGGAAGGAAAAACTTCATTATTGCCTTTTTTTTTGTTTCGTCTTTTACAGCTAGTTGGATTACCTCTTGCCAATAACCACAATGTAAACTCTATATGTATATCTTCAATCGGTCAATGTAATAATAATCACAGTGTTGGCATGTACAAGATTTCCAAATTCTATCCAGATATGAGCGAGAACATTAGTAGTATTAACCTTGTCATCAACTAACCACTCACTAGCTCCGTCCATGGTGATCTGGCTTGTCCTCTTCACTTTTGAGGAACCGACGAAGAATCTCCCTTGCATGCAATCTTCCAAAAGGCAGCAGAGTCATCAACCAATAGCCGGCTTACTCTGGATAGCCTCAATTACTTCGTCTAGCCTAAACAGATAGTGTGGTTTGTTCCTCGACAGAAGGTAAGAAACTGTAATATCCCAAAACAGCAATGTTCCAGGACCCGTACATTTGTATGAAATCCTGCCGAGGGAAAAATGATCAAGATAAGAAACCTAGATCACCACCAAGTCTTTGTCAAGTTAAAGATGCAAAGGTAGCTCCAAAGTTGACAACAGTGCAGACATAATCATGTGGCCTATACTACTTGGTAAACAACGATATGGAGGTATGATGTAATTTAGGCTCAACAGAGACTGGTTTTGATACTAAATCAATCATATATGTACATGTAAAGTATGTCCGTACCCCAACCATACGGATATAAAAGTCTCCACATCTAGACGTAAAAGTTACTAGATTCCTACAAGTATGTGGGTTGCTGACGTCTAAAATAGCTGATTAATCAACTGGGATCGTTACATCAGAAATGTCAGCAAAAAGGCATGCATGTAATTATGCAAGCATAAACCCACGAAGTAACTCATTATCATTCCGTGTGCCATGTTATCTCTGTGATCACATGGGATGACAGAACTACATTTGATTATTTGAACGATAAGCATGCCACAACTTCAGTAGTGGAGTTAAGCCGGTCTCAGAGAACAGAAATTATAAAAAGGAAAAGGGGGCTGAGTACCATTGCTAAACCAAACGAATTACTTCCCCATTGCCCTAGAAATTAAGTTCACTATAATGATCAGCTGATCGTTAATGACTAATCCACTATCGAACAGAATTTAACACAGAGGACTACAGAAGTCTTGGCAAAAAAAATGCTGAATATTGGTGACGATGTGTATCTAATTCAGACAAAAACAAATGTTAAGCAAGGCCCAATACGAATTTTGACACCAGTAATGGATATCGGCACTTTTTTGCACATACATTCTTTGGAAGACATTCTTGTGCATGATATTTAAAAGTGGACTGAGGACTGAGAAGTGCGTAGGGGTACCTGTAGCTAATTCTGAGAGTGGTGTTTGTGTTGTCAAACTTCAGTGTACATGCAGTGATGCCTTCCAATCTCCATGTTTAGACTTTTATACCGAATCACAATATAGTTAGCTCCTGCAAAGAGAAGAACTAGTCAAAATACAAGGAAGTAGCTGAACAACTAAGAAAAATCCCATTTGCAGTTCCATATGAAGAAACATATATGCTGTTTAACTCTGACAAACTTCAGCCCCTGTAAACCAGATATTCAAGTAGCCAAAGATAATACTCACACCAAAAATTCAAGCTCACAATGAGGGAAAGACAATGATTTGACACTCTAAAATGTCCACCGATTATATGCTACAATTTTCTGTTGCAATTGAGGAAACAACATATGGTCACTCTTTGAGTCTTTGGGGTGGCATATCATCGACTTTCAGGTTTTGACCAATAAGAATGATAGCTAAACAGAGGACAAGGAATAATCGACAAGCTAGTTTCTGAGCCTTATACATTGCAAATATTTGTAACTGTAGCATTACCTCAGTTATCACCTTGACTTCTTAGTTCATTGATCCACGACACCTAAACAGCCAGTACATAGTTAGCCGGGGCCAGGAGGAGTAAAACAGAAATAACCTTAAAAAAGCACAGAACACAAAACAGCTAGCAAGATATATAATATATTAAGATAAAACAGAACTAAGTAGTAGCATAAATATTGTAGCCGATGAATACAAACATGAAATTATTCTGTAGGCACTCGAGCATTCCAAAATTTTGAGTGAGGCTGGCAACTTGAGCTCAGGTCCACATGTCAGTGAGACAATTAGTGAAAGCAAAACATTTTGATATTACTATCAGATGAATAAAAACATAAGGCACTCGCAAGTTCCAAAATTTTAAGTTTGAGATTGGCAACTTGAGCTCAGGTCTACATGTCGTTGGGACGATCAGTGCAAGAAAATTTTAAAACATGGCACCATGTACAATATCGTCCCAAATAAATATATAAAAAGGCACAAAGCAAATAAATGAGAAAAATAAGCATGTAGCAAAAAATGACTTCATATGTACTTCCCGGTGAGAGTGTCATTTCCAGCTCTCTATTTTCCTTCATGTTTGTTTTATTTGTACTCTACTTGCTATTAGATCATACTGAAACTTAAATAATGCTGAAAGTTGAGGCTCTGTTCAGATCAAATGAATTGTAAAGGAATTTTGGAGGTTTGGAATCTTATCAAAATAGTTTTCCTTCGGAGGTGTTCGGAACAAATTAAAGAGCAGCACAAATTCCCTTACGCACACTTTTTACAGGATACATTAGGCATTCTCATCCAGTGGGAGCTAATTTCGTCCGGAGATGCACCACGTGAATACTGAAGAATAGCACAGCTGCACTTGCAGTCGAATAGAAAAAAATACTAAACAATGTTGCATCACTGCTCTACCGGTGAGCAGCTGAACTGAAAAACTGAAAGTCACTGTTTACTGTGTGGGTGGGTAGCCTCGGTCAGTTTCAGTTTCTTAAATCAAATACAACAAGCTGCACAGTTTGTTTATAGATTCATGTGTTTTTACTTTCATGCATTCCAAACAGGCTTCTATGAATTTTTCATGAGTTTCACATTCTATATTTTGCACTTGCAATCCTTTCCTATTTCCTGTACTTCAGATTCCTGCGTTTCAAACAGGACCTCAAAGAAGAATGAAGCTTCACTGCGATTGGACTAGTAAAGTAACCACTCCCTCTAAGTGAAACTAATTAAAAAATTGAAACCCAGAACATTTAAATACTTTGTCCCTAACATATAACAAGGATTGTTATTATTTCTAAAGCTTGTTATGTACTCCCTCTGTCCCATAATATAATATGTTATTACGACCAATATACTCTTATATTGGTTGTAGTAACATCCTATATTAAGGGACGGAGGGAGTACGTCTTAATTACTTTATAAAGTAGTCACATCATATCCCAGCATACAAGTGGCAGACTAGCACACTTGAATATGTACACATGGCGGAGTAAAGTACACAGTTTGGTGACAATTCTTCATGTGCACGACCTTCTTGGCATTTGAATTTCAATGAATAGGAGGGTAAGGGGATAATCAGTCGGTACAAACTTATAAAATGCATTAACTTCCATGGAATAAGCATTAATTAAGAAAAACAGAAGATCTCCTGTAACCTCTATATGATTACCTTTGGGCACCACAGTGGCATGGTATCTTATTTTCCTCCAAGGGAAATTTGTAATTGTAAGTCAATTCTTCGCCAGCATATATACGCCTCTTTGCATAAATGAAAATCTTCTTCTGGCCCTCAACGGTAATTACTTTTGTAACAATTCGGCTGGCAGAAATTATGAGATGTTATTTAGCATGTTACAGGAATCACAGCTGAATGTTTATTGTTAAGAAGCTTACATCACATGAGTGGTTGATAAATCTTGCTAAACCTCCGCGCTTAGTAGCATCAACCTGTGCACATAAGAAAATGTGGAGCCAGTGAACAGAGGCATTTATGCTTTCCATAACTGTTCTCACATAGCTAAATCACTTTTGTACTGCTTCAACACTACCAAACTCCATTCTCTAAGAAGCAAATACCAGACATAAAGACCTGGATGCAGCACAACATCTCAGATAAAAGCAGAAGGGAATAATCTTTTACACCTACCACATAATCATCGTCCAAGCGAAAAAGGTAGCTGCTTCCAATTCCACTCTTCTCGTATTGAGCCTCACGTATGTCCGAGACCTGTATGGTGCAGATATATCTATAATTCAAAGAAAAAACTAGTACATCGATGAAGAGATCGCTGATTCAATACAATAAAAATTACCGGGCGACGAATCAGTTCACCAACATATTCAATAACGAAATCTTCTGCATCAATCGACTCAAGGGCCACCAGCCCCCATTCATGGATCTTGCTCCTTTGAAAACGTAACCGCTTCTTCCTTGCCTATATGCCAAGGTAGTCAGTGGCCATTCAACCTCATCGCAAGAGAAACTTATGTACATGCAACAATTTATCTACCTTCGATTGGGTAATTTTAAGCAGCTCAGCGCCTTCAGAAGCAGCTAACAGGTTCCGTAACTTAACCCGATTTGTTCGCGCGGATGTACCTTTGACTTGTGGATTTTCCACATGCTATTAGCTGAAGTTGAAAGAATACTCCGAACACGATACCCCTCACACGAGTCCTTTCTGATGGAGTGGCATTTCGTGCCCAATTACGCCACTCCCACCCACTGGTGGAAGCTCTTGCACAGCCATCTGACTCTGGACATAAAATCAACGGCTTTGCCTTTTGACTGGAGTCAGTAGACATGTTCTTGGCTTTCTTTTCTTTGCGAGCTTCGTGGGCATACCATCGTTCTCGTTCTCATAGGAGCCTTACTATCAACCAGGTTCTTCCTAGTAAGATGAGAAGTTCTTTGTCCTGGAAGAAAAGATGCATTCGTTAGATATGTACAAATGTACATGAGAGAAAGCAAATAGAATTAAATAATTACTCTTTGGCACATCATTGGAAAGCCGCTTCAAATCTTGTTCGATATTTGAAGTGTGCACGTCATGGAAAGTCGCTTCAAATCTTGTTTGATATTCAAAGTGTGCATGTCACTGGAAAGCCGGTTCAAGTCTTGTTCGATATTCAAAGTGTACATCATTATCAAGAGTTTTGACATGACTCTTGGAGAGCTTTTTCGACTTCCCAGCCTTCAAAGTCTGCACTCACTGGAAAGCCGGTTCAAGTCTTGTTCATATTCAAAGTGTGTACGTCATTATCAAGAGCTTTGGCATGACTCTTTGAGAACTTTTTTGACTTCCCAGCCTTCAAAGTGTGCACGTCACTAGAAAGCCGCTTCAAGTCTTCTTCAACATTCAAAGTATGTACATCATTATCAAGAGCTTTGGCATGACTCTTCGAGAGCTTTTTCGACTTCCCAGCCTTCAAAGTGTGCACGTCACTGGAAAGCCGCTTCAAATCTTGTTCGATATTCAAAGTTTGTACATCATTATCAAGAGCTTTGGCATGAATCTTTGAGTGCTTTTTGACTTCCCAGCCTTCAAAGTGTGTACGTCACCAGAAATCCGCTTCAAGTCTTGTTCGCTCTTCAAAGTGTGTACGTCATCAAGAGCTTTGGCATGACTCTTGGAGAGCTTTTTCGACTTATCAGCCTTCTTTGTTACCTGACATTTTTAAGATGAACCTTGCGCTCAACAAGCTGACATAGAGTCTTGGAAAGCTGCTATCCGTTGGAGTTTCCATTGGTTTTTTGGACGACACTGCTTCACAGCTGCTCCTTAACTTTCTCTTCCTGTAGTATGTATATTCCGTCGGTCTCAATGATTCATCGATGTTTTTGACACAACATTCTGCTTGGTATGCCATGAATCAAAGCACTCACTAATAGTATCTGACAAGAGAGATGCCCACTCTTTCACGGCATTCTCATGCAGTGTTTGCCGGCAGACAGCCAAGGCAATATATCTGAAATTACAGGCGTAGAGTTGACTGATTTTGAAGGTCGATATTTGTTTTTGTCCATGACCACCACAGAAGCTAAGCCAGTCTCCGTTCCAGGAGGCACCTCATCAAAACTCTCATCCAGTTCAGCTGTCTCGCATACATCAAGCTTTTCAAATATACTAGCATAAGATGCGGAAGGAATTGATGTTCCACTGCATCCAAATTAAAGGGGTTAAAATAATGTAATCATCAAGCTCAGGTAAGACAAAATGCAATAGAAAATGATCATTTACCATGAGAAGTGAGCATTTTATCTGTTTCCACTTCAGCAGCACATGATGTTTCATCTGTGGTCATGTCAGCGGGACTGGGTACAGCATCTGTAACCATTTCAGCAGTAACCAGCCCCTCATCTAGAGCCATTACAGCCGGAATGTTTATTGCATCTGTAGCCACTTTAGCAAGATCCAACAATTTATCTAGAGCCATGTCAGGAGAAATGGGTGTTTCATGAATGTCCATTCCAGCAGAACTAGGTGAATCCGGTGCATGAACAGGGGTACGAATTAGTTCCTGCAATACACATGTCCGACATGAATCATGTAAACTTCAAATTTCAGTAGTTATAAGAGAGAGATTATTTATAATTATCTCACTTGATCGGTGCTATCTTCAAGTCCAAAGCATAAACAGTTTGTAATCTCCTCTGCAATAACCTCCCTGAAATGGTGAAACAATGTTTCCTTTGCTGACACGTATAGTTCATTCGCCAGCATTACCTGGACTCCTGATGAGGGGTCATAATATAAAGTGGAATTTGATTGAGGCTTCCACTAATTTTATTCTCGCAAGAGTCGTCTAACAAGGATGCAGAGAGGGAGCTCTCAGAAAACTCCAAACTTGGCCCAAATCCAGGTGGGAAATCCATGTCACACTCAAGAGCCTCTGCGTCACATATTGCCTGCAAAGATACAGAAGTATCATCAGCCGTTATATATGACCAAAGAAAGGATATAAGCACCAAATAAATAAATACACTTGGTGTCAGTGGCAAACCTTCGTCCATCAGCTTCTTTCATGTTTCCGTTATCAGAGGCATCAGGAATAATTGTACAGTGAAAACTTGAATGGTGATTTCTCTTAAGCCATGCACCACAGTAGTCCATAACAGGATCATAAAGTACCCCATCCCAGATTTCTTCATGGATTCATAATAAACAGTTTGCCAGACTGCTGATAATATATCAGCAAATTGGGCATGCAACGCAATTGATTGAGCAGTGACGGAAGAAGTTGCTCGGGCTGTATTGTACGAGTTTTCTTTTTTGCGAGTAGTTGATCGTGTATCAACCTTGCCCTTTATTGCTGAAACCTTCTTGCTGCTCACATTGGCAGGCTGCAAATGTCATAAACATGCAGGAGAGGTTATGAGGAACTGAAGAAGGATCGTAACAAGAAGTGCTCTTGCTAGGAAACCTTTATGCCAGATAAAACACACCTTAACAGCTTGGGTCTTTGATTTTGCAGCTAGTTGCTTCTCGGTTTTCCTACGAGCAATAATTTCTGGAAGACACAGCTGAATATTTCATCAACGAAAGTCCTGCGGGCTGATTTCATTATACCGGCATGGAGCTGATTGCCAATATCTTCAACAATGTCACCCATTATCACACTCAATGACTCTGAACCATTCTCTGTAGCTTCTGAATGCTCCGGGTGACCTCCACTCCACCAATCAATTAGTGAGACAAGTGTAAAGGACCAAATTTGCTATCGACGTGGTAAATCTACAAATACAACATACTTTATTCAGATTGTGGACTAATGAGAATAAGAAAATAAATCGCAAATATACATGCACTGCAGTTGAGGGAGATTTGCAAGTATGACAATATAATGATATGGTAGCACAACACATTAACTTTGTCTTTTAACTTGATCCTCTAGAAAACAAATGAGACAGAAATTCCACCAGAAGTATATCTTATTTTTTCATTGATGTTTAGTGAATTAACCACTTGTACACAGAAAATAGCTGTGCTACTAATTAGTTGTTCAACTTCACAAACTTGCCCAATTGTTTCCCTTGACAAGGCAAGAGAAATGCAAAAGAACAAGCGTATCAAATGTTCCTCACGTGATGCCAGCTAGCCTAACAAAAAGGGCAAGGGCACTCAAGCCAACAATGCAACAAACATTAAGAGATATTTACAAAAACCAGAATCTAACACAAAGCGTATGTATCAGACTGATATTATTGAGCTATTGGCTAGTTATGACCAAATCATAAAATTGCCTTTTAATTATTGCAGACCTGATTTACCTAATTTGAATGGAAACATTGCTGGGTAACAGGAACGGCATTGTTGCTCAGTGGATAAAGCATTTGCCAACATAAAGCAAGAGGTGGGATTTACAAGACATGGTTTTGATTGCTAATTTCTTATTACCATTGAAAGATCCTGGAGATAGCTACTATGATGCCAATAAGAAAGTTCCGCAAGAGAATGAGGCCCATGACGGCAGCCTTCTGTGTCCTCGAACATCCAGCATGATTCATCACTTGAGAGAACCTAGTGAAAAAGCAGAAAATCAGAAACGTAGACAAGCAGGCTGTATTATGTGCAGAAACATAGGCAGAGATGCATGACATACATCCCGAAGCGCCATTTATCAGTACATTCCACCGTCTTATTCCCCTTGGATTCATTCGGCGTGGAGACCGCAGCAGTAGCAGCAGCAGGGTTCCATTGCGAAAGGAACTGCTCCAGAAGACTCAAGGGCACAGGATCGACCATCTTCCCACCGACAAGAGCATAAATAGCAAGATCCTGAGGCAAGAACCCAGTGGACAGCCCCTCGTAGAGCTGCTTGGGTGCGTAAGGCCCACACATCTGCCCATGCTCATTCATGTACATACAGCCTTCCGGCTGATGCTGCGGGTACGCAGTGTACGTCCCGTTCTGGCCATTCGAATGGCCCGTCCCAGGCTGCGGATAGATCCCACCGCTGTTATCGACGGAACAAACCTTCTCCTGCTGCATTGCAACAGACAGGCCTGAGCTTTGCGGCTGGTCGCCGCTAGAAAAAACAACTTGACGCCCCTCCGAACACCTGATCAATGGCGCGGGCAGAACCAACAATCAGCTACAATTTGAAGCAAGACAAGGAAATAATAATAACGTGACGAACAGATAGAGGATCAATGAAGGGTCGTACCTGTCAAGCAAGTTCTCCCGCGGATCCTCGCAGGTCGACGCGGAACAACAACCAAGGGGCTCCCCGTGTGACAACCCGTCCGTCAAAACCTTCGCGCGCTTCCTCCTGTGGAAAGGAGTGGAGCTGCGGAAGCTCGACGACTCCGCTGCCACCTCAACGTCCAGCCCCTGATCGTTACAAGATGACAATTGGACACGCGTCAGATACACACATTGGATAACATAACAACAGATTTCTCCCATGCAACGAAATTCACCAGTCTCCACCCCTATCTGTTTGTGCGGAATAAGGACGATCGTTGTGCGTTCTCTGTGAATCCACCCCTATCTATCATTCTCAGCTACGGAAACGACTGTACGTACAATTCGATTGTTGCTTCGCTCACACGCTACACTACCAGACCCGCCCAGAATCACGCTGCAACAGGACTACCCCCTAACATGCCGTGCACGAAGGAAACAGGCGGAATTCCGAGCCCCCCGGTAGGTAGATCCCCAATGTGGGACGAGGGGAGGCGGTCGGACGCGCGTCGGCCGGCGAGGTGGATCTGGAGAAGGGGGAGAGGGAGCTCACCGGATCGGAGCACGCGTGCGGCATGGGTGGAGGCCGTCGTCCAGAGTCAGGTCGCCTCCGCCGCCGACGGCGGGTAGGGTTCGCGGTCGGGGGAGGAAGGAGGAAGGAGAGGCGAACCGGTCTGGCTCGGGTGCTGGTTGCCTGGTTGGGTTGGACGGTTGGAGGAGACGGGGGCAGCGTCTTGGTTCGGGCTGGCTCGAGCCTGTTTGGTTAGGGCTTTTTTCTTGCCTTTGGCTTTGGCTTACACAAAAGTACGATGCTTTTGACTTTTAATTTATATCATAGTGTAATATAAGTCAAAAGGCGAAAGCCAAAAGCATATACTCCCTCCGTCCCAAAATAAGTGTCTCAAGTGTGTACAAAAGTGAATGTACCTATACATGTTTCATGTCTAGATACATTCACTTTTTGACAAGTCTAAGACAGTTATTTTTGGACGGAGGGAGTATTTATTTGATTTTTGTGCTTATTAATTGGGTATAAACACTCTTTGGTACTACAACATCTGTCTATTGTTCTGATTCATGGTTAGTTGCTCTCATTGGAATTCTAATATTCAACAAAAATCAATAGCACAGTTCTGGTAAGATGATAAGAGCAATTTTTATGAAAAAATAGATGTCCAGTCATGGTTTAAGCTAGGAAAAAATGTATTGTATATATAAAACAATCGTTCATCTTGTTAGGATTTATCAAGTGATAATACATGTGAACTATTATCGTTTCTATTGCTGATGTACTGATTTTATGAAGCAAATACCATCCTTCCATTATGGGTAAGATTTTTGCAAGACTGATGCTTTCACATGCACTTCTCTGGTTTGCATTGCAATTAACTACTGCATATGGACACTATCTTCTAAATGCATGTTTATTTCATATTTACTGTTCTAAAAAATCTTCATTTTCATTATCCACTCTATGTAAACATCTGATGTTTTGTATACTAGATGATACCCCGCACGTTACTGCGGAGACTAGTATAAATATATTCTAGAGAATTTGAAGCTAGAAGCCTAGAAGAAATTGATAAGAGAACCATCAAATGTCTTGAGGGGAAAACGACACAATGAAGGAAAATCAACCAGAGGCATTTGCACTCTGGTTGCTACAATGCATAACTGATAGTTGAATGAGTATCGTGTGTTAAACTTTTCATAAGAAGACAACACAACAACTTATTGAAGTATTTCATTGAATACCCAACAAATGGCTCAAATACAATCTTCAAACTGATAAATAAATGGTAATAGTTAGGGCCAAATAGTAAGGATTATCATGGACTTCACAAGAACGGGGAGAGTTTATTCACGGGCTTTGAAAAGTTTAATTTGGAAGAGACAAAAATATTGCCAACTTCTTGAGATTCCAAGGTAGGAACTTGTGATTCCTCTCTTTTGAAAGCTCAAATTACACCAAATAGGAAAAATAAACACTAATTATGAGGAGCTGGGTGGATGAACAATTGTCATGCTATCAAAATCTATTAAGGAATGAGTAATCAACATATCACAATAAATATAGAACCTGAATATTACTTGGAATGTCATCCCTCTGAATGGAAAATGCTATAGAAGATAACAACATTTATTTAATCGTAGGATGTAGGTACTCGAGATATATATGCACAAATCATCTAAGCCAGGTACCGTTTACGTTTCATTGTCCTACGACAGGAGGAAAAGGTGCATCAAGTATCAAATATAGGTGCATGATAACCTGGAGGAAAATAAATGAACCAAATAAATTTTGAGAAATACATACCAAGTCCGATCTAATGCTTCAAGGAACTACAAATGACTTACATGAACCACATATATACAGCAGCAGGACACTCGAAAAAAAAGATGAGAAATCGATTCAAATGCAGGACAAAAGCGACAAGAGAAATCTCCCACCCATTTACGTTTTTTCATATTGTCTTTTGTAGCAATTGCGTTGTGCCATATAAGCCAGAACCAGATTTTAATTTTCAAAGGAATTTTTGCTTTCCACAGATGTTTAAAGGATCTGTCCAGCCCTACAGAGGAGAGCTTGTTGTATAGAGATTTTACAGTAAACTTTCCAGATTTTACAAATTTCCACTTTGGCTTGTCCATGCCATTTGACAGTGCAACTGTCGCAAGAGAATTCCTAAGCTGCCCCAGCTGGTTCTGCAGATCTGGATCAAGCCATCTTCTGAAAGTTAGATGCCAACCACTATCCCTCATCTCTTTGACAGTACAGATTTGTTGCTGACATACATACCACAGTTGTGGATACAAGTCACAAAAGGGACTAGTACCACACCATGCATCGTGCCAAAAATCAGTCTCTCCTCCACCATGAACCAACATACTTCTACCTTGAAGGTAGATGTGTTTAACCTTAAGCAGATCCTTCCAAATCGCTGAGTCATTTTTTTTTTGTTACTCTCCAGATACCATGCGAGATACCATATTTGGATCTAACTAGATTCTGCCAAAGGCCAACTTCATTTTCCAGCCTCCACCACCATTTGCAAAGCAAACTGACATTTAACAGTTTCAAATTTTTTATACCCAGACCACCTCTCTTCTTTGGTTTCGTAATCAGATTCCACTTCACCATGTAATACTTCTTTTTTGTAGCCGTACCTTGCCAGAAAAATCTCCTCATAGTTTTAGTCATTTTTTCTATGCTGGTATCATGGAACAAATATAATGACATGAGATAGATTGGAACTCCACTCAAAGCAGACTGAATCAAAACATATCTCCCACCAATTGATGAGTTTTTGCCTTTCCAACCATCTAGATGTTTTCCTAACTTTTCATGCAGAGGTTCTAAATCAGCAACCATCAACCTAGAGCCACTGACAGGGACTCCTAGGTATTTCATTGGCCAAGATCCCGTTTGGCAATTAAACATCTTAGCGTAGAAGTTACATTTAATATCATCTTCAATAACCATCAGCACTTCACTCTTAAGGAAGTTGATTTTTAGACCAGACATGGCCTCAAACATATACAAAATCAACTTGAGATGTCTCACCTGATCCACGTCATCTTGCACAAAAAGAATTGTGTCATCGGCATATTGAAAGATAGCCACCCCTTTATCCACCAGATGAGGCACTAAACTGACTATCTGACCCGCATTTTGGGCTTGTTTTATTAGTTTGGCAATGCCTTATGCTGCCAAATTAAAGAGGAGAGGAGAGAAGGGGTCACCCTGTCTCACACCTCTATGACTCCCAAAATCCTTCCCCCTTGTGTTATTTATTTTTACACACAGGGTACCATCTTTTATGATTTCCCCAATCAATCTGTACCACAGATCACTAAAACCTTTCTGTGAAACACACCTCATCAGGTAAGACCAGTCCACCTTGTCGTAAGCCTTTTCGAAATCTAGTTTCAGTACCACACCTTGTTGTTTTTTCCTCTTCGCTTCATGCAAAATCTCATGTAGCAACATGATTCCATCCATGATATTTCTACCTTTAATAAAGGCAGTTTGACAAGGCGAGATTAGTTTTTTCATAACCGGTTCCACTCTGAGGGTGATAACCTTAGTAATGATTTTATATATTACCTGAAGGAGACATATAGGTCTGTATTTCTGAATGCAATCTGCATCAGGAGTTTTTTGCAGAAGAATGATCATACCAAAGTTCAATCTGTAGAGGCCCAATTTACCATGGTACCAATCATCAAACAAAGCCACAACTTCGTGCTTAATGATAGGCCAGCATGACTGATAGAATTCAACAGGAATCCCATCAGGGCCGGGCGCTTTATTCTGCACCATCTGATCAATAGCCTCTTTTATCTCTTCCTCTGTAAACGGTCTGTCTAAAGCTTCATTATCCAGCAAGGAGAGTTTCTCACTCTCATCCCAAACATTACTATTGAACTGCATCTTATCACCCTCACCATGACCAAACAAAACCTTATAATAATCTGTCGCATGCGATAAAAGATCATTCATCCCTTGAATTTGCAACTCTCCGTCCTGTAGAGTGTACATTGTACTCCTTCTTTTTCTACGGTTAGCCACCATATGAAAGAAAGCTGTATTAGAATCACCCTGTAACAACCATTGTTTACTGGACCTGCTAAACCAGAACTTTTCCTCCTCTTCATAGATTTTTAACAGCTCAAATTGTATTTCACCTTTTCTTACATACTGATCAAGACTCAGAACTCCTGACTCCTTATAGCGAGAAGAAGGGCGTAGAGTGGGAATCACCTACATCAGATTTCAAGCACCACCATCTTACCAGGCTGGTCATCTTCTGCTTTGATACTTGCATGGTGAGTCATGTGAGGCGTGTGATGGAAGCAGCGGTGAATCTGAAGGATGTGTACCTGTATGGCAGACCAACATGTAGGGATTGCCTACACTGGAAACGTCCAAAGTCGACTATGTTTCCGTGGTCAATTAAGAAAACGAGGTCAGCGAGGAAGCTAATTAGCGAGGGCATGGAGGAGTCACATGCCAGGATTCACTTCCTGAAGCTTTCTGAAATGAGCGATAATCATGCTGCAAGGATAGGTATGCATGAGAAGATATCTCGAGGCTTTTGAGGAGGTTTGTTAAATAAAACGGTCCAGTCCGCATAATGCTTGTACTCTATGATGACTCGTGGCAGGTTTTGTTGTTTGAGCTCTTTTTGTGGCCGCCAGGATTGTATAATCAAAACAAGTTAAAGGTAATTGTGGAACTGTTGGGAATCATTCCATGAATTCAACAATTACTTAATCCCCTTGTACTACAAGTAAATTTTTGTAGAGTTGTGTTGGATTTTGATCCAACGATCTTCACATAATGCTTGTGACACCATGTCTTCTACCTATATTCTTGTATTGCATGTTGGTGAGTATGATACCGCAGGATTCCTTCAATTGGCGTGTTTGAGAATGCTCTGATGTTAAGTAAGTGCCAAAAGTGATCTTTCCCTAACCAATTAAATGCAACTGTTATCTTGCCTTCTTAGACTTCTCTAGATACCTTTTTAACTAAGCAAGGCACTTTCCAGTGCCGTAATCTAGGTACCTGATGTAGTCTTATCTTGCATATTTTCTTTGGGCTTGGATGGATGCGTTTCATCCAAAATCATAACCAGTGAGGTTTTAACAAGTTTCACTAGCTCTGGCGCTACATCATCGCAGCACAAAAGGGTTCAGCGGGGACAGTGCTGCAAGTGAAGATACCAACTGTTGCACTCGGCAATGAATGGGGACCCTAGAGTTAAATCTGAGCCACGACCACTACCGGTCTACCATCCAAAACAGAGGCGACAGACTGACAGTATCATCTGAAGAACTACACTCACTCTGCCATCGCATACTCGGCCCTGAAGCTCAGCAGTAGAAACATGAAGCAAAAAGGAATCCTATGGTGGAAGTAAAAAGCTTCAGAGCTCACGCATGAATGCATCATGGCTGCCTTTTGCGTCTGAATCATCTTGAGCTGCAACTTCTCCAGCTTGGCAGCCGCGACTCCGGTGCCGCTCGCTCACCTTCCCCGCATCTGCAGCTTCATCTTCAGGTCGAACACCCGCTGTACCCGCCACCGTGCCGCCCACCCGCGGTCTTTCCCGCCTAGCTTCCAGATATCGTGCCGCATGACGGAGTGATCACTCTTGTTCGAGCTCCGCCAGCCGCAGCCGCGTTCTGTCCATGCCGGCTCCTTGACACCTTGGGAGTTGGGCCTACTCCCCGACGACGGCGAGGACCCGGCCGCCTCCGTGCCACCTACGCCGGCGCCGCCGCAGGTAGAGGAGGAACGCGAGGAGACCGAGGAGAAGGGCCAGGCTGCGGAGGCGGCGGCGACTCCCACGGCCTCGCCGCTTTCTTCTCGTCTCGCGCGGCGCCTGGAGATCGGGCTCATGGCCGCCAGGGTGCAGAAGAACGCCCGGCCTCTCTGACATGGGCAGCTTACAGACAAATCGGTCCCTGAACACGATCGTGTATGTATTGTTGTACTCTGCTCCACCGCATGTCTTGGAGGAATATGAGACAGACACGCAAGGAATATGGCTACGAGAAAGAACGAGGGATGAAGCAGAGCGGCATGCACGTGCCGATCCTTTCGAGTGGCAGCAAGGAATCGCACACGTACGTAGCAGCAGCCGACACGTACGTCGGCGGTGATCGAGTGGGAACTTGAACGCGACGTTGAGCTTGCGCGAGGCTGTCATCGGCGGCGAGGCCGTACCTCTGTAGCAGGAGGGACGATCCGGAACCGCCGGCAGAGACGCACCACCAGGCCGTTGGTCCGCCGTGCTGGCGCGGATCACGGACAGCGCGGTCGCGGAGGCCGGGCTTCAGCTGGCGTCCAGATCAACGTGGGCGTGCCGTCGAAGGTGATGCCGATCGACGGCGCCATCCTCGTAGAGGCGGTGGCCGCCGAAGCGGATGCCCAGTGCCTCCACCAAGGTGAAGTGAAATCCCGTGCCGCCTGGACGTTGCGCTTGCCGATGTAGTGCGCGTTGGTGTATGTGGAGGTTGGCGTCGGTGAGGAGGCAGAAGTCGGCGTCCATCGGCCGTACGTGGAAGGTGGAGCACGAACTTGTTGCCGTCGCCGCCCACGAAACACGCGCGGGGTCGCACACTACTTTTTTTATATATAAAAAGAAAAATCACACACGTACTGTTGATCACGTAGTAGGTTTTAATTAGGAGAGCGTTGACAGAAAACAAGTGGACAAGATGGTTACATCTTGTCAGCCGGTTAATGAATGTCCAGCTGACAACTCAACCGGACAATTTTATTTGGAGATTAACTAATAGAGGGGTCTTCACGGTTACTCCCTCTGTTTTAATTTAACTGACTTGCTATCCATCATATGTGGATGTATTTATACATGTAACATGTCTAGATACATTCATATTTGGTGGATAGCAAGTGAATTAAATTGGAACGGAGGGAGTAGATCTTTGTATCTCGATTTCATGAGTGATGATACTGTTTTTCTCCATAAATATATTTGGAAGATGAAAGTACCACTAAAAATCAAGATTTTTATGTGGTTCTTGTATCATAAGCAGGGCCGGTCCTGAGATCTTAGAGGCCCAGGGCGAAACTAAAACTTGTGGCCCCTAATTTAGACATTGTAATAATAATAATGAATATACGTGCAAAACACATGTTGATAATATATTGTAAATGTGTCTATAAGCAGGAGCATATCAAATAATTTATACGCATTACCTTAAAATTTTCTTCTAACATTTCTCGATGCAAAGTCACTTATAATAGTGTCGATGTCAATGTCATCCACTAATTGCTTCTCGATGCATAGTTGCTCTTCCTCCACGGCAACTATCGCCAACTCATTATTTGGGTTTATCGAAACACCAGTATTACTCTTAAGAAACTTGTGAATATCTCCTTTCTATGATTTTATCAACTCGACAACACGCTTTGCTTTTTTCCTTTTAGCGGCACCGGATTCATATGTTCTGGAAGACATGGCAACGCACTCGAAAAAATACACCGTTGAAAATAAATTATACCGAGAGAGTATTAAACTATTGATAAAAAATAGTTGAAAATAAATTGTACCAGCTATGTGCACACAAGTGAAGACCCAAATCGGTGCGGCGTGTTCTCACGATCGTGGCCGGAAGTTGAAATCGGCGACGACGGCGAGGAGACTAACTGGCTGTTAGTTCCTGCGATCTGGATTGTATAACTGCGTAAAATACTTGATCGAGTGAAAGATGATCGGAAGCACATAACGCCTAGTCTGTACCTGGGATTAGTACGGCGGCGACCGGCGAGAGCGAGGGTGAGCGCTTGAAAGTTAGACGGCGGCGGTTGGCGGCCGATAAATATCAGCGATCTCGACTAGTTCGCGATGAAACAGAACGACCGGACAGGGCTGATTAGGGCACCTCCAACGGCCCAGCGCATATGGACATGCGTTGTCCTAATCTGTCCTTCCGGACAGAGGAGCTCCTCCAACGGCCCGGCGCAAAGGGACAACTGTCCGCGCGGACAGGTTTTCGGCCCTAAACCTGGCCCAAGTTTGGTCCAGGTTTGGGGAAGAAAACGGGCAGCCTCACGGTCCGCCCTTGTCCTCCCTTGTCCGCGCCTGGCCCAGTGGCCACCCACAGATTCCCCCTTCCCACACAAACCCTCTCCCTCTCCCACCCACCGCCGCCGCCCTAGCTACCGCCGCCGGCCACGATGGAGGACGGACTCTCGGCGGCCACGGCCGCAGCCGGCGCCGCCCTGTTGACGGTGAAGAAGGAGCGGTTGCCGGCGTCCGACAAGAGGGCAGAGCGGAGGGAGAAGAAGCGGGCGAAGGATGCCGCGGCCGCCGTGGCCGTCTTGGCCGCCGCCGAGAAGGAGCGGATGGCCTCCTTGGTGAGACACAACCCGAAGGTGAGACACAAGCCGAGCATGTCTCAATTGACGATGAGCCTCTCGACTTTGATGAGGAGCACGCCAACCTCGTCGCCAACCTCAAGAAGAGGAATGCCCGCACGGCGTCATACATGGACATGGAGGATAAAGTCCTTTGTGAGATGTGGATGACGGTGAGCCAAAATGCCACCGTTGGTGCTCAACAAAAGGGCTCGACGTTTTGGATTCGGGTTCACAAGCACTTCCATGAGACAAGAAAGTTGCGTCCCTACCAAATTGAGAGTGATCGGAATGAGGGGTCTCTTAGCAAGAGATGGTAACACATTCAAACCGAATGTAGCAAATTTCAAGCCTCCTATGATCGTATGAAGGCCCGGAAGGTGAGTAGGGTTGGCATTGATGTCCTTGGGTTTCAAGCAATGGACTTCTTCAAGAAGGTGTACAAGACCAAGTTCAACTTGGTGCATTGTTGGGAGATGATCAAGGGATTCCCCAAGTGGATCGAGCTATACAACTCTTTGAAGAAAGGGTCGAAGGAAAGGGCGAATGAAGATGATGAAGAGGTTCAACTCGGCCAAGATGAAAATGGCCGGGCGGTGCGGCCGAGAGGACACAAGGACACGGCCCAAGATGCCAAGCGCGAGGAAGCCGCGGCCAAATTGGAGGCAACGTTGAAGGGATTGCTCGAAAACAAGGAGTCCTCCATCACCGCAAGGTATGTCGAGAAACGCAAAGATAAGGAGGAGACCATGGCATGCTATGTTGCAATGCAAAATAAGAAGCTTGAGATAGAAGCCAACCGAATCAAGAACGAGGCGGAGCGCAACAAGCTCGCGGTGATGGCCGAGGAGAACCGGATCATGATGGCCGACGTGAGCACCATGGACCCGGAGACAAGAGCTTGGGTGCTCAAGAAGCAAAAGATCATTCGTGAGCGTGGTGATATTTGATTTGCATCTTGTTTATTTGTCAAACTAATTTCTATCGTTTGCTATTTATGTGTATTTTGAACTATGGCTCATTTGAACTATGTCTATGACATGCTTGTTTGACATATATTTTCATATTAATATTTGAATGTTTGTATCCATATTTGTTTCAAATGTGTGCAAATGTGCTGTCCCAGGACAGATGCGGCCGGCCGTTGGGGGCACCTCCACCCCAAAAGGGACAGAGGCCCAAAATCTGTCCGCGGTCCGCCCAAAGCGGACAGAATCGGTCCGCTTTGGCTGTCCGGATGCGCTGGGCCGTTGGAGGTGCCCTTAGATCGATCGATCGATGGGAAGGAAGCAACAATCGCTAATTTCCTACGTGCGTCTCCTTGTCTCCCTGGCCACAACACAGCCCATTAGCTCAATGTCTTTTTTTTCTGGGCTGACAATACGTACACATATAGCATACCTGGGTGGGGGCCCTAAATTTTGGGGGCCCAGGGCGGCTGCACACCCTGACCCCCCCTCAGGGCCGGCCCTGATCATAAGGTCATTTTAACCAAGGATAACTTTGCAAAACGTAATTGGAATGGTAGTAAAAAATGTTGTTTTACGAAATGATTATATCTTTAACAGAGAAAAACTACATCTTTTATGCAGGTAATACCGATGGCCACACACTGGATCCGTTCGTGGTCCTTCCTACAGTCAAGGGAGAAGCGCGCCGAAAAGGCTATTGGGTGCAACCTGTTGGAATCGGTCGCGCGGGATTTATACAACCATTACAGCTGGCGTTCTGATATGAGGATAACATGTTGATGCAGAATCATTCTATCTTGTCATTACTTTCTAGATGGTTGATCCTTGTTGCAACTTTGAGCAACCCATGATGTAATCTTCTGTAAAGAATGCTGAACTTTAATACATTAGTAAAGGTCGCATGCATCAATCGATGCAGAGGCTGTGGCTTCCCTTTTCTAAAAAGACTGTTGATCACGTAGTTTTGATTCACGCAGCGCATGCAGCACCAAACATACACACATGTCCGTCAGAAACTTGAAACGTACTGCAAAGGGCATGAATGTCATGTGCAGTGTGTGTTCTTCTTACCGCAGACGATCGAACTTGCAGGCGAGGCTAGCAGAGGCTACGGCAATTCGGTAATATCACACACAAGGGTCTAGTATGATATTTATTCACAAACTAGTCCCTATAATAAGACAATTCGTCAGAGGATGACCAATTTTGTTTATACGATAAAAGAATCCACCAAGTTGATTATAGATAATCATATTCCTCCACGAGAATATTTTTTTTTGTTCCGGTGAGGATGGATACTATTTTTGACCGTTCGTTTCTTCTTCGTATCCCGGGGGTGTGAGTGGAGCCCTCTGAAATAGTGGAGAGATGGAGACAAGACTCATCCAAAGCCAGAGTCGAGGTGGCGAGCTGACAAGTTATGTGGAAGCTAAGAGGAAGTGCCTGACCATGCAGCAGTGGCCGTAGAAAGATGGAAGACTCAAGACAGTAGTGGTATGGTTGTAGAGTCGCTCTTGTAAAGCGTCTTCGAAACATCTCCGTATCCACCGTCTCAAAGATTATAAAGACGTTTTGGCGTGCGTGTCTACCGAGAAATGAGACTTCTATATTGCGTCTCAACAAGTATAAAGACGTGCTCATATTTGGATTTTCATGTCGTCTCAACAAGTATAGAGACGTGTCTATATTGCGTCTCAACAAGCCAGAGTCGAGGAGGTGAGTTGACAAGTTATGTGGAAGCTAAGAGGACGTGTGACTGACCAAGGAGCGGTGGCCGTCGAATCATGGAAGCATCGAGGTGGTGGTGATAAGGCGGGAGAGGTGAAATTGGTGTCCAAGGGGCTAAACCGTCGGAAGATCAATGTTGTGTTTGATGCATGACCATATATGGATGTGACTCGGTCTGGTAGGTATCCGCGGAGAACTCAACACTTTGGTTACATTCTCCCCATTGGAATGCATTAAAAACTAGATATTCCAAAAGAAGTACCAAAGCCGCTAGGTTGCCTAGTTGCATGCACTGGCTAGGCCTACCCCGAAAGAGGCTCCTCTGGGTTCTCTCCAAATAGCCCATTATCCCCATTCGCCCATTTCCGAGAAATTTATCAGGTTTCCCAGTGCAGGTTAGGTCGGCCCATGTCATTGTCAATTAGATAGATACGTGGGTGGCCCATATTGCACAAACCTATATCTTCCTATATATATCGTCAGTCCTCAGCCCTAGGGTTTCTCCACCCGCCGCAGTTGTCCATCTTTCTCACATACCCTTGAGTGCTGCTCCTTCTCCATGCCGCATCTCCGCTCTCCAAAGACCCAAGTCGTTGCCACCGAGAAACACACGGTTTGTACAAATCCCTTTGATGTTAATTTTTGCATCTACGCTTGGGATATGAGATCTTCTTTCTTGATTTTTTTTTTAATTTACAGGTGAAAACTAATTTGCGAGGTAAAGTTAGGGTGCTCAGATCTAGATGTCTGAAGTAGGAAAACTTTGAATTTCTGGTTTTAAGGTTATCCTCGACAAAACACACACAGAGTTACGTAATTGTGTGACATCACGATGTAGTCCCAAAACAAAGGATCACAAGCTATGCTCCATATAAAAATCAGGTGTACCTAAAATAGCAAAAAAGGTCAATCCTTACATTGGCGTCCTGAAGTAGATCTCTGGGCCAAAGCCTTCAAAGGGACCGCAATCTTTTCTAGCCAATCAAAGGAGATCATTGGTTTTTGTCCTCATTCTCTGATATCGCAATCCACTCCCTTCACCAACGTGTTCCTATGCTCGCACTAGCCGACTCTTGACACGCTGAAAGTCATATACCCCACTCTTGCGATAAGACAAAACAATGAAAGCACCATCACTCACACCATATCAACTTGTTGTCGATTTCCATTGTGTTGTACGTACCGATCCATCACAACTAGATCGGCAGGTATCAACGCCACTACATTGCACAACCAAAATGTCGCTATAACTGGCATGAATCCCCCATATGTGCTACCAGCCAGAGAGAGCTACACGACCCTTTTTTACTATACGCTTCTCGTGGCATACTAAATAGAAAAATAAAATAAAGGAAAGAGTTACAAAAATAATTGTGAAGGGGAAATACTTTCATTAGTACATGCAATGTAAAATGCACATGTTATGTTTTATCCAATTAGTCTAGACCATCCAAAAGGATCTTATGTAATGAATGATAAAATATGTTACCTCATATAATCATTCATACACAATGCTATTAATTGCACAATTTCTCTCCTAGTTCTCATGAAATAAATCTCATTTTATAACCCTTGATATTTCAAATACCATGGTATTTTTTCATTTGCAACACATCTTTTATGCATTTTCTCTACACGACATCTCTACATATGCTACATATAGCCCTCGTCCTGATTGCATGCATCGGTATTACATTGTGTTTAAACATGGATTTCTTATAACCGATCACTAGTTGTATCGATGTCAATGAGTATTTTCTTTTATTTTGTGTCAACAGATATAATCCCAATAATAATTAGTGGCCACAATGAAAGATCGGTGTATTCCAGAGGAACTGATCATTGATGAAATCTTACCGCGGCTTCCTGTGAAATCACTGTTGAGATTTCGGTATGTGTGCAAGGCTTGGCATTCTACCATCTCTAGTAGTGACTTCATCGAATCACATAGACATCATTCCCAATCAAATGTCCATGTCGTGGATTGCTCTAACAACATCAATATAGAGCTTCTCACTGAAGGGCGTAATTTACAACACTACTATAGACTACCAAGGCTGCAAGTCAACACCGTCATAAAATCCTCCCATGATCTTGTTGTCCTCGATCACAATGATGGATATGTGCTATCAAACCCTGCCATGAATGAGTCACTTTATCTCCCTCGTCCTCCTTCTCGGTTAGATTCTCTTGGAAAATACAAGGTGGCAGGTTTTGGTTTTGTGTCGTCACTTGGAAAATACAAGGTGGTCAACATAACATCTGATATTAGGACTCGAGAAGGTACATGTGAAGTGTTCACTGTGGGCATGGACAACTCATGGCGGATTGTAACAGCACCTCCATGTCCTATGTATGCATTTGGTCATACACCCTATGTCAACGGCAACTTGCATAAGTTAACGCGGTGGGATGATAAAGATGGGAAAAGCAAAATACTACCATTCAATCTTGAGAAGGAAACATGGACCGTGATGACACTACCGAATCATCGTAAGATAACCCAGTGGTACCTAGAGTACACCGAACTTAGAGAAATTCAAGGTTTGCTTTGTTTCGTTCACTGCATCAAGCACGAGTGCACTGATATATGGGTGTTGAGAGACTATGAGAACGAAGTCTGGTCAAAGGACTTTGTAATTGATGCGACACTCGCAAGTATGATGCCCGATAGAGTGAACTATCGTATTACCGATATATATGGGTGGCTCCCCTTGAAAGTCATGGCTGATGGGAGGATGTTGTTGCACTGGAAGAGCGCCATGGACGACTTGTGGTTCTACTATTATCCCGAACACGGAATCCAGCGAGCAGGTCATAAAGGCAGCTATACAGCTTTATATAGAGAGAACTTAGTGCCGATCTCTGGTTTCTAAGACCAACGTTTAAACTTAGAAATTGACATATTGAGATATGCCTCCTTGGCAATTCATTTTTTTTACATCTCCTAGCATTCATGGCAACCTCTTCTTATGGTACTGTAAACTATTGAATTTTGTTTCTCTATGAGACTATTATGTATTATCTGTACTTTATATTTATACTTGGATGGATGCATTACATGTTCTTTAATGAATCCTGTGGTTTCATCCAAAATCACACGCAGTGAGGTTTTGGCTACTTTGACCAGCTTTAACATTACAACATCACAGCACAAAGGGGTTCAGCAGAGAAATAACCCAACTGCTGCACTCAACAAATGCAGGCCCTCAAGTTTCATGTAAAGCAAAAGGTATTTTTGCATGCGCCAATATTCTTCTTCTCTTTTTCAGATCATGCCTGACATCGACCTGTTTCCTGCGTTCCAAACGGTGCCACTGGCAGTCTGCTCCAGTTTTTTAGATATGCACGTTCCATCTACACCACCACTACCACCCAAAACATCGGTGACAATTTCTCCTAAAGAACTCAACTCCGACATTGCACATTCAGCTCCGAAGCTCAGCAGGGAAAACAGTAAGGCAAAAAGAATTCTAGGTTGAGGTAAAAAGCTTCAGAGTTTAGGCATCAATGGAGAGGTGTTTGTTGTGCTTGATCAGCGAGTCGTTTCCTGCGAAATTCCTGTGTTCCAAACGGTGCCTTGGTCGGCCAGTCACTCAGTCTGTTTACATGACACGCACATGCTGGTTCCATCAGAGCCAAAAATTCGGTGACAGTATCACTGAAGAACTGAACTCGGCCATTGCACACTCAGCCCCGATGTTCAGCAGGAAAAACATGAAACAAAAAGGAATCCCAGGTCGAGGTAAAAAGCTTCAGAGCTCAGGCAGCTGCCTTTTGGGCCTGGACACCTTGGCCAGCTCCAGCCTCCAGCTTGCGGCCGCGCTCCGGACCTCCGGTGCCTGACGATCGTCCACCTCCCCCTCTCCGGACATCCGCTGAACACCCGCTGCACCCGTGCAGCCCACCTGCCGAGTCGTTCCCGCCTTGCTTCCAGATATCGTGCCGCATGACGGAGCCCTCGCTGGAGCTCCCAGCCGCAGCTGCGTGCTGTCCATGCCGGCCCTGAGGAGGGGCGTGAGGAGGCACCCGGGCGATGGGCGCCCTTAGCTGGAGCTCCTCGAAAAAGAAGACCTGTAGTCCTGCATCACCACTCGCAATGACCTGTGGGGACGAACCGAGGAGGCATGTTGACCAGACGACCTGGACATGCCCCTTGACACCTTGGGCGGTTCGGCCTACTCCCCGACAACGGCTAGGACCCGGCCGCCTCCGTGCCTCCCTCGGCGCCTCCTACGCCGGCGCAGGTTGAGGAGGAACGCGAGGAGACCGAGGAGCAGGGCGAGGCTTCGGAGGCGGCGGCGACTCCCACGGCCTCGCCGCTTTCTTCTCGTCTCGCGCGGCGCCTGAAGAAGGCCGGGCCTCTCTGACATGGACAGCTTACAGAGAAATCCGTCCCTGAACACGATGGTGTATATATTGTTGTACCGCATGTCTTGGAGGAATAGCGAGACAGACGCGCAAGGAATATGGCGACGAGAAAGAAAACGAGGGATGAAGCAGCGCGGCATGCACGTGCCGTTTGTTTCGAGTGTCAGCAAGGAATCGCACACGTAGCAGCAGCCGACACGTACGGTGAGGTTGCGCGAGGCTGTCGTCGGCGGCTAGGCCGTAGCTGTGGCGACGATCCGGAACCGCCGGTCGAGTCGCACCACCACGCCGTTGGCCGTGCCGGCGCGGCAACTGACAGCTCGGCCGCGGAGCGCGGAGGCCGGGCTTCAGCTGGTGTACAGATCGACGGGCACGCCGTCGAAGGTCATTGCCAGGCGGTCGACGGCGCCATCCCCGTCCGGCGTCCGCTGTGTGCCTCCAGTCCTCCACCCAGGTGAAGTGAAGTCCCGTGCCGCCTGGACATTGCGCGCGGCCGTACGTGGAACTTATTGCCGTCGGCGCCTACGAAGCGCGCATGGGGATTGGGGTTCACAGTCACACACTACTGTTTTTCTTCAGGAAAAAAAAAGAATCACACACGTACTGTTGAGCACGCAGTTTCGATTCACGCATCGCATCGCATGCAGCACCAACCATACACACACACGCACGATCGAACATTTGAACCGATCCGTCATAAACTTGAAACGTACTGCAAAATGGCATGTGCTATGCGTGTTCAGTACTGTTCTTCTTACCGCAGACGATCGGGCTTGCAGGCGAGGCAGTGCAGGTAGCGGAGGCTGCGGCAATTCGGTAATACTAGATGACCCGTTGCGCCACTGGCGCAATGCCGAAGGCGAGCCCCGTTTGAAGAAAACGGCTTAGACGAATAAAAAGCGACACTACAAAATGAATTATAATCCAATGAAAAGTAATTAATTTTTGACCCGTTGAGCAATTGCGCAACTACCGGAGAGGAAGACAACCTCTTTTCGGGAATAGTCTGCCCGATGCTTATCGCCTATGACTTGAATGGAAATCCCTACATCCTTGCTCTGGTCTGAGCATTCCGTATAGTCCCGTCAAGCAACCTACAACTCTTCATTGGGCTCAGCTCCACATCGTCGATGTGTTTCTCGACCTGATTCACGAGTCATTCGGTATAGTCATGTATGTCACTATATGCGGATACCGGGAGCCAGCCCTAAATTTATTTGTTATGTATCTTGCCAACATAAGCCATACCATCGAGATGCTATAACAAGCTATGACAATCGATACAATGCACATATTGTTTTTTTATAAATAAATGCACGACGATCAGAACACAATACATAGAAAAAATGCACGGGATTAGCGAAGAAAAAACCAAAACTACAAGTCAAAGTACTCATCAGCACATTTGCTTCAAAGGTAGCTAAATTTCAGATAGAGAACCACTGACCATCGGTCAGTTGACAGACTGAGCTTGCAAGGGACGGCATTGTAACCTTTAGGAGTTGTACTACATAAACTCACTGCCAATTAGGCGTCATGACACAAGGATCACATAAGGGGAGAGCAAAAGGACGCTGGCGCACCACGGCGAGCATCTCGTCGTCAGCAGACAACTAATTTCACACACGTGCATGGAAACAGAACTCCACTAAATAGATTAATGGAAGCATCTCCAAGGGCTGCAGAAAACTAAAATTTGGAAGAAACATCATAAGTTACCCAGATTTTGCTGGTCAACCAATAGCTCAGGTACTTTAATTAATGATACGACTGGAACCAAAGACTAAATTGACAGATCCATGATTTTTAAATGGCCAGAGTGAGACACTACATGTACAGTACTACTCCGTAACAGGTAGTCATGACTTGCGCATTGTAACGCCTGCAGGTTTGGCATCCAGATTTCTTAAACTGTGCTACTTCAATACCTTCAGCTCAGGCTCTCTGAAGTTCCATGAACAGCGCCTGCAGTTAGACTGACAATACTATGTGCCGTAGGGCCGAACATGCTCGGGCTGGTGGGTGAACTCGTAGTCGAGGTGGACAAAGGAGCGCTCAATTCCGGACCAGCTCTCCAGCTTCTCCTGCAGGGCCTCGCCGATGTTGTGCGCCTCTTGCAAGGGCATGTCGCATAGCAGAACAATGTCCACGTCAACAAAGTACTGGGAGCCGAATGTGTATGCCCACACGGTGTCGATGTGCCTGACAGCCTTGTGATGGTTCCAGCACAGGTAAGTGAGCTTCTGAAGAAATTCTGGTTTGGCTGATTGGCCGACCAGTAAGTGGAGAAATTCTGGTTTGGCTGATTGGCCGATCAGTAAGTGGACGTTTTCTAGCACCGTCATACACCATGTCCTGATTGTATAGATCGCTAGTTGCAAAGCAGAAAAGAGAGACTGTGTTTCAAGATATGTATAAATGCAGAACACGGCATCATCTATTGTCTTCTCTGATCCAATTCATAATCGGTCAAAGTTGAGGAAGATGGACCACCCAAACTCTAAAATGTCATATACTCTGAACATTGATGGTAGTATATACTTTTTATGGACATAAAAAGTTGCTATTCTATATCTTGATTGCTTGTTGCATGAACAGAATTGTGATTAACATTGTAAATCTATTTTAAAAAACTGCAACATCATACATTGCCGTGAGTAACAGCCTAAAGGCAATCCAGATGCAAACCCTATCAGTGGAAAAAAATGGAAGACATATATTTGGTAAAATTTAGTGTAACTAAAAGGAAAACACAATTAGGATTTACTAATGATTTATCATCATTTATCATCCCTGAGCTATGTTTTCCCATTGTATATGTTCATCTGCGTAAATTTTGTCTCCCAACCAAATCATGAGACATTTGGTTCCCTTTGTAGTATTGTCATAATACTGTCCATGACATTCAGGACATAAAAGTACCAGAGAGTTTTTCGGAGATTGGACACAAAAGTAACAGAAAAAAAGCAGGAACATGTCACATGATGTCGAACATGATAGTGCCTAATAGGAACAAATGATTTAATCATCGGCACTCATCAATCCTCCAACTACGAAAATATCAGGATGCACTATGACCAATGTATTAAGTTGAAAATGCATAAAAGATAGAATATTGAATACATAGACAACTAAACGAGATGCTCATTTTGCAGTACACTTTCTAGCCAAATTCAACAAAATTCCAGGGAAATACATTTATTGATATCGTAAAAATGTTGCACAAATTGTATCTCTATTGTGCATTTACTGAAACACGTGACATGCACAAAGAATTGATGATGCTAGTGTAAAATCCAGGGATAATCACCTACCTCACTGCCCCGTCTCACATATTTTTGTGTTCCCTGATTCCCTCAACTGAAAATTTAATCGATGTAAACTCTTTATCCTGCAAAAAAAAACATTTGCCCAGACTGTGAAAACAATGAAGCAGAAGTCATAAAAGCTAAGAAAAACTATATAAAGCAAGGATACAATGTATCTGAAAACCTCATGCCACATAATCATACCAACAAATTCAATACAGAGCTTGGATAATGCACGATGTAATTCATCACAATGAAATGCATCCCCTTTGGCCATTTCATCAGTTAAATTGTACACAGGAACTAAATAAAAAGCAGTCAAACTTATAAGCTCAAGAAGTACTGATCTAAAAAGGGGATGCATAGATAATTTGTTGACATATGTTGTACACATCCCCTTATTCTTCTTGGCCTCATCATTAACCCAACTGACTAACCAATTAATCAATATATACTGAACTATCTAAAAAGGAAGTTTGTTCTTCATGGAAAAGGAAACTAACAACAATTAAGTCACCAGCTCCATCTTTGTTTTGGACCGCTCTTCTGCCCATGTTTCCTTGCTCAATATTTCACTCTAAACTGCCTTCGTAAATATTAGCTAAAGCTCTCTTGATTCATGTTTAATATTTTGATGACTTATTTCTTTGTTCGACAGCTGGGGAAACAAAAAATAATTTTAGCACTCAACAATATAGATATGTCCCTAAAACTGAGGTTTTCAGTGGGAACAGACTTATATATACAATATCCCTGCGAAGGAATAACAACCATAGCCTCCCCCCTATTTTGTCTTGCAGTTTTTAGTGGTTCAGATGTGAGGGACATATACTCCCTCCGTCCTCAAATAAGTGGACATCTAGAAATTTTAAGACAAATTATGGAGAGGAGTAGAAAATGCATTGAAAAAATGCAAGCCACCATCTCTCTCCTCTTTAATGCACCAACCTCCAATGAGCTAAGTGCATGTAGAAAAAATGTTGAATGTTATTGGGTTTGATTCTCATGCGATGAGAGAGAAGCATTATTATCTACTTTTAAGTGCATTGGGAAGGTAGAAGTTCACTCTTTTGTGGAAAAATTTGAATGCTAAACGTCCACTTATTTGAGGACGGAGGGAGTATGCAGTAGCAAGCAACAACATAATCATTCCCGAATCGTGATGCCCTGGCCAGTAAGAACAGAGGTTGCAGTAGCAAGCAACAACATAAAATTTGGTTGCAATCCCACGAAAAACACGTTACACAAAGTCAATATAATTACCGGACTATTATTGCAGGAACCTCGTTTGAGCACCAAAAGCCCCTCAAAATACAGAAATCCCCACTACAAAACCAGCAACTTTCCTGTAGATGCATGAGATAACTTTGAACATTGAGAAATTCTCTGCTGAAGATACTAGCAAACTTCATGTTTGTTCATTCATTCATTTACCTCTTTAAATAAAAAGTAAGTTAAATCCTGATAATGCAATCAGCTAAGAACCATTTTAATATGGCCCGGAAAGGTAGACATGAATGAACATCGAGCTGAATGTATGGATAAAAGCAATATCCTACAGAAACACTCTTTTTTTGCGGGGGTAAAGAAACACTCACCGACAACAGTTTACAATCTTGCTAATAAAAATGATCTGTATCTAGCTAGGAAAGAAAATGAAAGAAAGGTACAGGCAACAAAAGCAGTAGCTTCTGAAGCCCTCTCGTTAGCAAGGCTGCACAAACATAGTTGTACACTTTAATAAGCATCAGAAGAAACTTTCCCATTTGCACAATTAGGAAATGAACAGACCAGATGGGAATGGATGAGTAGAGAAATTTCACCACCGCTGCTCGCAACATGGAGGTGCCATCAAAGTTGGAAGGATGGTGTAGAGCACGACCTTCACAGGGTCACGTTCAGCTCGTTCGGCTCGCCGGTGGACTGCGAAGATGGTGAATGAGTCCAGTAGAGGTGCAGCAAGATCTTTTACTTTGTACTCTGCAAAATACAAGCAACAAACAAGTTTTCTTTAAAATCCTCTTTAGGACCACAAACTGAAGCACCAAATAAGTAGATATAGGCAAACATGTACTTAGCACTCGATACTGTATATGGACACAAACGGATCCTAATGAATTTAACCATGGAAAGGTTCAATCAAGCAGCCCTTTTAACCCGGAACGCTATGTGCGTGCCAAAAAGGTTCATGTAGAAGAAAAATATATATCTACAACAACCCAAACGCAATGCACATGTAAGAAAAATATCATGGAAGCTGAGTTCACTTAGAAGAAGCGGTGAAAAATGTAAGCACGGCCTTGAAAAGAAAAAGAAAAGAAAAGTGGACGCATCTGTAGAGAAATATCAGTAACAACAGCACTGTGCACGACGTTGGAGCAAAGGCGTCGGAACTCCACCGCCCCAGCCCAGACTGAATACATGACATCACAGGTTCAGGCTCACTTTTAATCCCAACACCTTGCACCGTAACAAATCATCAGGAAATAAGAAGCAAGTTTGTGTTTTTTTCTCACTACTGCAAGATCCAGGGTGTGCAAGCAGCATGAAATAAATTGCACAAATAAATCTAAATATATTGGGTGGGGAGTAGGGAGAGAGGAAAAAGAGCAGGGACCGAGCCTCCCATGACTGCAGCTCCTCCTCTAGGGCCAGCGCCGCCCCAAGAACCTCCTCCACCCAGCGTCGCCCGGCAGCCCCCAGAACCTCTTTCACCCATAGCCACTCCTCGAGCTCCCTCCCCCTGCTCCACTTCCAGAACCACCTCTCTCTCTCCTACTAATCCACCTCAATCGCCTAGATGGGGCTTCCGCGGCCAAACTCCACGCAGCCCATCCCCGACCGAGTTTTGGGGGAAAAAACGAGATTGACGGGGACGAACCTGGTCCTCCGGGATGGTCTCTTGAAGCGCCTTCTCCCTCCCCTACTCCTTGCCCATGGCGACGACCTGGGCCGCGGACGCCAGAAGGTGATGGCGGCGCGGCACGAGAGAGAGAGTAAGGGGGAGAGGCGGCCGTCCTTCGTCTGCTCGCCGCGCAGAAGGCACGGGAGAGGCGGCTGGGAGGGAGGACGGAGCCGAGGGCAGCAGCGGCGGCGGCGCGAGATGGCGAGGTCGAGGAGGAGACGTGGGAGGGGATTGGCCGAGGAGAGAGCAAGCGAGGATTGGTTCTAGGGTTTTCACCCGGGCGATGATTTTGTCTGGCTGCGGGTGCGGCCAAACGAAGAGACACCCAAGCAAGCTGATCTCCGCGCTGCTTTTCGGGGCCCGCCACACAAATTGGCCCACACGTCATCGAACCATTCTGCCATCTGACGGCCCAGGTGAAAAGCGGGATGAAAAAAAGTTACTGTTTACCCGAATGGGTGGTCAAGATAAGCTGCCTTGCCCGATGGCTGAGAGGCCCAGGAAGCTTGTGTCATTTAAAGGAGTAATATATCCTGCACAAGGATAATAGTGTGATTTTTATTTCACAAACTAGTTCCTATAAGAATAAGATAATTCGTCAGAGGATGACCAACTTTGTTAATTAAATACAATAATCCACCAAGTTGACTACAAATAATCAAATTCCTCAACAAGAATATTTTTTATTTTCGGTTACAATGGTTACTGTATTTCTGAAGATTTAGAAAATGAAGAGGAGGACAATTCCTTAGACCAATTGGGTACTGAAGGAATTACAGTACGTCGAAAGAGAACGACAAAGAAAGGCAATGGCCTAGCTGTTAATAGACGTAGTGCTAGAATCGAAAAGCTAAAAAACAAAAAGTGAGATGAAAGGCATGATTTGGAACAGCGACGGGTTAGGAGATACGGCCAAACATAATGTGATTCAAGAGACGGTGAGAGAGCAAAGATTAGATTTTGTTGCTATTTTGGAGACTGGTAGATCCAATTTTGCAACCCGTTTTTAAAACAGCTTGCGGGAGGAATGGACTATTCGTGGTATTGTTTACCACCACATGGTCGGTCTGGTGGTATATTAGCTGGTTTTAACAATGTGTCATTATGTATACAAAATGTTGTAGCAGGTGACTATTGTGTTAAATTCCAACTAAAGTCAAAACATGATGGCTTCGTGTGGTCTTTGTAGTGGTTTATGGGGCTGCGCAAGAAGCACAAAAACCTGATTTTCTGCCGAACTTGTTCGGATTTGCGAGAATGAATCACTACCTATGTTGGTGGGTGGTGATTTCAATATAATTAGAAGACAAGAGGAGAAAAATAACTCGAATTTTAATGCAAGATGGCCATTTATTTTTAATGCAATAATTGAAAGTCTTAGTCTCAGAGAACTTGAGCTCTCCGGGAGGCAGTATACTTGGGCCAGTAGGCGGGATGTTCCAACGTATGAGAAGTTGGATCGTTTCCTTGCGAGCGTTCCATGGGAACAAAAATATCCTCTTGTCACGGTACATGCGATGACCCGCACGGGGTCTGATCATACACCACTAATTATAGATTCGGGAGTTGAGGCTCACATTGGAAACAAATCGGCTTTCTCATTTGAACTCTCCTGGTTGCGAAAGGAGGGTTTTTATGAGATGGTATGTAAAGAATGGGCTTCTGTTACCGCCGGAGCGTCACCGATTGAAAGGTGGCAGAATAAGATTAGGCATTTGCGCCAATATCTCCGGGGTTGGGCAAAGAATATTAGTGGCGAATATAAAAAGCTGAAACAAAAACTTTGTCTTTAATTGATGAGTTAGATATCAAGGCTGAAACCGTTCCGTTGTCGGTGGCTGAAAGTGCAGCTAAGAAAGAGGCGGACGCGTATTTGGCACAACTAAGACGTGATGAAGAGTCTAAATGGGCTCAGCGGGCAAAGGTTAAACATGTTCAAGAAGGGGGAAATAATACTAGATACTTTCATCTCATTGCAAATGGCAAACATCGAAAGAAAAAGATCTTCCAATTAGAACAGGATGAGGGAACGATTGTGGGACAGAACAACTTGAAGGTGTTCATCTCAGAATATTACAAACGCTTATTTGGAGCGCCCGAACCTTGTTTTTACCTTGGACGAGTCCTTTGTAGCTGATCTACCGCAAATATCACCACAAGAAAATAGCATTAACATCTAACTTTACTGAAAAGGAGGTGTTTGAGGCTATCTCTCAAATGGAGCATAATAAAGCTCCGGGACCGGATGGGTTTCCCGCTGAATTTTATCAAAGATTTTGGAGTGTGATAAAGGCTGATTTGATGGCCTTGTTCGCACAACTTCAAAATGGTGATTTACCTCTTTATAAATTAAATTTTGGGGTGATTACTTTATTACCCAAAAAAGAGGATGCGAGTAGAATTGAGCAATATAGACCAATTTGTTTACTTAATGTGAGCTTCAAGATCTTTACAAAAGTGGGTACGAATCGTGTTTCGTTAATTGCCCACAAGGTGGTAAGACCTACACAAACAGCCTTTATGCCGGGTAGAAACATCCTCGAGGGGGTTGTTGTCTTGCATGAAACAATACATGAACTAAAAAGAAAGAAACTTGACGGTGTGCTTTTCAAAATTGACTTTGAAAAGGCATACGATAAAGTTAAATGGTCCTTTCTACAACAAGCTTTGCGCATGAAAGGTTTAATTCAAAGTGGTGCGATTGGGTAGGACGTTTCGTTCAAGGAGGAAGTGTGGGAATACGCGTGAATGATGATATTGGTCATTATTTTCAGACGTTAAAAGGGTTACGTCAAGGTGATCCTCTATCTCCAATCTTGTTTAATGTAGTGGTCGACATGTTGGCTGTTCTCATTGCGCGTGCCAAAGAAGATGGTCAAGTGGGGGCTCTCATACCTGATCTTGTTGATGGGGGAGTGTCCATATTACAATATGCTGATGACACAATCTTGTTCTTAGAGCATGATTTAGACAAAGCCGTAAACATGAAATTAATTTTATCAATGTTTGAGCAACTTTCTGGGCTCAAGATAAATTTTCATAAAAGTGAGCTTTTCTGTTTTGGCAAGGCTAAAGAAGTACAAAATGAGTACTGTCAAATTTTCGGGTGTGGCATGGGTGAATTACCTTTCAAATACTTGGGTATTCCCATTCATTACCGAAGGTTGTTGAATAAAGAATGGAAAATAATTGAAGATAGGTTTGAAAAGAAGTTGGGATGTTGGGCAGGCAAGATGTTATCATATGGTGATCGTCTTGTCTTGATTAACTCAGTTTTAACTAGCCTCCGATGTTCTTACTTTCTTTCTTCCAAGTTCCAGTGGGGGTGCGGAAGAGGTTGGATTACTTTCGGTCTCGTTTTTTCTGGCAAAGTGATCAACTAAGAGAAAGTACCGCCTATCTAGATGGAATATCATTTGTCGGCCGAAGGATCAAGGGGGTTTGGGCATAGCGGTTTTAGATATTAAAAATAAATGTCTTCTTGGCAAATGGCTATATAAGATTTTAAATGAAAAGGGGGTTTGGCAGGAACTGTTGTGCAACAAATACCTTAGTGACAAAACGCTTGCTCAATGTGAACCGAAACCTAATGACTCTCCATTTTGGAAGGGTATTATGGCGGTAAAGACTGAATTCTTTACGCGGGGTTCTTTTCTTGTGGGAATGGTCGGCAAACAAGATTTTGGGAGGATACATGGCTTGGGAACAAGCCGTTGGCTGTTCAATATCCTTCCCTGTTTAATATTGTTAGACACAAAAATGTGTTAGTGGCGCATGTGCTGTCTAATAATCCTTTAAACATTGAATTTCGGAGAACCTTAACTGATAACAAATGGCTATCATGGTTGAGACTAGTAGAGCGATTGATGCAAGTCACTCTATCGAATGTTGATGACCGTTTTAAATGGAACTTGACTACTAATGGTGTCTTTACGGTTAGATCAATGTATCTGATATGATGCATGGACATACCCCTTTTTTACATAATACCTATGGAAATTGAAAGTTCCTCTTAAGATAAAAATCTTTATGTGGTTTTTAAGACGAAAGGTTATTCTTACTAAGGATAATCTGATTAAAAGGAACTGGATTGGGTGTAAGAAATGTGCCTTTTGTCCCGGAGGAGTCCGTGGAGCACCTTTATTTCCTGTCCGTTTGTCACGAACATTTGGAGATTATTTCACTTCACCTTTAATATTTCCCCACCAACTAGTGTTGCAAATTTGTTTGGGCACTGGCTTAATGGAGTTGATAAAACGACTAAAGCACGTATTCGCATTGGTGTTTGTGCTTTCTTATGGGCTGTTTGGAACTGTCGCAATGATGTGTGTTTAACAAGGTCAGAGATGCTCATTTTTTGCAGGTCGTTCATCGCGCTATCTACTGGATTCGTCTATGGTCATTCCTTTCCCATCGGAGCAACGGGATACCATGGAGTCTGGATGTACCCGTATTATGGCGGTCGTCCATGCTATTTGCTGCCAACGGGTGGCAACATACTAGAAGACTTCAATGAGTAGTCTGTTTTAATAGCTTTGTTTCGCTGGTTGATTCATGTAGCCACTTTGGCTGATCCGTGATTTGTAATAACTGATTCGTACTCTCTTGCTACTTTTATTTAATAAAAAGGTTGTGTGCATCATCACGATGCAGAGGATGGGGCTCCCATTTCTAAAAAAAAAATGGTTACTTTATTTCACCGTTCTTTTCTTCTTCATATCTATCAAGCGGAGCATTCCGAAGCAATGTCAGAGATGGAGACCGGACTCATCCCAAGCCACGCAAGCTAACAAGTTATGTGGAAGCTAAGAGGAAGTGCCTGACCAAGCAGCGGTGGCCGTCGAAACATGGAAGGATCGAGACAGTAGTGATAAGGCATGAGAGGTGAATTTGCTGTCGAAAAGGCTAAACCGTCGGAAGATCAATGCCGTGTTTGATGCATGACTATGTATGAACATGACTCGATGTAGTAGGTAGCTGCAACTACTCGAGAAGAACTCAATACTTTAGTTGCATTTGTTCCCAAGGGAATGCATTAAAAACTAGATAATCGAAAAGGAATTACCAAATCCGCTCGGTGGCCTAGTTGCACGCACTGGCTAGGACTGGCCCAGAAGAGTATCCTCTGGGTTCTCTCTGGATAGCCCATCATCCACATTCCCCCATTTTTGAGAAAATTATTAGGTTTTCCCAGTGCAGCTTAGGTCGGCCCATGTCCATGCCAAATAGATAGATACATGGGTGGCCCATATCGCACAAACCTATGTGTTCCTATATATATCGCCAGTCCCCAGCCCTAGGGTTTCTCCATTCGCCGCCGTTGTCCATCTTTCTCACATACCCTTAAGTGGTGTTCCTTCTCCATGCCGCATCTCCGCTCTCCTAAGACCCAAGTCGTTGCTACCGGGAAACACAAGGTTTGTCCAAACCCCTTTGGTTTTAATTTTTGCATCTATGTTTGGGATATGGGATCTACTTTCTTTATGTTTTTCAATTTATAGGTGAAAACTAATTTAACGAGGTAACAGTTAGGATGCTCAGATCTAGATGTCAAAATAGGAAAACTTTGAATTTCTGGTCTTAAGTTAATTGGAAGAAAAATATGGTAAAGTGGATCCTCGACAAAACACACACAAATTGACATAATTGGGCAACATCACGGTGTAGTCCCAAAACACTGGATCACAAGCTATGCTCCATATAAAAATCAGATGTACCTAAAATAGCAAAAAAGGTCAAACTTGGTATTCGTGTCTGGAAGTAGATCTCTCATCCAACACCTTGATGGGGAACCACGCACATACATCGACGTTATCTGATCTAGGCAGTCATGCGAGATCATTGGTTTTCATCCATAGGATACATGTCCATGCTGTCTCATTCTCTGATATCGCAGTCCACCCCCTTTACCAACGTGTGCCTATGCGCACATTAGCCCATTCTTGACACGCAAAAAGCCATATGCCTCAATCTCGCGATAAGAGAAAACAATGAAAGCACCATCCCCCACACCGTGTCTACTTGTTGTCGAATCATTGTCAATTCCCGTTGTGTTGTACATAATGATCAATCACAACCACATCGGCGGGTATCAACGCCGTTACATTGCACAACCAAAAGGTCGCTATAATTGGCACATAGCCCCATATGTGCTAAGTTGGCACACTAGAATCATCTAGGCCCTCCATGTGTGCTACCAACTGGAGAGAGCTACCCGACCCTCAATTGTTTTACTATGTGCTTCTCTTGGCATTCAAAATAGTAAAAAATTATAAAGTACAGGTTTACAAAAAAAAATGTGCAAGTGCAATACTTTCATAAATATAGGACAATTTAAAATGCACATGTCATGTTTTATCCAGCTAGTCTAGACCATCCAAAAGTATATGATGTAATGATGATAAAATATGTTACCTCATATAATCAATCGTACACAATTTACGCTATTAATTGCATAATTGCTCCTAGTTCTCATGAAATGAATATCATTTTATAACCCTTGATATTTCAAACACCATGGAATTTTTTTTTGTTTGCAACACATACTTTTATCATTTTCTATCCACGATATCTTAGTTGCATACGATACATATAGCCCTCGTCTTGATTGCATGTATCGGTATTACATTGTGTATAAACATGGATTACTTATAACTGATCACTAGTTGTATCGATATCAATGAGTATTTTGTTTTATTTTGTGTCAACAGATAGAATTCCAACAATAATTGGTGGCCACAATGAAATATGGGAATATTCCAGAGGAATTGATCATTGATGAAATCTTACCGCGGCTTCCTGTGAAATCACTGCTGAGATTTCGGTCCGTGTGCAAGGCTTGGCGTTCTACCATCTCTAGCCATGACTTCATTGAGTCGCATAGACATCATTCCCAATCAAAAGTCCATGTCGTGCATTGTTCGAACGACATCAATATAGAGCGTCTCACTGAAGGGCGTAACTTGCAACACTACTATAGACTACCAAGGCTGCAAGTCAATGCAATCATAAATTCCTCCCATGATCTTGTTGTCCTCGATCACAACGATGGATACTTGATATCAAACCCTGCCATGCAAGAGTCACTTTATCTCCCTCATCCCCCTTCTAAGTTTGATGCTCTCTTCCCGGTGGTAGGTTTTGGGTTTGTGTCGTCACTTGGAAAATACAAAGTGGTCAACATAATAACTGCTATTGGGAATGAGATTCAAGGTAGATGTGAATTGTTCACTGTGGGCATGGACAACTCATGGCGGATTGGAACGGCACCTCCATCTCCTATATATGCATTTGGTCATACACCCTATGTCAATGGAAACTTGCATAAGTTAACGCAGCCGGATGACGAAGATGGGAATAGCAAAATACTACAATTCAATCTCGAGAAAGAAACATGGACCACGATGACACTTCCCAAGCATCTTAGGATGCGCCTTTGTGGTATATACCTAAAGTACACCGAAGTTAGAGAAATTCAGGGTTTGCTTTGTTTCGTTTGCTGCATCATGAACAAGAGCACAGATATATGGACGTTGAGAGACTATGAGAATGAAAAATGTTCAAATGACTTTATAATTGATGTGACACTCCCCAGGATGATGCCCAACATAGTGAACTATCGTACTACCGATATATGTGGGTGGCTCCCCTTGAAAGTCATGGCCGATGGGAGGTTGTTGTTGCACTTAAAGAGCGAAATGGACGACCTGTGGTTCTACTATGACCCCGAAGACGGAAGCATCCAGCTAGCAGGTCATAGAGGCAGCTATGCAACTTTATATAGAGAGAACTTAGTGTCGGTAGCTGGTTTCTAAGACCAACGTTTGAACAAATAAATCAACATATTGAGATATGCCCCCATTAGCTTTTTACATCTCCCAACATTCATGGCAACCTCTTCTTATGGTATTGTAAACTAGTGAATTTCACTTCTATCTGAAGACTATTATCTATACTTTATATTTGTATCTGAATGGATGCATTGCATGTTTAACTTTGACCAGCTGTAACAGTGCAACATCACAGCAAAAAGGGGTTCAGGAGAGAAAGGGGAGAATTGATTATGACCCCCTCAGTTCGTGCGCCTTTGATCTTATGCCCCTTTCTCTGTCTGCCTCACTTCTAAGCCCCCAAACCGAGACTAATTGTTGCTGACGGCCCCCTTTGGCTCTGTTATCTCCTGATTAAGCTAACAATCGAATATGATAGGCTAATTTAAATTTGAAATGACAAGTTTGCCCCTGCCAATTATTAGAACCCAACTGTTGCACTCTACAAATGCAGAACCTCAAGTTTCGTGCAAACCAAAAGGTGATTTTGCATGCGCCAAAAGTTGTACTCTCCTTTTAAGATCATGCGTGATATCGACCCATTTCCTGCGTTCCAAACGGTACCTTGGGCAGTCCGCTCCAATTTCTTAGATATGCCTGTTCCATCTACACCACTACCACCCAAAACATCGGTGACAATTTCTCCTAAAGAACTCAACTCCGACATTGCACATTCAGCTTCGAAGCTCAGCAGGGAAAAACAGAAAGGCAAAAATAATTCTAGGTTGAGGTAAAAAGCTTCAGAGTTTAGGCATCAATGGAGAGGTGTTTCTTGTGCTTGGACACCTTGGCCTGGAGCTTCTCCAGCTTGGCAGCCACGCTCCGGTGCTGCTCGTCCATCCTCCCCTTCTCGTCGCCATCGGTGCTGCACATCTGCAGCTTCATCTTCAGGCTGAACATCCGTTGAACCCGCGCCGCCCAGCCGCCATCCTTCCCGCCACCGAGCTTCCGGATTTCCTGCCGCATACCAGAGCACTCCCTCTCGAGCTCCGCCAGCCGCAGCCGCATGCTGTCCATGCCAGCCCTGAGCGCCTGGTTCTCCCTCACCGCCGCCGTGGTGACCCAGCTGGGACCGGCTTCGCCAGATGTTGGGTTGCCGGCATCGCTGCCACGCAGATGCCGTGACGATCCTCCTTCGAGGTTGTCGGAGACCATGAGGCACCCGGCAATGGATGTACGCAGCTGGAGCTGCTCGAAGAATAGCACCTGCACCACCACGCGCAGTGGCAACCGCTCGTTCTGCGCCGCGTGGGTGCACGCCTCCAGGGAGAGCTTCTGGCAGTCGATCAGCCGACAGAGGTGCTCGCGCTCGGATTCCGGTAAAGAAGAATGCGCCTGTCAGCATTGGGGAATAAGTAACACCATTAGGAATGGTAAAGCTCAGTTCATTTTAATTTTTATCTTGCTTGTATTGATGAAAACAAGTGCAAAGGAATCTTCAACTCTCGGTGAAAGAGCTTAAATGAAGATGTGATGACAAGTATGGACACAAGTGTCACCTTGTATTTGGAGAAGTACAAGGTTCAGGTGCAGAGCACTAATTGCCTTGGAATCCATACAAAGATAATGCATAGCAACAGTTTTCAGATAGAACAGAAGGCTCAAGATTTTACCTTCAAGTACACATCAATGGCACGGTAAAGACCATCATCTAGCGGACGAGCATATTCAGGCAAAGCAGCCGCAATGGATTCAAATTTCGGTGGCTTCAGATTGATATCTGGTGCAATCTCTGCAAGGTAGCCATCGATTAGCTTAGCGACGGCAGTGATCGGTGCCAGTGAAGGAGAAGTCATCATATCATCCAAGGAAGGTGAGACGACACCGCCAGCCGTCTGGTCCATTTCCAAGAAGTGATCAAGGATCCTGCGCACGCATTCGACGTTGTAGAGCGTGTCCATGGTGTACGAGAAGTTGGGCAGCAGTAGATCCTCCAGTGTGGCTTTATCTAGCTGCATGCCGACCCTTTTCTCTAAGTTGGAAATGCATGCTCGGTTGACTTTCAGAATCATGGCGGTTCGAAGAAGCCAGAGCAGAACATTTGTGGACACTAGACCTCTCTGAAGAGGCAGCATCCTGTCAATGTCCTCAAGCAAACGCCTTTGTTCTTCCTCGGAGAGGGTGACAGCAGAAGTCAGGGGCCCCAGTCCCTTGCTTTGACGCCTGTTGAGTCCTGGGAGACACTTCTTGGCATAGTATGTGAGCGAACCTGCAATGATCTCCTCTTTGGCGCCTCTTGACTCCATCGTGGAAATGAGTCTCTTGTAAGTAGGGAAGCTCAAGGATGAAGCATCATCGTACCACCAATCTGAGCTGAAGTTCCCGAGCTTTGCACCGGTGCTAATACCATTCCACAGTACACTGCCCTCAGGGCTTAGCATCGCACCGTGTTCTGAGACTGGACAGCCAAAGAGGTCCGGATCAATGCTAGCCTTGGCAGCCAGCGACTCGACGCATCTCTTCGCGATGTGAAGGTCTTCAGCCTGAGGGAGAAGGGCATCACACGTCTTAAGTGCTTCCAGGGAATCTTTCCAGCTGCGGAGGACTGCTTGGTTAAAGAACGTTTCTGCCTGGTTGATGAGGTTATTGGCAGCTGTTTCTTCTGTCATCTGAAGATATTCAGCTGCGCATTGAAGGTGTACAATATTTGCTGGAGAGAGCTCTATCTTCACACTGTAACAGAACCTCGCCACTAGCTCGAATGATTTTGCACCCCCAGGGATGTCGGACAGCTTGATGATACATTCATCTTGGTCTGAGTTCTCTTCAATCAACCTTCCTAGGATGGCACTCTTGGAAAGCAGAGGGAACTGCAAGGGCATAAAGGAACATTAAACATTTAGTAGAACAAAAGGACAACCGGTAATTATCACTTTGAAAATGTGTAACTATAAGAACACCACTAATTAATTACAGCTCCATCTGAGAGTTAAGCTCAGTTAAATGTATAATAAAAGGCCGAAAGATGATGTCTTTCCTTCAAAAACTTCTACCTAACGGCCAAAACACAACTACAGGCTAAGCTACAAACATCTTTCATCTTATCATCAACAACTTGCTTCTTATCATCACAAACTAACAGCAACCTACTAGATTGGAAAGGAAGTTACCTTGTGGAGGTGAAATGACATGTCCCCAACCTCGACGATAACATCGCTGGGAAGTCCAGTTGTGCAGAACCTGTAGATCCCACAAGAAGATGAACATCAGCCAACCACTAATAACATATTTTCTGGCTTGCATAGTATCAATGAACCAATTGGGTTATAGCTAAGAAATTGTAGCAAACACCTTCACATGTCTAACTAATTGCTGAAGAAAACTGTCAAGACATTGTTTCATATTCAGAGTATCTGCTGAAACAAAATGACATTGCTTCTTAAGAGAAGCAATAAAAGAAGCAGAAGGTTGCTGTAGGCTAAATCATGGAATATCCACCCTGAAATAGTACAAGAAAACACCTGCATTATCTGGCATTTCGTCTCCACCAAACCTTAAAATTGGTCCTGTGCATGAAAGTAAAAGAGGAAAATTTAAAACCCTAGAGCTTCCGAAAGCACACAGCAAGCAGAAGAGCAGAGAGTAGCAATGTGGATGGATGCAGGCGCACTCCAGACTGGACAAGAACACACAAATCTTCATACCATGCTAGAAATAAAAAAGAAAGATTCTTGAGTTGCTGTGCCCCCAAATCCCCATTTCTAACACACTGTTAATTTTTTAACCGAACTATTAGCAGGAACAGGACAAGCACGCCCAGTTAATCCATCTCTGCCAGGAAGCTTCCGATTTCCGCCAGGAACATCTCGAACTGGAAAATGAAAGGAGGTGGTGGAGGAGGAGGAAGAAGTCGAAGAGCATTACCATGCCTGGCCTCGCCTGGTGAAGGCATCCGGCTTGGCGCCGAGCTTCATGGAACCACCCATTGCACTCCAAGCAAGGGGTGGCGGATCTGACCTCCTGCCTCCGAATCCAAGAAGAAATCAACGCCACTCCTCCCTCTACGCCCTGGCCACCATATCAAGGCCCCAGCTCTGAGGGGACGAACCAAGAAAACATCGCCATTGCAAATGGGTCCGGTCCTGCCGTGCGAAATGTGGAGCGGTACTAGCTGCTGGAGATTTTCTCAGGCTGGGGTGCTAGGGTGGGGTGGCTTGAGTTCTTGATTTGGGCAGCAATTGGAGTTGCGGGGAGGGGAGACGGCAACAATGAGGAACGAACGGAGAGTCCAAGGAAACGAGAGCAGGAGGCCGGCCGGCGACTGCAAGGAGGTGGAGGAAGGACAAGAAATAGCTGATTGGTGAGAGAGAGCTGGGCTGCCGGCTGCGTGCAGTGAGATTTGTCCAGAGGCGCACTGGATCTCGTGGTGCAAAGGGAAAAAGAAATTCTAATCTGGAGCTCAGAGCAGTGAGATCCTGTCGATTTCGATGGAGCGGGGAAGGAGATGGGGGGACCTGATGCCGCTGCAGTGCTAGCGTCCAGTGTACCGCTACCAGTACTACAGTACAGTGCAGATCCATGGCATTATCTTAACCTTAACTTGATACTCCATGATTGTCGCCATCATTCACATTGTACGCGTGGTCAAAATTCGCCACATGGATGATACTATCGCATCGTTATTGTGGATTCACTGGCGGCCTAATCGCCTCGACTGCCACATGGATTTGTAATACAGCACGATTAGCAGGAGACTTGAGAGTGGAAAAAGCTTCACATGGCTAGAAAGCATTGGGGACTGCAGAAGAGCATTGCAGGATCCGGGAATCATGCAAGAAAACAAACGACGGGGTTGAATACTGAACAGACGCTTGCTTGCCTTTTAGTCCACGCACGCCGAAGACCAACAAGAGCTGCTTTTGCTTTGGCATCCGCGCCTCCAGAGTTTCCTTCGAAGGCAGACGAGATTCATGTCATGCACACCGACAGAAAAATTAATTTTAAGAACTTAAGCATTTTTTTTGTCAGGAAGAACTTAAGAAAATTTAATAACGGTCTAACATTTTTTATCTTTACTGCTTAGCCTTTTATAGCGCAGAGGAATACCCAAGTATCTAAAAGGAAGTTAACCTAATTTGCAAGTGAATATATGTGCATATCCATCTTGCCTCTCATACTTGTAAAATGGTAGGTGAAATACCCTTCTCTTCGTTACATATACCCCATATATACCCACTAATGTACTCACTTCATTCTAAATTATAAGATGTTTTAACTATCTAAATATAGACTGAAGTCAGTGATATTCACGCTAAAATGCGTATATCCCATTAAGATAAAACATCTTATATTTCAAAACAAATAGTACAAAGAAAAATACTGCTGATGTCATCCATGATATCATCATGTGCAACGTGCCGTGCAGACACGGTCCAGAGATAAAGATACATCTGCATGAAGGCCGGAAGGAAGGAGAAACTAAATTGCATCTGAAGCTAATATATAGTCGCAGATGCAATGCAAGGCTAAATTAGATTGTGGCCTCGTAGATGCAATGCAAGGCTAAATTAAACGGTCGCGTGTTAGGGCATGCGATCGTTAGATTGGATCTTCTTAGCAACATCCAATAATAATTAGGTTAGGATCACATTGATTTTAACGGCGGCGAGGCGTTTGAGCCGTGCACAAATCTACTGTCACCTGACGATACCTTTCGGGTCAGCTGGCTAGGCATTTCCCAGGACTTGCACAAAATGCTACTCTCCTAATATTACATCAACCAACTATTTTACCCCGACACACCGCGACTTGGACGCCTCCTCTCTTCCGCAACAGTAAAAAGAGAGGCGATTTTCTTGGACCTTCACCGTCGACCCACCTCGCTCGCCTCCGATCTACGGATTCCCCCTCCTCCGGCGGTCGCCTCGGCGACGGGAGGGTGGGGAATCTGTAGATCGAGGCCTGTACATAGTGTAGGGTTCGGAGGTTTATCAGCCGGCGTCGTCCTGGAGGTGGGGATGGCGGCGGTGTGGAGTGTGGTGGCGGCTGCTTCCCCTTCTCGCGTCGGAGGTCCTCGGAGCTCCTGCGCGCGGTGGTCGTCTTCATCGAGGTCGCTGTTCTTCGGAGCGGCGGCGCTCGGTGTTCCCCGGCCGGATCCGATGCGGCGGATCCGTAGTATTAAAGTGGAGGAGATGGTGTTCGATTCCAGCGCGACGGTGGCGGCGCTCCGGCGAGTAGGATCGGCAGATCCGGCGATCGGCGACTTCCCAGCTGCCTCGGGGCTGACTCCTATCCAAGGCGTGAAGCGGAGCAGCGGCAGCGGCGCGCCACCGACGGCTCCCCTGCGGCGTCCCCGTCGAGATCTAGAAGAAGGACCTCATTGTAATTTTATGTTTCTTCTGGGTTTTTCTGTAAGATCGCTGGTTTAATATTATCTCTTCCATTCCGCAAAAAAAAAAAAAAACTATTTTACCCCGACCCTCACTTAAAGCTTTGCCTTCTCTTTTTATCTTGGGGATGATGACATGTGAGTTTTTTGTAAAGAGGGTTAATTTGTACTTGGAACAGATGCTTCACTGCTCCTGGTCGTCGCTCCCAGGCGACGCACCAGGAGCCAAACCTAGCGCCGCCGCCAGCACTCCCCGTCGTCTCTCTCCTCCGTCGCTGCCGCCGGGCTGAGCACGGTGGAGGCGTGCCCGCCACCAAAGGGAGGCGGGGTGTTCTTCTGCTAGCGGAGGCTGTCTCGTGCAGGCCGATGGAGGCCATGAGCGGGGTTTCCTGGGCAGCGGCGGGGGGCTGCCTTGTGGGCATTGGGGTCCGCACCCCAATGAAAACTAGAAAATCCTTCATTAATTAGTACTAAGTAATATTTATCTATAGAGATGACTCCATTATTATAGAGAGATGGCCCCAGTAATTTTCTAGCTTCGTCCCTGGTAGAAGATGTCGATGGGAGGCTGTTGGTGTGTTGTGTGTCCGAAGGTGACACCGGAAACGCTCGTTGCTTCTTCTTCCGTGACCAGATCGCATCGGCGATCCCCTCCAAGATCACCCGACCATGTCGCCACTGAACCTTGCCTGTTCCTGGAGCGGCTGCTTCGACTCTGCTGGGCCTAGTGGCATGGCCACAAGGTCTTGGTTTTCTTGTGCTTCCCAAGGATGCTGCCTCCTGATCCGCCACGATGTGCACCCCTGTTGCGGATGCATCGCCGACGCCGTAGAAAGATGTGTGCTTGTGTGTTTCATGATGTGTACAACCCCAGATTGTTGCCACCCTGAAAACATCGGCATCGGCACCTTCATGTTCCAGATTCCAATGTGTGGACGTGGGGATTCAAGGCGGTCGTGCTTGATGATCAGTCGTCTACTATCGGTGGCTGTCTCATGAAACATATTTCTTACACCTATTTTAATTTCGGTTGCCAAGCTTATCTTTTGTGAGGATGACTTAAGAAACCACATGAAGATCTTAATCTTCAGTGTTCAGTGGTACCTTCAGCCTTCAAATATATTTCCGAAGGAAAGCCCCATGTCCATTCAAGAAATATGTGTACAAAATTTTACGGTAAATGTCTCTGATGAAGTCACCTTTCATACAAGTTTGTCATCTTCAAATTGTAGCCATAATATGTTGAAACACATGAAGCCAAGCCTCCTATAAGGGACTTGGAAAAGCATGTTTACAATCAAAACTTTTTTTTTGGCGCACGATATTATGAAGTAATGATATTGCTGGGATATGGACTCATGCCCTAATCTCGCATCATATGCCGAAAAGACATGTGCAACATTATTACAATCCCATGGATATGATGAAAAATTCTCTGGGGCAGGGCCTCAGCTCCTCCCGCGTGAGGCCCCTCTCCAGATTTCACCACGTAGCACATTAGCGTGAATCATAAGGCAATCAGACGCCCCACCTCTGTGTCATCTTCCACCTCTGAAAATTCCCACGCAGTCTGGGTCATTCGCTCCACGCTCGACAGAAACAGGAGGACGATCCAGTCGTCGCCATGGAGGCGTCGGACAACTGCCTCCATCGCCAAGGTCTTGCGACTGCTCAGGCCGGCTAGCTAGTAGCACGTCCCCTCCGAAATCTCCGACGCCCTAGTCCACAAATGACGAAACAATGATAGGAGAGCCCGCATGTTAAATTTCAATGACCATTCATGGTTTCCGGCGCACATATGTAGCCTCATAATTTCTCTTCTTAATCCACCTACTAGAGGAACGAAATTGCTACAAAAACACTCAGAATCTACAAGTGACGCTACGCCAGTGAATTTAATCTAAAACGTACACAAAGAATCGTGTTGGATTTGGGCGGCCGGCGAGCATCGAGACGGCCCATCCATCCGAGAGCGCCTACTCCGCAACGCTCACCGCGATCACCTCCGCGTCCTCCTCCGTCCCTTGCCCTTCCATCTCTCCCGGCCGTCGGTTTCTTCATGGAGGACGTCGAAACGTAGAGGGCGGCGCCGCCGGCGTCCCCGCCGAGCGAGAGCGCCAAAGCCTCACCGTCGAAAGGTCCCCCGGAGCAAGGGCTAGCCTCCGCTGCATCAGTCGCGAGAGCCTACTTTTCACGTCGCCGGCGGCGCTGCGCTGGCATCTTGTTCGTGTGAGACTCAAAGGCGAGTGGGGATTTTCTGAGGTTCACGAAGACACAGAGGTGGGGCATCTGATTGCTTTGTGATTCGCGCTAATGAGCTACGTGGTGAAATCTGGAGAGGGGCCTCACACGGGAGGAGCTGAGGCCCTGCCCCAGAGAATTTTTTGTATTTCCGTATACCTGCCCCATATTGAACTCATTTTTTGTAAGGAGTTTTTGGTCGTGAACTCGTGATTGCCTGCAAAAGCTTCTGGGACCGTGCTTTTCCGAGCCACCGTGCTTGGGCCGCTATGCCCGTACATGTGCCAGGCCAGCCCATGGATTTCCTCTGCAATGCCAGGCCCAGCCCACGTACGTGAAACTGAAAAAGGCTGGCACAGCTTGGCATGGGTGCTCCTCCCTCACGCCCGGGCGTCCCCCTGCCCTGGAATCGCCCGGTTGGGCCGGCTGGTCGTGGCCCATTTACTCGGTACGTACGTTTCATGTTCATGTTCCTTCTTATGTTTCTTGTTCCTGTTTCCCAGTGGACGTGGTGGGTCCTGGTTGCCAGATGGTGTTGATTGCTTCGTATCGCCCGTACACCGGTGGCAAAGCGAGCTATTTAAACCGATGTGGATCTCCTTCGTCTTTCGATGTGGGACTAATCTAACGTAACATTCAGAAATGCGCGAGACCGAAACGTACTCTGTTTGTTAACTGTTCCACGAGACGGTTTGCTCTGTTTGTCTAAAGAAAAGCAGTGCGCAAGTGGGTCAGCATGCATCCTCGCACAGGGGCACAACTGTCACAGCATGCATGCACCTGTATAAGCACGAGGTAGGACCACTAGCTGATGTCCAGCAAGCATGAAAGTATGATGAATCTGAACAGTACGAAGCGTGTTAGTTTGCATAAAAAAAGACATGATTAAAAAGGAGAACACAAAAAATCAGATGAAAAGAAATACTCCCTCCGTACTAAAAATAAGTGTCTCAATTTTGCCAAAAAATGGATATATCTAGACATGTTTCATATGTTCCCTCCGTTTTTTGGATGGATGGAGTAGAAGTTTGTCTCACGTCAAAACTTTGTTCAATCAGAGTGGACAAAATTCAGTTCCAAAGGGAAAAAATATCATGTGCAAGCCAAGAAAAAAAATGGAGCATAACTCTAACGCGGGCACAAATGATGACTACTAGTGGAACAAAATTTTAGCTAAGTCAAACCAAAATAATAATATCCTTGGAATAAATCACAATTATAAGTAGACCAAATCTTTAAAAAAAATTGGAGTCCTAGGAACAAAAATCACATATACGGGGAATAAAAAGTTTAGATGATGGGAACAAAGATAGTCTAGAACAAATCATATGAAACTATTCTAAAGGAAAAATAAATGTAAACAGAAAAAAAAAACTATTTAGAACGTGGAAACAAAAAAGGAACATAATGTTTTACTCCTTGGAACAACTCGCGACTAAAGGTGGAACAAATCAGGATTACAAGACAAGCAATATTTAGTCCACGAATAACTCACGACTAAGGGAAACTAATTTTGTTGAGTAAGCGGAACACAATTTTCGAACAATGGAACAACTAATTATGCACTCATGTATAGGAAACAGAAAACACAAAGGAACACAAAAAATATGGAACTCAATTTCTGTGATAAAGGAACACAATTTAGATAAAAATAGTTGTGGAAACAAAAAAATCACATCCACATGAAAAAAATTAGATCGTGGAAAAAAAATAGTTAGGAACAAATCACATGGAAATATTATAAAGAAATAAACTAAACTTAAAAAGGAAAAAACATAAGTTTTTGAATGTGGAAAAAATCATGTTTATAGAAGGAACAAATTAAGACTATAAGGGGAACAAAATTAGTTAGGAACAAATCACATGGAAATATTAAGGCGCAAGGAAGAAAACAATAGTGACCGAGTAATAACACTCATGTATAGGAGGAACAAAATTTTGTACCAGTGAAAAGGAACAAATTGTAAAACTGGTCGGAACAAAGTTTTAGCCCACGAGGAACAAAACTTTAGTGTCCTAGGAATAATACTCATATATAAGACGAACAAAATTTTGTACACGTGGAAACAAATCACGTCACACAAATATGAACACATTGAAACTGGTTGAAACAAAGTTTGAACACAACGAGGAACAAAACTCTAGTCCCCGAGGAACAATACTCATCCATAGGAGGAATAGAAGTTAGTACCCGTGGAACGAAACGCGTCACAATTAGGAACGCATTGTAGACAGGCCGAGACAAAGTTTTAATGTAAAAATCTATTGGCTGAGGAACAATACTCATCTATAGGAGGAACAAAATTTAGTACATGTGGAACAAAACACGTCACAAATAGTGTCCGAGGAACAAATCATTTCTACGTGGGGAACAATAAATAGTGTCCGAGAAACAAATCATTTTTGCACGAGGAACAAAAAATGTGTCCGAGGAACAAATCATATCTACATATCTACATGGGAACAAAAAATAGTGATCGAGGAACAAATCATGTCTACAAGGGAACAAAAAATATTGTCCGAGGAACAAATCATTTCTACACGGGGAACAAAAAATGTGTCCGAGGAACAAATCATATCTACTTGGTTACATAAAATAGTGGTCGAGGAACAAATCATGTCTTCACGGGAAAAAAAAATTTCCGACGAACAAAATCATGTCTACACCGGAAAAAAAAAGTGTCTAAGGAACAAATCATTTCTAAGTGGGGAACAACAAATAGTGTCCGAGGAACAAATCATTTCTACATGAGGAACAAAAAAAGTGTCCAAGAAACAAATCATATCTACATGGAAACAAAAAATAGTGGTCAAGGAACAAATCATGTCTACAAGGGAACAAAAATATTGTCCGAAAAACAAATCATTTCTTCATGGAGAATAAAATTTTGGCATCCATAAAATAAATCATGACAATGAGAGGAACAAGAATATGAACAAACTAGACCAATATGTCAAATTCGTGGAACAAAACACAAAAAAGAATGTAAAAACATACATATACGGAAGAAACAAATGGAAAACCAAAACGAAGAAGAAAAGAAATAAATCCCAATTGAAAAAAATTAGACTACAAGGAAAAATAAATTAGACTACAGGGAACAAAATCACATTAAAGTTGGAACAAAAAAATATAGTGTGAAGGAACAAATAAATCTACATGTGGAACTATACAGTAGATTACGGCGAACAAAACAATAGGAACCATGGAACAAATTATGAGTGTGAAGGAACATGGAACAAAACACGACAATGGAACATGGAACAATAGGAACTAGGCTAAGTGAAATAAGTTTTGGCATCCATGAAATAAATCATGACAATGGGAGGAACATGGAATAAAACACGAGTGATATAGTAACAAGAATTGGAACATACGGAATAAAGTTTAAACACGAGGAACAAATCAGGACTACTGTAGGAACAAAAGTTTAGACAACATGGAACAAAACACGAGTGCTATAGGAACAAGAATTGGAACATACGGAATAAAGTTTAAACACGAGGAACAAATCACGACTGCTGCAGGAACAAAGTTTAGACGATATGGAACAAAACACGAGTGCTATAGAAACAAGAATTGGAACATACGGAACAAAGTTTAAACACGAGGAACAAATCACGACTACTATAGGAACAAAAGTTTAGACCACATAGAACAAAACACGAGCGTTATAGGAACAAGAATTGGAACATACGAAACAAAGTTTAAACACCAGAAACAAACCACGACTACTCTAGGAACAAAAGTTAGACAACATGGAACAAAACACGAGTGCTATAGGAACAAGAATTGGAACATACAGAACAAAGTTTGAACACGAGGAACAAATCACGACTACTGTAGGAACACAAGTTTAGACAACATGGAACAAAACACGAGTGCTATAAGAGCAAGAACTGGAACATATGGAACAAAGCTTAAACACGAGGAACAAATCACGACGACTGTAGGAACAAATTTTAACAAGAATTGGAACGTACGGAACAAAGTTTAAACACGAGGAACAAATCACGACTACTGTAGAAACAAAAGTTTAGGAAATATGGAACAAATAAGGAACAAATTTTAAACACGAGGAACAAATCACGACTACTGTAGAACCAAAAGTTTTGACAACATGGAACAAATAAGGAACAAAGTTTAAACACGAGAACAAATCACGACTATTGTAGAAACAAAAGTTTAGACAACATGGAACAAAACACGAGTGCTATAGGAACACAAATTGGAACATACGGAACAAATTTAAACACGAGAAACAAATTACGACTACTGTAGGAACAAAAGTTTAGACAACATGGAACAAAACACGAGTGTTATAGGAACAAGAATTGGAACATACAGAATGAAGTTTAAACACGAGGAACAAATCACGACTACGGTAGGAACAAAAGTTTAGACAACATAGAACAAAACACGAGTGTTATAGGAACAAGAATTGGAACATACGGAACAAAGTTTAAACACAAGGAACAAATCACGACTACTATTGGAGCAAAAGTTTAGACAACATGGAACAAAACACGAGCGTTATAGGAACAAGAATTAGAACATACGGAACGAAGTTTAAACACGAGGAACAAATCACGACTACTGTAGGAACAAAGTTTAGACAACATGGAACAAAACATTATCACCGTGGAACACAAATTAGATAATGCGGAACAAAGTCAAAACACGTGAGAAGTAAATTAGCACTATTGACGGAACAATTTTTTTGACTATGTGAAACAAAATTTTAGAACTCATGAAACAAATCAGAACTAGATATAAAAAATAAATAGCACCCATAGAACACATACTCACTATAGGCGGAACGCATTTTTAGGCTAGTTTGGAAAGAAAATAAAAAACATTTAAGAATATAAAAACTAATAAAATTAAATGGTAAAGAAAAGGAAAATAGAAAGAAAAAGGCATGAAAGAAAAATACCAAAGAAAAAAGAGGAAAAATAGGAAATGAAACGAAAAATGAAATTGAAAGAAAAAATGGGAATGAAGCATGCCTAAGAAAAAAGAAAAGGAAACATAGAAAAGAAAGCCTGGAAAGAGACGTACCTGTGGACGAAGCATCCTCGTTCTGTTCGCTCGACGTGGGAACAACTGCCACCGTATGCAAGGAAGAAAAGCGAAACACACTAACGGGCCGAGCCCACGAAGACAAATTCTTAAGCGAAATGGATGCACAGCATCGCTCGGGCGATGGCGAGGGATTCCGCTTGGCATCGGGATTGTCCCGACACAAAATCTGTACTGCCATGCCTTGCTTGGACAGGGCCAAACTTTAGTTGAGCACCGATGGCTAGCATTAAACTAAACTGATTTTTCCCTCAAAGAAAAAAAAAGCTAAACTGATTTCTAGAGTACCGATACCGATCGAAAATTAAAATCGATAGCGATCGGGGGAGATGCGATGCGAAACTATCAACGGCAAGGCGGATCAAGGGCATGGTGGATCTGGGGGAGACTACATCTTTTTAGTTCGCTTTGTGTTGATAATTAAGAAACAATAGCGACGTCACTCATTCTGCTGCTTAGTTTGCTTCACGTATCTATCAACTGTTTGGAAAATACCTTACTACCGTGGAAGTCTGAATTCCCTGTGAGACACACAACACGGGGATCCACAAATCGGTATGCACAAGACTCCAACACAAATCTTGGCTAACTTCACTTGACCGCTGGAGCTGACCGTAACTCTCACACTCTCCATCAAGCATGGCAGGTTCTGCAGACTATTATATGAACAACTTATTCATTTTAGTTCTTCTGAGATGCATTCTATGGACACAGTTAACGTGTAGAGCTGCAGGGTGTAACTATTTAAGGTGCTGCCATCCGCTCTGGAGGGGGCACAACACGTACCAGAGCCCATTCCGAGCCTAGCCATGGAGTTGGAGCCACCCTTGTCTCGCAAAATGCTATCCTCACTTGCGATACTGATATTGATGACTTCCTCTGTCGCACTTGTCTCCGCCGCCGTGGTGCCCCGGTCGCTCGAAAACCAAGCACGAGCACTCCTTGCCTGGAAAGCTACCCTCAGCAATCAAAGCCAAGACTCCCTGCAGTCCTGGGGAAACATGTCAGCGCCTTGTACTTGGCGTGGCATCCGGTGCACAACACCACGACACCGGCGTCGGCACCGACCGGTGATCACCGGTGTCTCTCTACCGCGGATGCGGCTGAGAGGGACGCTGGAGTCCATCGACTTCTCGGCCTTGAATACCTTGACGACCCTCGACCTCTCGCACAACAAGCTAGCTGGGAGCATTCCTTCTAGTATGGAGAATCTTCGAGATCTCCATGCTCTGCTTCTGCACCACAATCAGATAAGAGGCTCAATTCCACCTGCTCTAGCAAACCTCACAAAGCTCAGAACCCTCCGTCTCTCCAATAATTACCTTGTAGGATCCGTTCCCCGAGAAATTGGAAATTTAGCTAGGCTGAAAGAGCTCAACCTTAGTGTAAACCAATTAGAAGCTTACATTCCAACAAGTATAGGAAACTTAACGCATCTAACTACTCTGCATCTTCATACTAACAAGTTCATTGGATCCATCTCTCAAGAAATAAGGAATCTGGTAAACCTAGAGGATTTGCAACTCGGATTGAACCAACTTGCAGGTCCCGTCCCAACAAACTTGGGGAATCTGACCAAACTCACCGTGTTAGTCCTTCAAAGCAACCAACTTTCTGGCAACATCCCTCGCGAACTGGGTCGTTTGACAAACATAGAGAGGCTGGCGCTTGGTCTAAACAGACTGACAGGTCCCATCCCGAATAGCATAGGGAATTTGACAAAACTCAGCATCTTGAGCCTTCTTCAGAACCAACTTTCCGGATCTATTCCTCAAGAAATTGGCAAGTTAGTGAGTCTTGTTAACTTGCAACTCGCTTTCAATAACCTCTCTGGCGCCCTGCCATCTAGTCTTTGTGCGGGAGGTCGGCTACAAAAACTGTCCGCTACTGGCAATAGCTTGGTTGGGCCACTGCCAACAAGCTTGCTTAAGTGCACAAGCCTAGTAAGGGTGCGCCTTGAGCGTAATTATCTAGTAGGAGATATCTCAAATATGGGATTTTATCCGAATCTTGTCTATATTGATATCAGTTCAAATAGACTATTTGGTCAACTTTCTAGGCGTTGGTGTGAGTGCTTCAAACTTACTGTCATGCGTGCCTCGGGTAATAGAATTACTGGAGTCATACCACCAACCATAGGACAATTATCTCAGTTGGGGGTACTCGATGTTTCATCAAATCGACTTGAAGGACAGATTCCAACAGGATTTGGCAATCTAACGGCCATGTTGAGTTTGAACCTTAGTAACAACTTGTTGCATGGACTTTTACCGCATGAAATCGGATTTCTAAAGAAATTGGAGTATTTGGATTTATCATAAAATAACCTAAATGGGGTGATCAAATGGTCAGTTGAGAAATGTTCCCTGCTTCAGTTTCTAAAGTTAAGCCACAATCACTTCAACGGCAGCATTCCTATGGAAATAGGGACGTTGGTAAACCTACAAGAATTGTTAGACCTAAGTGACAATTCATTTGACGACATCATACCGAGTCAGTTGGGTAGTCTAGACAAGCTTCAGGCCTTGAATCTTTCACACAATACATTGAGTGGCATGATCCCACAATCATTTCAGAGCATGGTCAGCCTCTTATCCATGGATGTGTCATACAACAAACTGGAAGGGCCGCTTCCACGAAGTGGGTTCTTTGATAAAGCTCCATTCGAATGGTTCATGCAGAATAGCCAGCTATGTGGTGTAGTGAAAGGTTTACCCTCTTGTCTAATTACTCAAAGTCAAAGACAAAAAAGGAAGAGCAAAGTTATTTTACTAGCTATAATTTCTGCAGTTGTATCCGCTGTACTTATCACGGCAGTAGTAACAATATTGCAATTTAAGAGGAAGAAATCTAGTGCAAGCAATCAGAATGAACCACAACAGACAAGTTCGTTTGCAATCTTGAACTTTCAGGGACAAGATGTGTACAAGCAAATTGTTGATGCCACAGAGAATTTCAGCGACACCCACTGCATTGGAAATGGAGGTAATGGGTCAGTGTATAGAGCTGAGTTGCCAACAGGGGAGATATTCGCAGTAAAAAAAGTTCATATGATGGAAGATGATGATATGTTTAATCGTGAAGTAGATGCATTGGTGCATATTCGACATCGCAACATTGCGAAGTTACTCGGATACTGTTCTGCTCCTCAGGGGAGATTTCTTGTGTACGAATACATGGGTAGAGGAAGCTTGGCAGCGTATTTGAAGAGCAAGGAAACTGCAGTTGAGTTGGTTTGGGCGAGGAGGTTAAATATTATTTGGGACGTTGCTCATGCTTTGTCTTACATGCATCATGGCTGGTTTGCGCCCATAGTGCATAGAGATATAAAAAGCAGCAACATTTTGCTTGATGGTGAGTTCAGAGCCTGCATCTCTGATTTTGGTATAGCCAAAATACTAGACTTGGATGCGTCAAACTGCACAAGGCTTGCCGGAACAAAAGGATATCTTGCCCCAGGTAATATTATATCCTTACGCTGGTCAGAAGAATTAATACTCCACGTTGTGTTTATCTATAGTTTGTGAAATACACATAAGCATTCATTTTTCTAAAGCAAACACATACGAAGAGAGTTTTCAGAACTAACTCTCCAATGTTTGGCTTTTCAGAGCTTGCATACACAACAAGAGTGACAGAGAAGTGCGACGTTTACAGCTTTGGAGTATTGGTTCTGGAGCTGTTTATGGGACATAATCCAGGAGATTTTCTTTCGTCCATGGCCAACAAAAGTACGACACTCGAGGATTTGCTGGACATCCGGCTCCCACCCCCTGAAGCTGAAATCACAAGTGAATTATTTAAAGTGGTCGCGGTCGCTGTTCAGTGCATAAAACCTGATCCATCGCACCGCCCAACCATGCAAGAAGTAATCAAGGTGTTCTCTACAGCTGAAGGACCTGATGATCCTCTTGATTATGTGCACGTCGACATTTCCATCCCTGCTTGCTGGTCGTGAATGTTCATTTAAGCACATTGTTGTTTCTTGCATTTAATTACAGACTGTTTGTAATACATCACCTGTATGGTAGATTGTTTTGTGCATTACCTTCATGTCAGACGAATTATATGTACCATTCGTAGATGGCTGCCTATTAGCCACATATAAATACTATGTTGAAGAGGTCCTGATATTTCAACCATTAAGAAATATTCCATGGACTTTATTTCATCTGAACTTTATTTTTGCTGATGTGCGTTATGCTCCCCGCACTTGTAATAATCTAGCCCACGAGCTTGCAGCCTTAGGTTCAGCCCAGGATGAAGATCGCGCCACTTGGCTGGATGGTGTTCCAGGGGTGGTGTGAAGCACATCTCCGGGCTCATCTACGAGGAGACCCGCGGTGTGCTCAAGATCTTCCTCGAGGGTGTAGGGAAGTTGTTAATTCTTTCGGTTGCGTGGGATGCGTGAGTTGTCCAGGGGCGATGGCATGTACCCTGATGGATTTGTTGCATATGGATGGATGAATGGATCTGGTGTTGCTGGATATACGACTTCGTGTCTCTGCATTTTAATTCTGCAGAAATGTCTATCCTCTAGTCTGTTCTGTAATGCTTTTGTTTACAGTCGTCTCCCTCGACAGTGTCATTGTTTGCTCGTAAGTGCAGCTTTATTTGACGGCAAGCATGTGCTTTAGACCTGCGTGAGTCCGGGACCGTGTGAGCACCTCGTTCCATGCTAGAGAAACGAACCAATTGTCGTCGAGTTGCACTAGGACTCGGCAGATCTTCTCAGCTGCAGCTGGACTCTTTTGTTGTTAGTAGCATTTTACAGACATGACATGTGTGGCCAGTAATTTGCCTAGTGCATTTTAAAGGCTCGCGGCAAACTACTTACATGGACTCAGGACGAGGAAACCAACATCCCAATCCTATTAACGAGTGCCAATTTTTTTTTAAAAACAGAAAATAAATATAGCTTGTAGAGAAAAAAAATGCCCACATAAATACTTAATTGCAACTTAGTTACACATGCTATTTTTTTATTAGATAATACTATTAGAGTTATACTTATGATGTCTTTTGGTCCTCTACATATTTGCATTTTGGCCTCCTCTTGTACGTGTATATATGATGGCTTTTGCCTCCTGGAATATGTATCGCATAGAACCGTGCTATGCGTAGGACACTTTGTGTCCGATCCGTGTACGATGGAAACAGACGGTCGTCCGATCGTACGAAGGCACAAAAGCACACTGACGGATTACATATCGGGCGGGAATCGGGCACAAAGTGTCATACACAGAGCAGTTTCGTATCGCATATTGCTAACAAATACTTCCGCCTTTTCATATTAATTGTCATTGATTTAGTGCTAATCAGCGAGCCAAGTTTTCTAAAAACAGAAAATAAGAATGCTACAATATAAGTTCTTAAGCTTGCAACGTTCCAGGGTTTTAGGTAAGTTTTAGAAAGGGTCCGGATGTGAAATCAGTTTGTCAAACGTCAAGAAATTGTCCGCGATTAAGATCGAGAACATGGGTGGCCAGGTTCCGGAATCCGCTTCATCTCACTCCTTGAATCTCCTTGCGTTGTTATACATGTACAATTGTCGGTGAGAATTTCATGGTCCCATTATATATAACCGACACCCAAAGCTAGCTAAGGTCATTGTTTTGAGGGGGGGGTTCGGTAGAGACGTAGGTAGACGATTCACACCCCAGAAAATTAGATAAGGGCAGAACTCAAATACCTAAGAGAGATAACGAATACTACATGACCACACTATCATATACCGTTGTCGAGCTCGTCAGAAACAGGAATGGGAGACACCGGGAGTGAAATTTGATGAGACAAAATAAGCGTTGCCGCTGTTGTCCTTTGTCGTGCGGTGCCGAGGCGGCTGAACTGGTGCAACACCCAAATATGCCGTTTAATCAGCCGGTCGGTCTGGTTTTAAGGGGTCAATCCAGTTGATTTTATGGACTGGAGCGGGGGACCTGATGCAAGATAGGCGTGCCCTGTACTGCTACTGCCAGCAGTAGAGAAAATATGAGTAGCATTAATGCATTACTGTCTTAACCTTAACTGCCACATTCACATTGTTGGCAAGAAGAATGCCTCATTGTTAGTTTGGATTAACTATCAGCTGCTTCGTCTAATTCTCTCGACTACCACGTGGATTGGCATAATTAATAATCTCTAGGTTTAGCCATTGGAGATAGCTTTTGCACCCTCTGCACATAACCAGAAGCTTTGGGACCGCAAAACAGGCTTCCCGGGAACATGAAAGTTTGGGAGAAAACGGGTGTGGAAGTTGAAACAAAACGGACGCTTGCTTGCTTGCCTTGGGGACTTTTTGATTCAAAGGAAATTTCAGAGAACCGTACGAGATTTTTCCATGCCAGCTATTTGATTTGTAAGATCATTAATTCTTAGGATTCTAAGGAATCAATTGTACTATCTCTTGGAGTGTTTTTAAGAATGTTTTCATCCACCCCAATCATATTTTAGAATTTGTTTGTTTTCCTACGCTGTAACAAACATGTAAAAGTATAAACGGCAAAGCTTAGCGTTTTGAAGTCCACGTACAAAACTCACCCTCGAAGAAAAATCCAATCTGGCCTTACGGACACATGGACTCAAAATGAGGACCACAACCCAATCCTAACTAGGAGTTCACGAAACAAAAGGCTTGTAGTGGACAAATTTCCCCAATCTTAGTAAAAATCACATTTCTTACTTATGTGAAATATTGAAGAAAAATGCATCATAGATACTTCATTGAAACTTAAACATGTAAGTTTTTGGTTAGATAATACTCACTCTGTTCCAATTTAATTGACTTGCTATCCACCACATGTGGATGTATCTATACATGTCATATGTCTTGATACATCCACATTTGGTGAATAGCAAGTCAATTAAATTGGAACGGAGAGAGTACAACCGATAGCCAAGTTTTGCAGAAAGTGAGAAAACAAGAATGCTAGAGTTTATTTTCTTATCAATAGGATGTTCCTTTCTTATCAATAAGATCGTGGTTGAAGGAGATTGTATGGAGGTGACAGAGGTTATGAAAAATGGCGGGAACTCTCTTGGAGCAGCGGCAGCCATCTACGAAGAACGCTCTTTTCTCTGCCGTAATTTTGCATGTATTTCTTTTAATCATTGTCCTAGAGAGGCTAATAGGGCTGCTCATGTTTTAGCTAAGTTTAATGAGGTCAAACATGTTGTTTGGCATGGTGATCCTCCTATATGTGTGCGTCCTATAATTGCAGATGATGTATCTATTATGCCCAATATAATATAATCCGCCGTGGTGTCTTTAAAAAAAAAGGATGTTCCTAAGTTATATACGTTTTAGTATGAGTCCCAGTGTGACGTCAGTTTGTCATACATTACAACATTCTCATATCTAAACCGTGAACTGGTCCACGACTCACGAAACATAGGTGACTAGGTTCTGAAATCTGGAATCCACATCATCACACTCCTAGGCTCTCCTCGCGTTGTCGTGCATGTACAACGGTTGGTGAGAATTTCCTACTCCCAACTATATATACCCGCACCCAAAGCTAGCTTCGGACATTTTTTTTTGAGAGAATACAATCACATGTAGACACGTCGCTCCCAGCGAAACTAGGCAAGGCCGTGACCTAGATAGCTAAGAGAGATAACGGTTGCTACATGGTACACGGCATCAACTACTGTTAACAACCTGTCATCGGTATTAGGAATCAGAGACATTGGGAGTGGCGGTTCACCCTGCGAAGTAAGCGTCAGCGCTGATGCCGCAACAGGTGCGGTGCCGAGGCTGCTGAACTGGTGCAACACTCGGACACACAGTTTGACCGACTAGTTGGTCCGGTTTGAAGACGTCGATCCCGTTGATTTCCGTGAAGTGAAACGGAGGACTTGGTGTAGAAGTAGGGCAGACTGTACTGTTATTACTAGCACTACATGACGAAATCGATCGTAGCATTAATGCATTATTATCTTAAGCTTAACTGCCAAGTTCACATTGTTGGTGTGGCCAACCCCACGATATTAGAGGTATTTTACGGTAGAGACCAACTCATACTATCCGTCCATCCAAGTCAATATAAGGGTTTACATGGAAAATAAGAACATTATTTTTCTCTCCAGGGTAAACTTGGAAAATAAATCAAAGAAATCTGGTAGATACTATATCCGTTGCTCCATACACCAGTGCAGTTAAGGCCACCCAACACCTATCACGGCAGCGCAATGTTTGCGTTCGACGGATGTATTTTCATTTTCTAAATTTTCTTATTATCATAGACCTACCACAAGCCTGGGACAGATTAAATCCAGCCTGAACGTCACATTTGGTGGAGACATCTCCAACGCTGAAGCTAATGTATAGCTCTTCTGACGGACAATACTACATAGGGCCGGATATTGTTCTCGGAGAGTGGCATGTCCTAACCTTGTCCTCCCATAATCTAACTTCCAACCCATACTTGATGTTAAATGATGCAAAGCGAAGCAAATGTTTCTTCGTTGCCATCAGATCTCGCCAAAAGTACGAGTCACCCGGTTTCTATAGAACCTTTGAAAGCATTGATCCTATGTATTTTCTTGTTAAAACAGTCTACTAAGCCTCGTCTTCCATGAGGAGCTTAAAAAGTCAATTTTCTAAGAGAGTTGTGTTCTTCCCCAGAAGATTATGAACTCCCAATTACTTGGCATGTTGGCCTTTTATAATACAGAGGAACACCCAAGGATCTAAAAGTTAATTCACTTACTTTGCAAGTGAATATCTGTGCATGTACATCTTGCCTTTTGTGTACGATGGTAGGTGATGACATATTTCCGTAGTTAGCTCTGTAGTCCTTCTTTAGTAGATCTATAGGGAGGCACTTGGTTCCCATGAAACTAGGCAAGAGCAGAACTTGGAGGGTAGAGAAAAGTAACGATACATATCATGTCATCGGCTATGGTAGTCAATCTGCTGTTACTATTAGGAATCGGAGACATTGGGAGTACCAGTCGATGCTGCATGGGCTACTGGCACTGCTGAGTATCTACAGGAGGCGACACGGTCGTTGAATAAGTTTAGTGCCTAACAAGAGGCGCATAATCGACCAGCTGGTCCGGTTTCTAGACATCGAACCGGCGAGTTGGATATCTGATCATAAGCTCAAATATGGTGGCTCATGCTGACTTAGAATGCACTGCGATGAGTGTAATGCGAGATGTGTGCACCAGTGACGAGAAAACTCAATCTAGACCAGAGTGACTTTGGATGGATCTTTTTTAGCATGCCTATACAAAACTTTGAGCATTCAATGGAGAATATGTTTGGATGCCCAATTATGTTTTTTTGTGTGGATTTATTTGTCGAGGGCCCCTAAGGAGTTCTTGAGCACCAAAACATTCAGCCTCAGTGAAGTGTCGTTTTGAATACAGATGGAGGTTTGGGATATGAAGATGATGCCGCAGTAAAGAGAAGGTACAATTGTCCACTATCGGATGACTGAAATATTACTTGGCCTTCCAATGCAGAGCAACACCCAAACATCCGAAAGTTAATTCACTTACTTTGCAAGTAAATATCTGTGCATGTACATCTTGTCTTTCATGTAGAATGGTAGGTGATGACATATTTTCGTAGTTATTTATACCTCCACACCTAAAGGTAGCTCTGTAGTCCTTCTTTAGTAGAGCGACAGGGGGCACTTGGTTCCCCATGAAACTAGGCAAGAGCAGAACTTGGAGGGTAGACAAAAATAACGATACATGTCGTGTCACGGCTATTCTTGTCAACCTGCTCTTACTACTAGGAATCAGAGACATTGGGACTACCAGTCGATGCCCCAAGGGCTACTGGCACTAACGCAGCGGAAGCGGTCGCGACACGGTCGCTGAATGGGCTTAATACACGATGACAGGCGCGTAATCGACCAGCTGGTCCAGTTTCCAGACATCAAACTGGCGATCCGGATATCTGACCCGAAGCTCGAAAATGAGGGCTCACGCTGACTTAGATTGCACTGTGATAAGTGTAACGAAAGATGTGCACACCTGCGACGACACAACTCAATCTAGACCAGGGTGGCTTTGGCTCAATTTGTTGTTGCATGTCTGTACAAAGTGCATGAAATGGAGAATATGTTTCGATGTCGTCTGCGATAAGTATCTGCTTTTTGTAGATTTGTTTGCCGAGGGCCAATAAGAAGTTCTTGAGCACCAAAACATCCAGTCTGAATGAAGTGTCGTTTTAAATACAGATGGACGTTTGGGTTATGAAAATGATGCTTTATGAAATTTTGGATATTACAAGCCTGCAATTGCAGTGGTTTATCCAGAAAATTGTACTGCTGTCACAACTATCTCATCCGTAAGGACTTCTTGAGATGTTGTAACTACTAACACCGACACCAAGCCCTTGATTGTTCTTCAATGATGGTTCGGTAGCTCGGGAGAGCAGATTAGACCATTTTCATTAGAAGGAAGCATTTGATATCCACACAAACTATAATAAATTAGGGACATTTTCATGTCTTGTAGAAATAAATTTCCAAATATAAATTATTAGAGTAAACCAAGATATAGAATGTGCAAGCTGAATTCTTCTCATTGACAATTATAGTTGGGATCGATAGACTGTTATAGTCTACAACTTATTCTCTACGTACGCTTGCATGTGTGCACATATAGAGTACCTTGAAGAGCTTCACGTTGAATGATGGCCAGAAGTCTGGTACTCTAGCATAAACAACAAATATATGTAGAATGCACATAAGCATACAAGACGATTAAAATGAAGGTGATGTTCTTCATTTTCACAGCTACAGCAGACAGATGATGGTCTGCTTCAAATCGACTTTGCTAGTGTTTATTGATGTCCGATCCCGCATGAAGTAACAATTGGTGAAATAGTAATATAATAAGCTAGAAAAAGAACAGTTCTTAGGACATATTCACAAACTAAATGTCAAGGCGCTTCCTGATTACAATATTTATTTGTCATATTATCGGGTACGTCGCATTTTAGCCATGTTTGGCATTTAAGTTGCAGGTGATGCTCGGATACAGCCTAGGCATCCACAACATTTCCCTTGCATTTATGCAAAAGAGTGTGATTTGAAACAACATTTCAGAGGGAGATATAATGGAACGGCTAAACAAAAATGTACCAAAAGGTATACGATAATCAAAAGCAAACAACTCCAAAGAAAGGTTGAACTCACGTTGATAGCACTTTATTCAAAAAATGCAATTTTCACTACTCGCAATGCACTGAACACAACCACTGCCAAAACCAAGGAGATGCAGAGCAATCTAATCAGTGCTATATTTGAAAAGGATCCAATTAGGCAATCACTACTGGACTGAGGCATTCTGCCTAAATAGTTGATAAGCATTTGGTAGTACATATCTAAGGGTAAGTTACATAGCATCTGCCAGTGAGCTTGACAAATAGTGACCACATATGAAAAGGTAAACATGGAAAGACCAATTTTTTTTTTTTTTGAAACGGGGGCAAAAGCTTTGCCCCATATATTAATCGAGGAGAAGTTTGCATGAAGCAAATTTTGTGACCAAAATATTACAACGCGATTACTCTCGCGGCATCAAGTTGCCCAAACATTTGGCACCCGCGAGAGCCCATAAACGAGCCTCATTCTTAACTCTATCTAATAAAACAAGAAGCGGCACACTCTTGTTATGAAACACTCTAGCGTTGCGCTCACTCCAAACCTTCCAAATGATGAGCAAGGTGAGGAAGGCGATGCCCTTGCGGTTGGGGGTTGGGGGGGGGGGGGGGGGGGGGGGGGGGAACGTTTGTCATCAAAAGGCACCACTCGTTGAAGTTGAGATTTAACCAATTTCCGGTGTTGATGTTGAGAAGGCCTAGCCAATCTTGTGCGAGATCCCATATTCTTCTAGTAAACCGACAATGAACAAAGTGGTGTGCAATAGGCTCCGTTGTTTGTTTGCAAAAAGGTCATAGACCACAAGTTGGCCACCCTCTCCTTGTGAGGCGGTCAGCCGTCCACACTCTATTTTGATTTTCAAGCCAAGCAAAAAACTTAGAGATAGGAAAAGGAAGACCAAATATAGAATCAGAGGCATAGTTCATTGTAGAAACATGATGCCTTCAGATGTGAGCTTGTGCACCAATCGGTAAGTCCTATACTCGTATGTAGCAAATGAAGTGCCGATAATATTTCCGGGAAAACATGGAACTGGTATGGAATCTGAAAAAATCAAGACAATAACTCAGAGATAGGAAAAGGAAGAGAAGGCTCAAAACGGGAAAGAGATTCCTACCAGACTGGATGACGATCAGTCAAAACAATTTTAAAGGCGAGTGCAGTGTCGGATCAATTGCCTGGATCAGTTTCTTTCGCACTTAAGGCGTAGTTGGCGGCAAATCCTATAGGTCGCCCTACGGTGACGCTGGACGCGTGCATCGCCTGAAGGATTTTCCGTCCGCGTCGTTCCGGGCTGGGCCCAAGTTCAGTAACGTCGCGCGTCGCTGCTTCCTTTTTTCCCACACACAGGCTTACGCTGCTTTCTTTCCTTTCTCCCACGCACATGTTGCATCCTTTTTCTTTTTCCTGTTTTCGTTTTTTTCTTTTTCTTTTTTGTTTTCATTTTATTTTCTTTTTTCTGTTTTCGTTTTATTTTCATTTTTATTTTTATTTTTAACGATTTTTATTTTCGGTTTCTTTTCTGTTTTCGTTTTCTTTTCTGTTCCCATTTAAATTTTTAGTTTTATTTTCATAGTTTTTCACTTTTTATTTTCTGTTTTTATTTTCGTTTTATTTTCTTTTTTCCTTTTTTTCACCCCCATTTCCTGTTTTTAAAATTCGTGCAAAAATAGTTTTCGGTCACCCCATTTTTTGTTCACTTTTAAAATTGTTCAAAAACAGTTTCTGTTCCACCGCTTTTTCTGTTCACTTTTAAAATTGTTTAAAAATAGTTTCCGTTCACATCCACATTTCTGTTCATTTTTTAAAATCGTTCAAAAATAGTTTTCGTTTACTGTACTTTTTCGTTCACTTTTAAAATCGTTCAAAAATAGTTTTCATTCACTTTTAAAATCGTTCAAAAAAACTTTCGTTCATAAATATTTTTCTGCTCACTTTTTAAATATTTTCAAAAATTATTTTTGTTCACCGACCTTTTTCTATTCACTTTTAAAATTGTTCAAAAATAAATTTCGTTCACTTTCAAAATCGTAAAAAATAACTTTCGTTCATAAACCTTTTTTGTTCACTTTTTAAATCTGTTCGAAAATATTTTTTGTTCACCGACTTTTTTCTGTTCAATTTTTAAAATCGTTTCAAAATAATTTTCGTTTACTTTTAAAATCATTCAAAAATAACTTTCGTTCGTAAACCTTTTTTTGTTCAATTTTTAAATCTGTTCAAAAATAATATTTGTTCCTCGACCTTTTTCTGCTCACTTTTTGAAATTGTTCAAAAATTGTTTTTTACTTTTGAGGGAATCATTTTCATACATCTTATCTACTCACGTGTGTGTATTCAACTGTATATGTCAAAACATATCAGAAATATGCCTGCGCTCCGCTCGAGCTAGCAAGCTATCGATCCACAATTCCGCATGCATGGGTCTAGCCAGCTAGCTCGAACGATCCATCCATCCGCTCCAACCTGTACGAAACAGTCGCGCACGTCCTCCCCGAAGAAACACTACTAAGCGAGCGTCCACATGGGCCGGCCCAATTAGTCCTCCTAGTGGGTGACGCAGCATCGGACGATCGCCTTGAGGCGACATAAAGGAGCTCCCGTAGTTGGCTGCTGGATGCTTTTCTTCCGTTTCTTTTGGTGGAAGCGAATAGGCTGAAAAGATTTGTGGGCATTTGCGTCCTGGTAAGCAGAGAAGACGTAGCGTGTTGGGTTCTGAGAGAAAGGCCCAGTATGAGTATACTGGTAATTGGGCTGGTAACTTAGACAGGGAAAATGGGCCAATGTGAGCGGAAGCGATACTATGAGCAGTGCTCGGGCGCGTGAGCCTACGCATGGACACAGGAGAAGCTAGAAAAATCAGGAGTAGCTTTCTGGGCATTGTCATGGCGTGCTTCCATATCATGCTGTCTATCTGGGATGTACTTGGCAGCTTGCATCGTTTTTAAGTTGACCAAATATAGAATCAGAGGCATAGTTCATTGTAGTCCATAGGAAAAGGCACCTTGCAACTTAACCATGTGCAACACTGTGCTTCCGTTACCTATAGTTCTACACAGACATACACATAGCCGGAAAATAGGCAAGATTTATACCGTCCAAGACATAATAAAGAGAAGCTAGAACTGGCTATTCAGGATTACTGAATCATGCAGGCGGTACAAGCACTAACATTTCTGAAAAGTGCATACACTTTTTTTTTTGAAACCAAACGGACAGGAGCTCTGCCATTGCATTATTACAAGGGGGAAAAGGTTACAAACAACTTTACATAGAAGTGGAAGGAGAGGAACAGACTCCCTCTCCCAGGTAACAAAAAGAAATTACTCCCAAAACACCTCTCTAATGAGGGAGACATCATCTAAAACTAGGGCTAAAACCCTGTCAGGGGTTAGAGACTTAAACTGAAACACTCTCCTATTACGCTCGTTCCAAAGATGCCAAGCCACATAAGAGGCGAAACTGATCTCCTTCTTGCACGTTGCCTTGCCAGGCAAGGTGCGGAGTTTGCGCCACCAATCCTTCACGGAAGAGCAACCAAGGGCGAGCGTCGCCACCCTTGGCTAGGTTGTCATTGCTTTCAGCCATACTTCCTTGGCAAAAGGGCACTCGAGCAGTAGATGTGCCGCCGACTCGAGAGATTGATCGCAGAAACAGCAGTTGGGAGAGTGAGGCCATCCCCTGCGAGCCAGCCGGTCAGATGTCCAGTTTCTGTTTTGGAGTAGGAGCCACATGTAGAATTTTATTTTCTGCTCAGTTTTAATCCTCCAAACACTGCTGAGAGCCGGTTGTGGCAAACGTCCCAAGAATTGGGCCTCATAGGCGGACTTGGCTGAGTACGAACCATTGCTGGTAAGTCTCTAGGTGATAGTGTCGCGTTGATCTGTTAGCACAATCCCCTGCAATCTTTCCCAAAGAAGAACAAACTGGTTTAGCTGGGCCTCGGAGCTGATGCGCTGCAACCCCGACATCCAAATACCTCCATTCAAAGCCTGGGCAACCGTAAGAGACTTTTTCCTGGCCAGCGGAAAGATATCAGGTGCTAGTTTGGCAGGGGAGTAGCTGTCCAGCCAGCTGGAGTCCCAGAAACTCGCAGTCAGACCATTGCCCAGAGAGACAACGGTGCAAGAGGAGAACAACCTTCTGTCAACAGCATCACAAGGAACCCGTGTGCCCAACCACGGTCTCTCCCGCACGTCCCACTCGAACCACAACCATCTTAGTCTGAGGGCACGACTATAAGCGATCATGTCTTTAATTCCGAGGCCACCCACAAATTTTGGAGCGCATACTTGCTGCCAGTTGACCAAGCATTTCTTCCACTAGCTTCTTCCTCACCAGCCCAAAGAAAACTTCTTCTGATCTTGTTGATCTTTTTCACCGCCCACTTGTCCAAGGGGAAACATGTCAGAAAATAGGTGAAAATGGCAGACAAGGCCGAATTGATCAGAGTTAGCCGCCCCATGCGGTTGCAGAGCTTTCCTTTCCAGATTGGCACCTTGGCGGCGGCCCTTTCCAAGAGAGGTTGGATCTCAATTCTCCTAGGCTTCCTGACACCCAAAGGGAGGCCGAGGTATTTGCAAGGAAGAGATCCCACCTCCCCTCCAAACTGATCAAGAATATCATCATGGATAGGCAGATCACAGCGAATCCGATATGCAGTGCACTTCTGCAGATTTGCTTTCAGCCCTGAAATTTCCCCAAACCTGGCCAAAATAGCTAGCACATTATTTATCTCCTCCTTGACAGGGTTTAAGAAGAGAGCAGCATCGTCTGCATACAGACTCGTGCGGAGACGTGCACTACGTTGCTGCAGGGGGGAGAGCAGACCCTGGGAGGTGGCCATCTGGAGGATACGTTGCAGCGGCTCAATGGCGAGGAGAAAAAGAAAAGGCGAGAGGGGATGTCCTTGTCGCAGCCCACGCCTATGCTTGAAAAGCCTGCCCGGCAGCCCATTAAGCAATACCTTAGAGGAGGAAGAGGCCAGAAGCAAGGAGACCAGGTTCCTCCATCGCGGCCCAAACCCAAAAGCTTCAAGGATTTCCAAAAGGTAGCTCCAGTGAACCGAATCAAAGGCTTTGGCGATGTCCAACTTGAGAAAGATAAGGGGTTTCTTCTTTTGATGTGCTTCTTTGATCACGTTTTGGACATACAAGAAGTTGTCTTGGATGCTTCGACCCTTCAGGAAGGCACTCTGGCTTTGAGAGATCAGATTGGGCAGCTCAGGAGCAAGCCTATTCGCCAGCATTTTATAGACCAGCTTAGCAGCACTGTGCATTAGACTAATAGGACGGTAATCAGCAGCCGAGGAAGCCCCAACCATCTTTGGGATGGGCGCAATGTGGGCAGAGTTGAGCAGGTCCCAATGGCGTCCACGGAGAGCATGCAGCTGATTGAAAGCTGCAAGCAGATCCAGCTTGACAACATCCCAACATTTTTTAAAGAAACCACCTACAAAACCGTCAGGTCCCGGAGCTTTTTCCGATGGGGAGTCAAAGATGGCAGTTTTCAGCTCTTCTAGAGAGAAAGCACCGTCAAGGTGATCAAGATCAAGGCGAGGGAGTTGAAGGGCATCCCAATTCAAAGCAAAGTCCCTGTCACCGGCACGGCCCAGCAGGTTAGCAAAATGATGAAACAAAATCGTTGCTTTGTCCTCATGATCGTGGGCAGCCCCACTAGGTCTCTGCAGTGAAGCTATATGATTTTTCCTTCTTCTTCCATTTGCTTTTAGGTGAAACAACCTAGTATTGGCATCACCAGCCTTAATCCAAGTCAGTCTCGAGCGCTGCCTCCATTTGGACCGTTCAACAGCAGCAAGGCCAAGCAACTTGGACTTTAAAGCTTCGAAACTCAAGCTCCTCAGCAGAAAGAGGCCTCACCTCCTGCGCAAGATCCAAGTGGAAGATCACATCATTAGCAATGTTAGACTGAAATGAGCCTGTTTTGATTCCTCTTTATTCCAGGCACGAAGCGCCTTGGCAGTTCGGGATAGCTTGATGTGCAAGGCCAAAATAAGATCAGAAGAGGCAACCGGCTTATTCCAAGCTGTCTTGACAATATCCAAAAAACCATCCTTAGAAAGCCAAAAGGACTCAAATCGAAAACCCTTGAAACGCTTCACCTCCAAAGGGTGCAAAAGGAGGGGGCAGTGATCCGAGGAGGAAGATGAAGTCGGGGTCATGTGATAGTTTGGGAACCGGGCATCCCACTCCTGAGTGACCAGAATGCGGTCAATGCGGGTCAGAGTTGCATCTTGCCGTTCATTAGACCAGGTGAAAGAGCGGCCTAGCAGAGGATAGTCAATGAGCTGGAGATCATTGATGACAGAGTTGAATCTGCCCATCATTGGCAGGTTGACATCCCCCGAGCTCTTCTCGTCGACACGGGTGATCAGGTTGAAGTCCCCAATTAACATCCATTCAGGCCTAGCAAATTGCTTGATGTGTCACAGCTCCTGCAGGAATAAAATCTTGTTTGCATCTTCCTGAGGCCCGTAGACGCCTGAGATGGTCCAGCTCACATTGTAAGAGCGATCAGTGACAAGACCAGAGATGGAGAAGGCACCGTCAGCAAGAGGGACATGATCAATACTGAAATCCTGAGAGCAAGCGATCAGAATCCCTCCCCTAGTTCCAATTGCAGGCTTGAAGATGTAATTGTCACAGAATCTCGGTCCCAGAGCCTCGGTGATGATGCCACGGTCAATCTGTGCCAGCTTAACTTCTTGAAAACAAATAAAATTGCATCGGATTCCCGCAATAAAGATCTGCACAGCTCGTCGCTTCGCCGGGTTATTCAGTCCTCGTACATTCTAGTTCAAGAGGAATAAATCCATCTAGGAAACCATGGTAACTCAGACACAACAGAAGCAGAGCATCGACAAAGGAGCAAGCAGAGACGCCGGGCAGCTGGCAATAACCTCTTAGTGAACAACACAGACAACAAACAAAAATGCTCACGAACACGTTGAACCCACGGGAACAAACACTTCCACACAAACATCAACAACAGAGGGATAGCTAACATCAGGAAACTAAAGGGCTCACGGACACATGACAGAGCCTTGGATCAAGTCGCCACCAAGGCTGGCGCGGCGGCCGTCACAGCCGGGACTGCAACCTGCTTCTCCTTCTTGCCCGAGGTGGTGACCGCCACAAGATCAGACACGGCCGCCATGAAGGTCTGCGTCAGTGGTTTCCCGTACAGCTGGGAGTATTTCTCCTGATCTTCTTTCGGCGCAGGCGGATCCTCACCCTTGAGCCCGCTTTTCTTCAGGAGAACATGGGCCACCTTTTCCATGGTGGAGAGGGTGCTCGTTGGCTTTGCGGCGAGGCGGCCGCTGTGGCGGGGCGCGGGTGTGGACAAAGGAAGCTTGGCCGCCGGAGTTGGCTGTGGAGGCGGTGGTGGGGAAGGGATTAGAGCAGAGGGTGCTGGGATGGAGAAGCAGGCGATGAAGTTCTCCAGCGCAGCAGGCCCCGATCCACCCGCCCTACCGGCCTCTTTCTATTTCTCTTGGTCCACCAGGGTGGTAGCTCAGCCATCAAGCGCAGGCCCGCTGGGAAGCAGGGAGCACAGGGGCCCATCCAGAGGCCTAGGCGAGCCCTCCCTTGGCGAAAACGGCCCGTAGAGTGAGCCCTCAACGTCCAAAGATTCGGAGGGGTCACGAGTGGCCAGAGCGCCACCATCGTCGCCCCCGCTCCCCTGCAAGGGAATCACTCGGTATCGCCCGAGTGTTTTGTAGCACCATTTCGCTTAAGGTTTTCCGTCGTGGGCTCGGCCCGTTTAACTGCTTTTCGCTCGTTACGCTTCCGACTGCTTCTTTCTTGTTCCTCGCGCGTTCCGACTGCTTTTTTTGTTCCCTCGCCTTCTTTTCTATTCTTTCTCTGTCTCTTTCTAGTTTATTTGTTCCTTTCAGGCTCAGTGACGTTCTTTCCTTCGTATGTAAGCGTTTATTTCTTTTCTCTTCTCTCATTTAGTTTTAGTTCGTTCCTTCCTTGTACGTACATTTTTTATTTTTTTTGTTCTTTTTTTCGTTTATTTCTTATATCTTTTATTTTCCTTTTTGATCTTTTGTGGTTTTTTTTACGTTTTCTTTTCTTTTTCATAATTCTAGTTTCCCGTTTCGCTAAAAGATCGTTGATCGTGGGCTCGGCCCATTTAACTGCCTTCGCTCGTTCCGCCTCCCTCCTTCTTGTTCCGCTTCCGCTTCTTCTTGTTCCGCTCGTTCCTTTTCTTTCTAGTTCCTCCGTCCCTCGATTGCTTCAGTTCCTTCATGTTCTTTTTTGTTGCTTTCTAGTTCCTTCAGCGACTGCTTCCGTTCCTTCGTGTTCCTCTTTCCTTTCACACTATTTTTTGTTCCCTGTGTAGAAATGATTTGTTCATGTACACTTTTTTTTCCTGTGTAGAAATGATTTGTTCCTTAGACAATATTTTTTGTTCCCTTGTAGACAAGATTTGTTCCCCGACCACTATTTTTTGTTCCCATGTAGATATGATTTGTTCCTCGGACACTTTTTTGTTCCACACGTAGAAATGATTTGTTTCTCGGACACTTTTTTTTGTTCCCGTGAAGACATGATTTGTTCCTCGGACACTATTTTTTGTTCTCACGTAGACATGATTTGTTCCTCAGACACAATTTTGTTCCATGTTGAAATGATTTGTTCCTCGGACACTATTTTTGTTCCCCATGTAGAAATGATTTGTTCCTCACACATTATTTTTTATTTTCCCATGTAGACATGATTTGTTACTCAGACATTATTGTTTGTTCCCATGTTCCTGTACACCTTTTTTGTTCCCCGTGTAGAAATGATTTGTTTCTTTTGACAATATATTTTATTCCCTTGCAGACATGATTTGTTCCTCGACCACTATTTTTTGTTCCCATATAGATATGATTTGTTCCCTAGACACTTTTTTGTTCCTCATATAGAAATGATTTGTTCCTCGAACACTATTTTTGTTCCCCACGTAGAAATGATTTGTTACTCAGACACTATTTTTTGTTCCCATATAGATATGATTTGTTCCCCAGAAACTTTTTTGTTCCTCATATAGAAATGATTTGTTCCTCGAACACTATTTTTGTTCCCCACGTAGAAATGATTTGTTTCTCGGACACTTTTTCTGTTCCCCGTGTAGACATGATTTGTTCCTCGGACACTACTTTTTGTTCCCATGTATACATGATTTGTTCCTCAGACACAATTTTGTTCCCATGTATAAATGATTTGTTCCTCGGACACTATTTTTTTTCCCCACATAGAATGATTTGTTCCTCGGACATTATTTTTTATTTCCATGTAGACATGATTTGTTTCTCAGACATTATTTTTTATTCCTCATGTTTGCAATACTATGTTCCTCGGACACTTTTTTGTTCCCGGTGTAGACATAATTTGTTCCTCAAACACTGTTTTTTTCCTTGAGTAGACATGATTTGTTCCACAGACACTATGTTTTGTTCCCCATGTAGACATGATTTGTTTCTTCAAGATTTTTTTTTGTTCCCATAGACATGATCTGCTCGGTCCAATATGTTTTTTGTTCCATGGCTACTATCATTTTTGTTCCAATTATGTTCCATCCGTTCAAAATTTTCCTGGTTACTAAATTTTTCTTGGTTAATAAATTTGTGTTCCACATGAACTTGTATTTCATTTCGCGATCGGTATTTTCCCTTATTTTTCCATATTTTTTGTTCACCGGGAACTAAATTTTTCCATTGTCTTCGGGGTCTAATTTACGCTTCACTTGGTCTAGTTCCATGTGACCCAATTTTCTGTTTCTTTTAGTTGCTGCAACAAAAAATATTGTTTGTGTTTTCTCTTTGATTTGCTTCTGGTTTTATTTATTCCACATAACAATAGTTTTTTTTTCTTTTCGAAAATCTTGTTTGAAAGGCTTTTTGGTTTGACTATATCGTGTTCTTGTTGCTATTTTTCTTATATATAGTCGATCGGGATTTTTGAGTACCTGCATGTACATTTTTCCTTCGTTTTCCGTGAGTCAAAGGTGCATGTACAATATGTGCATGCATCGATCTATGCTAAGAGGGGAAAAGGCAGACAAGCAGCTATTTTTGGTAGTGCAGCGGGCCAAGGCAACGACAGCCAGCTGCGCAGGTCTACGTCCGTGTCCCTACGTAGACCCACGTCGTAGTTAATTTATTAACATGGAGTACGTAACATCCACGGTAGTCCACACTCTTCGGGAGCACGCACACGGGCGGCACATCGGTGTGCTCGTTCTTTAGTCCCACATCGGAAGCTCAGTGAGATCCACACCAGCTTAAATAGCTTGGTCTGCTCACCGGTGTACACGAGTAATAGGAAGGCATCTATGTCAGTCTGACAACCAGGCCCCACAGACGAACGAACTAAAAGGAACAACGGAACAAAAAATATAAGAAATAAAGGAACATGAGTAAATGGGCCGACTGGCGGCGGCCCAACCGAGCGGAATGAGGGCAGGGGATCGCCGGGCGCGAGGGAGGAGGACCCCCTGCAAAACCTGCATGTGCAGCTCCATCTCTTTGCCAAGCAGCTCAGCTGGCACAGCAGCCTGACTTTCACGAACAGGGGACTGCACACCTGTGGCCACATCGGAGAGTCCGAGGTCCACCACCCCAAACTTCACAGTCAAACTGGACAGCGCGAGGCCTCGGTCCCCGACAAGCGAGAAAGCCGCGGTTCCCATAGGCTGCATGGCAGCCTCGCTAGCTAATGGCTGCGACAGGACCTCTGGCTCCCTGAAGAGGCCTTCTGCCTCCCCTGCAACAGAGCCGGCCCCACCAGGAACTTCCGCGCTCGGCGAAGCAGCATGGGCGGACAACGCATCGCCCGAAGCCGGCAAGGCCGCACCTGGCCCCACCTTCGCCCGCCACCACCATCCACCGCCGCCGTTGCCACCGCCAAGGATGGGACCCGAGGCGGCCGCCGGCGTGGCAGCACCCCCGCCACTGCTGCCAGCACCCTGGCCAGCACCACGTCCAGCTGTCCAGCGGCCACCATGCCGCCCCTGCCCACCTCCGCGACCTCCACCGCTGCCAGCACCAGCGCGGCGAGCAGCCTGACGGCGCGGCGGGAACGTGCCATCCTCGTAGCCAAGAATCCACCTTTTTTTTGAAACAAAGGGGGTCCCCCCGATTTCATTAATAGAAACCAATTATTACAATATCCTCCACAACACTTCCACCACCAGCGAAAACACAAGCCCAGCAAAAGTAACAAAGTCTGATAGTTCTCAGAAGTAGTAGGAAAAGAGGAGCAACTACAAAGCTAGACTTAGAACAACTCAGCAACCTGTCCTTGGCCTCCATGTCGCCCATCCTTTCGTGCTTCTGAAGGCTTCATCAGCGACCCGCACCAACAGTTTTGCGCCCACCTGTAGTTCCATTTTTGTGTCCTCTGATACCTGCATTTTTGCCCACCAATCAATCCAATACCCAATTCGATGCATTACTTCAACAGGTTCATTTGGCCATTTGTTTTCAAAACAAGCCAGGTTTCTAGCCTTCCAAATCCCCCAAAACACTGCCGCAACGCCTACTGACAGTTTCTTTCTTTGCTTATCACCAAAACTATCAAGCCAGGTAGTCAGACAGTGATGTATATTAGTGAACTGACAGTTAAGACCAGTAGCCACACTCACCACATTCCAGACATATCTAGCTAAGGACAACTAAGAAAGATATGGTCAATGCTTTCATCCTGTCCACAGAATAGACAGTTCTTCGTGCATGTTCCACCTCTTTTCAGTAAAACATCTCTGGTAAGAATACTACGCTTGAGTATCAACCAGATAAAAGTTTTAATCCTCAAAGGAATTTTTATTTTCCACCAAAATTTATAAGGGACACTTTCCATCGTTTGCATAGCCGAGTAAAAGGACTTAACTGAGAATTGTTTCGATTCCGATAACAGCCAAATAAGCTTGTCATCTTCTTCTGACAATCTCACATTTAAGCAAATATCCAAGAGTTTCCCCCACTCTAGCTGTTTTACTCCAGTTAAATTCCTTCTAAAAGAAAGAGAATTAACCCCAGAGTTTAACACCGTAGAGACCAGAATGTTTTGGTCATTTGAGATCGCATACAAGTGTGGGAACTGAGCTGAGAAACATGTATCTGAGAGCCATAAGTCCTCCCAGAATCTAGTTTCCCTGCCATTTCCAACCTTAAACCTACAACAAGCCAAGAACAGCGGTTTTATCTCCATAAGTCCTTGCCAAAAATGTGAGTCTCCAGGTTTCGTCACACATTGGCCTAGACTGGAGTTCCTCAGATATTTGGCATGTAGGATGGATTGCCACATCCCTTTCTCGTTTATTAACTTCCACAACCATTTACCTAAAAGGGCAATATTCATGATTTCTAAATTAAGAACCCCAAGCCCTCCCTGATCTTTTGGCAGAAGACTGTCTTCCAATTAACCAAGTGATATTTCTTTTTCTCTATCTTATCACTCCACAAGAAGCCTGACCTAATTTTATCGAAACCTTTGCGTTTTCCAACAGGCATAATATAAAAGGAGAGCATGTAAAGTAAACTACTGGTCAAGGACGTGTTGATTAACAACGTTCTTCCCGCAATAGATAGATTTTTTCCATTCCAACAGCCTAATTTCTTCATCAACTTTTCACCCATCGGATCCCAATCACTGTTTTTCAATCTGGTTTCGTCTACTGGAACCCCAAGGTATTTCATCGGAAGTTTTCCCACACGACAAGTTAAAATTTCCTCAAAAACGTTTATCCTCTCTTGATCTATACCCAGGCAGTAAACTTCACTTTTGTGAAAGTTTATTTTTAACCCACACATCTGTTCAAAGAGACATAGAATGAATTTGAGATTTCTAGCTTGCTCAAAGTCATCCTGCATTAGAAGGATAGTGTCGTCTGCATACTGCAGAATCGAGACTCCTTTTCTAATAAATGACTCGACAAACCACTAATTAATCCACAATCCACTGCCCTTTCCATCATAATTGCCAGCACATCACTTGCAAGGTCAAAAAGTAGGGGAGAAGGGGATCCCCTTGTCTTAACCCTTGGTGGGTGCAGAAATAGGAACCCACCTCTCCATTTACCTTTATACCAACCTTACCTCCAGACACAATTTTCATCACTAAATCATTAAATTTGCTGGGAAAACCTTTCATCTCAAGCACTTGAAGAAGAAAAGGCCATTTGATTTTCTCAAAGGCCTTTTCGAAGTCAATCTTGAAAAGGAGCCCGGTTTTTTCGTGACGTGTAGATCATTAAGAACCTCATGCAAAACCACTACTCCTTCCATAATGAATCTATTTTTCAAAAACGCAGTTTGTGTAATTTTAACTACTTTCTGAATCACTGGGGTTAACCGGTTCACAAGCATTTTTGTAATGATTTTGAAGACGACATTCAGAAGACAGATCGGCCTGTACTTCTGAATTCTGTCTGCATCAGCACCTTTAGGAACCAACGTTACTACTCCATAGTTTAATCTATTAATATTGATTTTTTGGTCCACAAAATCATTTACTAGCCTGAGAAGGTCAGTATGAACTGTGGACCAAAATTTCTGATAAAATCCGCATTAAAACCGTCAGGTCCCGCCGCTTTATTTTTTCCATTCCAAAAACTGCATTTTTCAAGTCCTCCACATTGAAAAAACCAACAAGGCTATCTGCATCCTCAGTCGAAATTCTATCTACTCCATCTGTATTTAGATGTATTTGTGAGTTGTCAACCTGCCAAAGAGGTTTTTATAAAAGCCAGTGATATACTTTTTCAAGTTATCCTGTCCTTCTATAACCCCTTCATCTTGGTGAAGGCTGACAATTCTATTTTTGCGTCTTCTACCATTTGCTTTAGAATGATAATATTTGGTATTATTATCACCTTCTAAAAGCTCTTTTTCTCCAGAACGTTGTAACCATTTCGCCTCTTCTTCCTTAAGTATTTGATTAAGTGAGGTTTTGCATTGCTGCAGATGCTCCCAGTCATCTGTAGTTAGCCCAACAGTCTCACTTAATTTATCTAATCTATCAAACTCACTTGCTAACTCTTTCTTCCTTTTCTTAATATCACTTTCAAAATTAATATTCCATCCTTTTAGTTTCCTACGCATATTCTGGTATCTTTTCACCCAGATATCTAAACTCGAACCATTTCCATAATCTTGTTTCCACACCTCTTCAACTATATTTTTTAGATCGTCTCTAAGAAACCAGGCGTTTTCAAATTTGAAAAGCCTTGGTGTCTTAGCAACCTCACCTGTTGAAATCAACAGTGGGGTGTGATCCGACAGCTCTCTTGTCATTGCCGTGACAGTAACTAACGGAAATTTTTCTTCCCAGGAAGGTGAGACTAACATTCTATCCAACAAAGCAAAAGTGGGATCCTTTTGATTGTTGGACCAGGTGTATTGCCTCCCACTGAGTTGAATTTCTAACAGCTCACCCTGCGAGATGATTGAATTAAAAAGGACACTCCAACGATTCAAACCACCTGGTTTATTCCTATCACTCATTCGCCTGGTAATGTTAAAATCACCAGCAATCACCAGTGGCACTTGCGATCGTTTAATCACATGCACAAGCTCAACTAGGAATTTTGCTTTTCTGCCGGCTGTGCATCTCCATAAACAACCACCAAGTTCCAAGTGAAGTTCTCGATTTTACTGTGGACTAAAATCTGATGAAATACTCACCCAGTTCTTTCTCCAACACATCCATCGAATTACTATTAACACCTAGCAAAATGCCTCCAGATCTGCCTTTTGCAGGTGTCCAAGCCCAATTAAACAAGTTATCCCCTCCAATAGACAAAAGCATTGCCTCAAGAAATCATGTTTAATTGTTTCTTGGAGTCCAATAAAATCTAATCTATACAAGTCAGAAGTTTCTTTAATGAAGTCTCTTTTACACTTATCACCGACACCCCTCGGGTTCCAAATCAAGCCATTTAACATTATTAATTCTTTTTTTCTTTCTCCTTCTAACCACCGTTCTCACAGGCGATTTAACAGAATAAACCTCATTCGAGCGTTTATCTACTAAAAGCTTAGAGAGTACAACCGTGTTATCATTTAAAATATTCACACCTTCCAAGTCACCTGCCATTTCTTCCTGATTAAGAGCTAACAATTCTTTTAGAATGTCATCCACTTCCTCAGGTTGCAGATGAACATTGTCAGTATCCGAAGCCTCCACTACTTTTGTTTTCTCACTAAACATTGCAACTCTAGCATTTTCTTGTAAACGGATCAAGTCTAGATTATTTTCAACCATGTCAAGAGAGATACCCAGGTCCACACCAATCAACCTAGCTATATCGATCAAAGTACTATTATCAGTATTGAGAACAGTAGGAAAATTATTATTACCTTCCTCATTGTCCAACGTTTTTGCTTTGATAATTTGTGCCCTCTCCATCACTGGCACGTCACCTGTGTTCTTCTCCGCCAATCGACCACTGTATCTCGGGCCCAGCTCCTCCTGTGTGTTGCTCTGCGAGTTGCTTGTGTTTTTGTCAACCAAGGAACCTCCGGTGTTGTAAGCTTTGACTTTCTCACTGAAACTGTCATTCTGAGAATCAGCATAGTCAACATCCAGATCTTCATCCGACAGCCTCACTCTCTCTTCCTCAGACTTTTCAGTTTCACCTTGTCCCATTTCAGTGTCTCCGGATTTTTCAACCAAAGTTTGGTCAGTCTGGTCTTTCTCAGTCAGTGGAGATAGAAACTTCCCAGTTTTCAGTGCATTCAGCCTGACGTCTACTTCATCTTGTTCTCTCAAATTCTTTTCTCTTTCTCCCAGCGCCAACAAAGTTCTCGTGCTTGCCACCACATTTCCCCCAGAGGCAACCATCTGTCCTGACGGCGAAGGAGCAGCATGGTTATCATTCTTCTGCCTTTTCGGATCTCTGCCATTCGCATCTTCCGGCTGACTGTCCATCACATCTTCAAAATCCTGTAGAAACTCATCCTCAGGTCTGTCCCAACCTAGCTCCACTATCTCCTCAAGTTGGAAGTAGATCCTGTAGAAGTAGAGTTTTTTGGTGGTGATCTGGGTCCATTTAGGGATCTTCAGATGATTGATCACGCCGACCTTTAGTCTCACCTGTCCAGTTTTCTTCATATTTTCCATATCAGCTTCCAAGTGCAGGCCCAGTGTGGAGCCTACCTCACAAAGCCCATGAAAATTCTTCAGAGTTTTCGGAACCCCTTTTGCTCTCACCCAAACAGTGGTAAGTTTACCAGCTGCAAGCGACTCATCTGTCCAGAGTTTAATGTTCACCATCGTGTTGATTTTCTTCAGAGGTACCCAGTCATATATTTCAGCTTCAGAAATTTTTGCTGCAGATGGGAATTCTACTAGAAAAGCTCCAGTAGCCACTTCTTTAGCCTTCCAAGCCCACCTCCACGGGTATGTGCTAGCAAGACCTAATTCAAGCCTCTCTGCAGTCACCTGAACATCAGCACCATCCTTGATTTTTATAAGTGCAGTAGCATTTCCTTTCTGACTTGAAGTGGATTCCTTCGCATGTTCAGCGACAAAGCATCCCAGTCCTTCTCCTCCAAAACCCACAAAAGTTGCCACAGGTTTCCTCTGATGTAGCCAAGCACATCTGGAGGACATGTGAGATACTTTGTCACAGTTGACACACATCACATCAGCTTTGCAATTTTGAGCAACATGATCCCCATATTCTAAGCAGCGTTGACATTGGAGCTTCGCTCCACTTCCCTCCACTCTTTTTTCAGCAGCAGCATCTTTCTGAACTGCAGTTGAGCCTCCTCCTGAACTAGTTGTAGCTGTTTTGGCAACAAATTGGAGATTTCCCTGCTTGTTCTGACCACCGGACTGCGGAATGCCAGACTCAGCTGACACTGAGCGGTTTTTGTTGCTCTGTCCATTGAAACCTCCCAAGTTCACATAGGAATTCCTATTCTGAAACTGGTAATTGGGATTCTGATTCTGTCCTCTACAATTGGGGTTCTGATGTTTGTAGCTCTGACCTCGGTAGTTGTTGTTCTGAAAATTACCCTGATTGGACTGCCTTGGGGGAGGGTTGTTGTGGAAGTTCTGGTTGGGACCGTAGCCACCGCCTCCACCATGGAAGCCTGCTCCCTGACCGCCACCAGCACCGCCTCCATGAAAACCTGGCCCGCCGCCGGAATTGCCTCCATGGAAACCAGTACCCTGACCGCTGGAATTGCCTCCGCCTTGGAAGCCTGGCCCTTGACCGCTACCGCCACCGCCTCCCCTCCCGCCTTGCATCTTCTCCAACAGCAGATAGGTGCCACTCTCCTGACCTAGGGCTTTCGCCGTATCCTCGCCAACAGCAGGTGGTGAGCACCAGAGATGAGCTAGTAATGGCGTTAGAGAATCAGCACGGGATTGGGGATCCAGCCTGAAAGGACTGGAAACCCTAGCCGCTGTAATTTCTACTCCAACGTCGCTCTCGTGGGCTCCCATACGCTGATGTCGAGGCCCAGCTCGGCCCAAGGTCCTAATGGAGACTCTGTTTCGGCCCACGCCAACGATGACGTCATCCCCTGTATTTCCAACGAGTCTCGCCGGCGATCGGGAAGGCGCGGCCTCCGGCGGCGTGGCTGAGCACCACCGCGGCGACCGAGCATCATCCCGCCCCTTGCTCAACCTGGTGGAATCAACCCGAGGAATCCGTATAGGTCTGCCATGAACAATCTGAAACCACTCTGTACCATCGTCGGGATCGGGGGGGGGGGGGAAAGGGTGACCTTCGACCATCGCCATGGTTGCTGCCGCGGCCACGGGAACGAACGGGGGCGCCTCCGCTGAGAGCGCCGATCGCCGTCGCACCTCTGCCCGGAGCCTCTGCTCGATCCGCTGCAATTCATCCTTCCTCCCCTTCCTCTGCTTGCTCCGCCTCACCGTCGCGCAGAGGAGAGCAGCCGCGAGCATCGCGGGCGGCGGGGTGTGCTCCTCCTCCGGTATATCCTCGTCGGAGTACTCCTCTTCCTCGCGGTGATCCTCGCTGAGCGCCCAGAATCTCCCGCTCGGGCGATCGCCATCACTAGCGCCTCTCGCGATCGCCATCCAAGCCTACTTTTGCTTTGTTGCTATCGCGATCGCCAAGAATTCATCTGAAATGCCATCTTACCGGCCAAGCCAAATGCGACGTGCCGTCCGGCGGGATGCCGCTCACATCGCTGTGAACACCGAGGTAGCCAGCCGGGCAGCCGTCGGGGTTGTCGGAGAAGTCCAGCAGCCGGTCCAGGTGAAGCAGCACGGGGACCGACAACATCTTCAGCATCCCCCACTTCGCCGTCGGCTCCTCGAACACACCGAGCTCCAGCTGAGGCTGCTGTGGCGACGTCGCCGGCTCCTCCAGGTCCAACAGCCCACGCCTAGCAAGCTGGGAGATGTCATGTAGCCAAACCCAAAGCCGGAAGCACGCCGTCTCCTTCTCCTCGTCCGTGGTGTGGTCGATCTCCTCGATGAAGGCCGTGGGCGGGAAGAGGCGCGCCACCGCCTCCATATTACACGCGCTCCAAGGCACGCCCTCCAAGCACACCCGCGCCTTGTAGAGGTATGAGGATGCCGTGGCACGCCGGAACCGCGTCCATGGCATGAGCATGAAGGACACGTCCCCAAGGTGAATAGCACCCCTGGCACTGAGAGCGCGGTCACGCCGCGCCGGGTCGTCGAAGACGAGAAGGAACTCACCCGGGGCGAAGACCGTGACCTGCATCTCGCTCGTGCTCATCTGAAAATGACCTGCAAAAGCGTGGGACAGCTCAAACAGCTCCAACTCCGGCCGGAAGCCGACCACCACGGCCACCACCGCTCTTCGAACGAGGTCCCTTTCTCCGCAGCAATTGCCGCCGAGCGCGGCGCCACTGCCCTGACGAAGTCGACCCGCGTGTACGGCTCTCCCAGCGAGTAGTCCATGCCCGATCTCTTAGCCGCAAGCTCCTGCAGCCGGCGAACAGGGGACGGCAGGGGCGGCGCCGGGCTCGACGACGACGCAGAAGCCGCAGCTGCAGCACCCACAGCAAGCTCCTGCAGCCGAAGCACCGTGGGAGGCAGCGGTGGTCGGGGAAGAGGCTGCGAAGGGGAGGCCGGCAGAGCTCGCTCTCCTTGCGCCGTGCACCACCTGGCCTTGTGACCAGAGCCGCCGCAGAGGAGGCACTTGGGGAGGCTACGGCACTCAGCAATCCTGTGCTCGGTGGAGAAGCACTTGAAACACTTCCCTTTGGCTTGCTTAAAAAGCAGCTCCTTGTACCAAGATCTCTGCGAAGAATTGAAGGAGAGCCTCTTTTCCCTGTACGCACGCTTCCTGTTTCTTACCTCAATCCAGCCCTCATCAAAGCCGCCCCCACTCCAGCAGCCACCGGCGCGCCAGGAACAGTGATGACTGACCTGAGGCGCGGACGCGAAACTCCGGAGTCCGCCGCAGCAGTAGGCGCCAGCAAGGCGCCGAGGTAGGAGGCCTGCGGCACGTCTTGGGCCCCCGGTGGAGGCATGGGAGGGGCAGGGCTAGCCGCCATCAGGCGGCCGGGAAGCCGGCCGGAGAAGGCAGGGGCGGAGCGCTCTCCTCACCTCTCACCTATTCTACCGTAGAACGATTGCGCACATGTAAGTGCATACACTTGCTGTCATGAAAAAGACTGAAACATAAAGCACCATATCTGTTCTAGTTTTTTGTTTTTGTTTTTGAGGGAAAGCTATCATGGCATGCTTTATTGATTAGAGATCAAAACTACATCAGCTCTAATAAAAAAAGGAGGTTGTCCATGCCACACACCATGGTGTACCTCATAAAATTTAGCTAGTTCGTGAGGTATCACATTAGCTTCCCTAGGACAACGATTAAAAGTAACACATGCAAAACCACGACAAAGAAAAGCACATTCTTCATAGATCGCCACCGTCGTACCTAGCGAGTAATTCCTCTCATTTTAAAGAACCAAAATCCTTCAGAGACATACACATAGCCGACAAAATAAGCAAGATTTGTACCAGCCAAGGCTAACTAAAGAGAAGCAACAACAGTCCACTATCGGATGACTGAAATATATACCTCCAGTCAAAGGTAGCTTCGGCAGTCTTTCTTTAGTAGGGTTGCAGGAAGACACTTGGGTTCCCCATGAAACTTGGCAAGAGCAGAACTCGGAGGGTAGAGAAAAATAACGATACATGTAATGTGATCGGCTATTGTTGTCGACCTGCTGTGTTACTATTTGGAATCAGAGACATTAGGAATACAAGTCGATGCCTCAATGTCTATTGCCGCGACATAGTCGCTCAATGGGCTTAATGCCCAATGAGAGGCGCGTAATCAACCAGCTGGTTCGGTTTCTGGGAAGCGAAGAGCTGGCATCTGATCAGAAACTCGAATATGCCCGATGAGACTGCACTGCGAAAACCGTAAGGTGAGTTGTGTGCCCCTGCGACGAGGGAACTGAATCTAGACCATATAGGCTGAATCTGTTGCGTGCATGCGTATACAAAACTTTGTGCATGCAATGGAGAGTATATTTGGATGCCCAATTATCTTTTGTGTGTAGGTTTTTTGTCGAGGGCGGCAGCTAAGAAGTTCTTGAGCAAAAAAATATTCAACCTGAGTGAAATGTCGTTTTGAATACAGATGGAGGTTTGGGATATGAAGGTGATGTTCCAATAAATTTTGGATATTATTAGCCTGCAATTGCAATGAGTTATCCGTAAAATGGTACTACAGTCACAAGTCACAACCATCTCATCCACAAAGAAACTGATGTAAAATAGAGCATGAAGAGCATGAAGTAACATTTGGCGAATTAGTAACAATAGAACAGCTTTCTGGAAATCGTCTCATACTTAATGGCAGGGCACGTAAATGTTGTGCTTATCACGATGTCTACCTGAGATCTACTCGCACCTCTCGTCTTTAACCATGTGCAACACTAATACCTAAAATTCTACGGACCAAGACTTACTAAAGAGATTCTAGAACTGGCTACTGCCAGATTATTGAATCATGCAAGCCGTAGGAGTGCTAACATTTCTGAAACGTACATACTCCTGCAGTCAGGGAAAGACCGAAACATGAAGCACCATCTTCGTTCTACTTAATGGCTCTCATTTCAAAGAACCAAAACTCTTCAGAGACATACACGTAGCCGACAAAATAACCAAGATTTGTACCAGCCAAGGCTTACTCAAGAGAAACTACAACAATCCACTATTGGATGATTGAAATATTACTTGGCCTTTTATAATACTGGGTGTTAATGCACTTTGCAAGTGAATATACGTGCATGTACATCTTGCCTTCAATTTGTGTGCGATGGTGGGTATATATATGTTTCTCGTCATATTTATACATCCACACCCAAAGGTAGCTGCGGCAGTCTTTCATTAGAAGAGCTACAGCCCACAGCTAGGCACTAACGTGGCAAGAGCGGAACTTGGAGGGTTAGAGAGAGAAAACGATACATGTCATGTCATCAACTATCGTAGTCGACCTGCTTTTAGTATTAGGAATCAGTAACATTGGGATTACCGGTCGAGGCCGAACGGGCTACTGGCACACTTTTAGTGATGGCAACGGCGGCACGGTCTGGATTGGCATGCCTGATGAAAGGTGCATCGTCGATCAACTGGTCCGATTTCAAGGGATCGAACCGCCGAGCAGGACGAGGTCATCTGATCACACGCTTCAAGATAGACATCGGCGTGATGAATTGGACTAATCTATGATAAGTGTAAGACGAGCAACGTGCGCCTGCTGACAAGGGAGCTCCATCTAGACCATAGAGTGGTTTGGACTGAATCCGTTTTTGCAGGTATGTAGAAAACTATGTACTTGCAACAGAGAATATGTTTGGATGCCCAATTATGTTTTTTATTTATAGATTTATTTGTCGAGGGCCGTTTTGAATACATAATTTTTGAGATTATTAGCCTGCAATTGCGACAGTGTACCCAAAATATGGTACTACTGCCCCAACCATCTTATCCACAAGGCCTTGCTTGTCGGAGATATACTGAATAGGGGTATCCTCAGCATAGGATAAATCAGGCTTAGCAGGGTTTGCCCACGGATGGTAAAGCTTAAGACTTGCCGGGTGGCCCAACGACACCGATACTATGACAGTTCGCGGCCACCATTGCCATTGCTGAAGGCGTATGGCGTGATACACAACAGAGGAACGACTAAAATAGAAATCAAAAGGGACTATTCACATGCTATTCCATGGCTCAAGTGTTTTGTGCCTACGGTGACCCAAAGTTTTGTCTGTCTTGACGGAAGCGGGAAAATTTGACGGTAGATCTGATTTGTTGAGGAAGGCCCTTGTTTTTTTCTTGTTGCAAATCGTCCAACTAGTTAGCATGGTGAGGGATACCATAACTTTGCGGTTTAGGATGGTCTTGATAGAAATATTGGACCACCAATGCTTTGATGGGTTAGCTTCGCTGATCAATCGGAGAGGGCAATGGATGGGAGACCTAGCCATGGCTTGAAATCACCCAAACTCGCTTGAAGAAGCACATGCATCTGTGAACATACCGGCAATTCGGACAGCCTTCCCAGCTCTCTTGGAGAAGCGTCATTGGAATATGGACCATTGCCCAAACACAGCTCACTAACCATTCGGTTCTTACACAACAAAAAGATTCATTAGCTTGTGACGGAGCTAGTTCAGTGAAGGATCTTTATAGCACAGTTTCAGGAAGACTAATGTCATCAATGGAACTTCCTTGTGAAATTTACTTGGAATAAGAAAGAAGTTCTGCACATTTATCCATTGGTTCTGTATATAGCACTATATTCACAAGTATGTTCCACGAATCACTTGTATGGGTTAAACACTATAATAAGTAGCTACACAATGTCGGCGCTTAGCACCAGAGGAACATCATTCTCCAGAGTAGAACATTGCTTGTATAAGGGTCTTTGTCGGGAGTTCTTTCCTCTTTTTCCCTTGTCATGACTTCAATAAATCATGAAATAGAATAGATATAAACATAGCTCTCGTTGCACACATTTCCTAGACCTTAGCAACAAAATTGAAAAGAAAATCAAGCACATTGATATTGTATTGAACTTATCAATGCATTTTTTGTGTCATGTAATATAGCCGTTTGCTAAGTTCTTCAAAATGTGATTATGCTACAACTTTACTTCTAAAACATACGCTACTTTTTAGGTAAATTTGATAGGACGGTCCAGTGTGGCGTAGATTTGGTGTACGTTCCAAGGCTCTCCTCTCTGAATCGCGAGTTGGTCAACGGTTGAGACCTTGAGAACATGCATGGCCGAGTCATGAAAATCCTTTGTACAACCATCATACCATCTAATTGCATATTTACATTCCTAGGTGAAAATAGCACGTTCCTCGTTATATGGGCATTAATATGGAGGTGCTCTTCCCAAGCAAATCAGCCACATTATATAACCACAGAAAATGTTAGGTGAAAAATTCCTCCTCCCTGTTATATATACCTATGCATCTAAGGGCGTGCTTGGATTCCCGGTATTTGGACCGGAAAAGGCCCGTAAAATTTTACCCACCTCCGTCGGTCCATAATTTCCTGCTGCGATCCGTCGTTTTTTAACACGGGAGTAATTAAACGGGGAACCAAGCGGGGCCTAAAGCTAAATTCGGTCATTGTTTTGAGGGAGCAGAACCGGTTTTCTTTAGTACAGCTGCAGGTGTATAGCTTTTTTTTTTGAACACCATTACCGTAGGGAAAGTCCCTACGGTCTAAATTTTCTCATTAATAATCTGGTGGCCAAAAATGGTTACATCAAGGTGGCTGGAAGGTTAGAGATGTATACATGAGGTATGAAAAAAGACTACGTAGCTAGATTTCTGAGCCAAGCAAGAAAAGGTTGAACCAGAGAGTGTTTTACACGACAATGATGGAGCAGACCATCAGAATGAAATTTGACCTTCCATTTCCCAAAGGTGGGATCCAGCGATTGAAAAATAGCTTCATTTCTGATCTTCCAAATGTTCCAGGTAGCGCAAGCAAATATCTCAAGGAAACATGGGCCTGTGAACGCAGCTTTGGCAATAGCTAATCTGGTTAGGAGAGGCCTATTGTTGTCCCACTGTATCCCAACATAATTCCAACATCTCACAGCAAAAGGACAATCCAGAAAAAGATGATCCCGACACTCCAATGCACCCCCTGCACATAGAGTGCAGTTCAGACCCCTTCCACATTCCAGTGCTTGCGTGACATCAAATCCTTGGTGTTTAGTCTGTCATTGAACATTAGCCAGAGAAAAACTTTCAGCTTAGGCAAGCATTTCGAATCCCATATCTCTTTGATCCCTCGCTCACACTCCACGCCAGCAAAGATGAACTTGTAGAATCTGGCTGCTGTATACTCTGAACCCCCCAAACGAAAGATTTGGTGTCATGATCCAGGTCCAGTGAGGTGTAATCCAGGAACACATGAGTTATTTGCTCATACTCTTCAAAGGCCTGTACCGACAGAGGCAAGGCAAAAGCATCTCCAAGGTGATTTAAATTCCTCATATAAGCCACCGATACATCTTCATCAAACACAAATGAGTATAGGTGTGGGAGTTTATCGCAGAAAAGTCTGTCTCCATGCTTTGGTGTATAGCTTTAGAGAGATAACGATATCATCAGCTGTCGTGCTCGACCTAGTATTAAGAATCGGAGACATTGGGAGTAGCAGTTGATGCGGTACTAGAAAATGACGCCGATGCAACATCATTGACAGCGCCAAATCCGTCAAACTTGTGTAATCCCTGATTAGGAAACGGAGCTAATGGAACAGGATTGGCAGTGCCACCTCGGTTTAACCAGTGTAATGGTTTGATTTCCAGGCAGCCAACTAGTCAGCACTAAGGGGGTGTTTGTTTGGACTTTTGCCAGCTTTCCAGTGGAAAAAGCACCCCAAACAAGTCAAACGGTGGTGCCTTGGCTGTGGGCTTTGCGAAAGCCAGTTAGGAAAATAGGCGTGGAGGAGAAGGTGATTCCGCGGCTCCCAGCAAAGTGGTGTGAATCGAGGCCCTGGCCAGGGAAGTTGGTCACCTTCTCGCTGACAGAGTTTCTCATTTCCAAATTCGCAGAACTTGCGCACCAGTTCGGGCCCTTCCTTTCCCCTGCTACAGTTCAGACAGGCGATAAGGAAGGCGTCTCCGTCGCTCCCCCTTTTCCCCGGCGCCGCCGCGGGTTCCCCTCCCTTCTCCGTCCGCTCCGGCGGTGGAAGGGCGGGGGAACTCCGGATCTGTGCGTTCGGGCTGTAAATAGGGTGTGGGTGTGTGTGGTCGACGGCGGTGTGGGTGTGGGAGTGGCGCCGCCATGCTTGACCTTTTGGTCTTCTCGATCGCGCTCCCTCTCGTCGGAGTTCTTTGCTGCGGCGACGGATCTGTAGAAGTTCCTCCGCGCGGTCGTCGATTCGGCGCTGGTGGCCGCGTTTCGTGGGGATTTCGTCCTGGGAGCCTGCCGTCGTTGCACCGTCGTCTTCTCCAGCGCCGGTGCGGGCTTCCTAAAGTATGTTGGAGGCTGTTCGGATGCTGGCTGCCGGGAGGTGAAGGTGACCCAGGAGCGGGTTGGTGGCTCGATGGTGGTGGTCTCGGGCGTCCGCTTGGATGCTCAGATCGGGAGTGGCGCGTCGCGCCGACCGACGATCGTTCATCGTGTTAGATCCAGCCCTGTGGCTGGTGGTTGTAGCGGTTCACAACGCCTTAGGCTAGGGGTTCTTGCTGCTCCTTGTGTTGGTTTAGTTGGGTGGTTTTCCCTGGTGTTTTCATCTTTCTTCTCGGTTGATCCTGTGTTCGATCGTGTGTTTGATCTGTACTTGTCTCTGTTTTTATGAATATAAGCTCTTTAATCTCAAAAAAAAAAAAGCAAAGTGGTGTGAAACGTTTTCTAAACAGGACATGTCGTTTGGTCGAAATTACAAGGAAATGCCATCAACTAGTTTATCCCAGCCCCGACTCTTTTTTTTCTCCTCGTATCCCAGTTTCCCCACTCGTTCAACCCCGACCCCGACCTTGAACCTCCAGCGCCGCCAACTCTCCTCCCGCCGGCGAGCGGCGCGCCGCCTACGACGCTCTCCCTGCTGTCCTCGCTGTCCCGGCCGTCAAGCTCCTCCTCGCCCAACCCATCGCTGGATCTCGCTGGTGTCCCTGCAACACGACGACATTCCCTACTCCGGGCCGCCACCACCTCCCGCGCCGGCGACGGGCCGACGCCGCCGCCGGAGTTCGTCCACGCCTGTCGTCCAACAGCGACGCCCCGTTCCCGCCATCCCCTACCGCCCTTGACCAATCTCGCGTCCACATCGAGCAAGCTGTCCCAGTCCTCCCGATTGATGCTGGTAGATGCTTTGGTGCTAGATCGATTGATGCTGGTAGATGCTTGGTGCTAGATCGATCGACGCTCGTTTTTGTGCTAGACCGATTGGTTGAATTGCTTGATTTCACTGGTAGCAGTAAACACACAGGGGCGCTCGCTGCTCTGAAAATCCTAGCAGAAAATAGTAGTGTTTCTCAATCATATATTTTGGGTGATATCTTATTTGTGTAATATTTATTTTAGACAAATCTATATCTTATCAATTATTTGTTCGGTTTAATGTTGTGTATTCCTGTTATTCTATAATGAAAAACACACTTATACATTTTAATAAGTAAATACAATTCCTCAACAATTCGTTTATACAATTTATAAAATTCTGCAGTGACAGAGACGTTTTCCGAATTCTGAGGGTATTTCAGACATTCCTCAGCACATAGCTTGACAGCCAGCTAAGTCGCCAAACAGTGAAATTCACAAAATCAGCTTTCCCTGCACAACTCCACAGCCAGCCACAGCCCAAACGAACACCCCCTAAGATGTCCTCTGACTGGAAGCTCCAAAAGGGGACAACCAACCGTGCACTCCATCGATAAGGGAACCCGGTGGAGACCAGATAGTTCTTTGCTTGAATGCGCTGCTTGTATAAACTTATATAAATCATTTGTATTTTTTTGATAATGGGTATATATTAATATCTGAAGATACCAATTACACTCAGATTCTACACCAACATAATGTAAAATCATGTGTAAACAAAGTATGTACACAGACCCCGCCACAATGACCAATGACTTGCAGCATCAAAGCCTAAACCAGCACCAAAGATAACACTGAACTGCATAAGAAATTCTCCAGATGAGACATCTTCAGGAAGGGAACAATGCACAAGCGATGTCGTCGCCCGATCTGAACAGACCTTGGGTTTTCACGCCGGAGAGAGTACAAGATATCAATGCCTTCAACAAGGAAGCGACAGTCCGCCATTACTAGGTACAACCAATGAAGTTCAGACCTAGGGTTTTTCACCCTAAATTCTGAGACTCGGTACTCGAAGAGCACCACCAAACATGAAGACCCACAGTGTCACCGTCCACACTTGCTAAAAATGTTGCCGCAAACCAGCAAACACCAGTCTCACAGTCGTCTCGCTTCTGGTTTTGACGAGGACAGCACCCCGCAAGCGAAACCATAATCATAGAGTGGCATGTGAAGTATCACTACTAGAAACCAAGCCTTTAGTCCGGGTGGTAGAGGCCTTTGGGGAGGGATGTCCATCCGGTACATGGCAACCGGGACTAGAGCCCCCCCCTCTAGTCCGGGGTGTGCTACGACCTGGGACCAGAGAGGTCCACGCGGGGCCAGCACATGGCGCATGCGAGAGGATCTCTAGTCCCGGGTTGTAATACAACCCGGGACTAGAGATGCACCCACGTGGCAGCCTGTGGTTTTTTTCGTTTCGGTTGTTGTATATTATGAATAATTTGCAAAAAATATGGTTAATTATCTGTAAATCAGAAAAATACATATAGCATATCAAAATATTCGTAAGAGAAAGCTTTATGCGAAAGTCGGGAAATCGGAAGTCGGAACGGAAAGTCGTGAAGTCGGGAAAGTCGTGAAGTCGGGAAAGTCGGGAAATCGGGAAAGTCGGGAAGTCGGGAAGTCGTGAAGTCGTGAAGTCGGGAAGTCGTGAAGTCGGAAAGTCGACGTCACGTTTTCCGGCTACCCGGCTTCCCGGTTTCACGTTTTCACGGCTTCCCGGCTTCCGGTTTCACGTTTTCCCGGCTTCCCGTTTTCACGATTTCCCGGCTTCCCGGTTTCCTGGATTAATTTACGTATAAAGATCCATATATAAGAGGGACTAGAACCATCATCTATTCGATTACATGGAGATCATCAAGCTAGCCACTACTAGAGCCGTCATCTAATTTGATCTGGTGCCATTGTATTTTCCCTTCATGTCTAAGACATAGTTCATCAAAAAGCCCGCAATTTCCTCGCAAATTGGTCGAAAGCAGTCCTTTAGTTGCAGGTCCCTCCGCATTTGATCCATCTATAAAAGAAGGGAGATTAATATGAATTTCAATCATCATAACAGAAATTATGAATGACACTCAACACAATTGATGGTTATAAAATGAAATTGTGAATTTATTTGTTCACTTACTTCGATAAATGTCCCTCGGTTCCGCTCAGAGACTATCGTGTGAATCCACTCGCAGACGTAATATCCACACAAATTGGTCCCGGGAGGCTGCCTATCCAAGTACTACACGAGAATAGATTTCAATCAAATAATAATCAAGCATCACGATGGTATTGAAATTTGAATTAAAAGGGATGCGCGAACACCTAGCTCGTACTACTTACTTTGGGGTAAACAAAAGTAAGTTCCTCTTTAAATTGACCAGGTGTAGCATTTCGGAAACCTTCCCAAACCCTGCCCATCAAACAATTGAATAAATGAGTTATTAATTAGTTACTTGACATCTCAGGAATGGAAGGAAAGAGACCGATGTAATACGATAAAGATTGAAATTACCGTTTGAGCACTCCTTGGATATATTCGTGCCGCTCTTCGGGCCAGTGCAATGAGTCCAAGATTTCAACTTCTGCTCTATCGATTTGAATGAATAACAGAATGTAATGGGCGCTGCGCACGTTTATATATGTCAGTAACTAATCAGTTACACTTAACATCGAGAAAGCAAAAACCAATGTGTACAAGACAGTAAGACTCTTACCTGAAGTGGTAAGGAAACAATATCTTCCCTTTATAATTTTGGTCCCGGATGGTCCTAAACAAGGTGTTCACCGTTTCCTCGTGGTGGAGTTGTAGCAATTTTTCATTAACTCGGCTTGGGTCAATGAACCCAATCTCAAACACTCGGTTTCTGTCACATTCATCGCTCTTCATTCTGCATAATACCGTAGTGAGCATAATTAGAACAGACAATGACCGAGCTAAGCTATAGACTTTATTTTATAAAATAAATGAATTGAATCACTTACAGACAATAGGTAGTGAGGATACTCAAGTCGAGGGCGTCAAGCTGGTATAACTGATAGATTTCTTCAATAGGTATACTTATCTCGTCTGCACCGTTGAAATGTTCATCTGTAATTTTCACCGGGATCAATATTCGACCTTCACTTGTGACCTTCTTGTACCATTTATGCAGTCTTGTCATTTGTGTTGGTAGATTCTGGAGCTCATCAGGTGACACTAGATCCTTCCCGTATTCCCAGGTCCATCTAGTAGGTCCCATAAGGGGGGGGGGATATCATCTGCATCCAGTTGAGAAAGTGAAATACCAATATCTGCAGCAAATTGCGCGCGGTAATCAAGCGCAGAGCCCATATCAGTGGCCACCTTGAGCGGGGAGATGGACTGTTTTGATTGCTGTCCGAGCTGGGCAACATCTCTTCTCCTTTTCCCGCCGGGTGGAATTTTCCTCATAGTCCGTACATAGTCATCTGGCCTATTTATCGAAATTTGCGACGGCTGAGTAAGGAAACTAACAGCAAATTGTGTTTGAGCTTCCGAATACTTTTCCTTTGGCTTAGGTTTTCTTTTCTCAGCCATTTCTGCAAACTGTCTTCTCGAATCTGTTTGTAGCCACACCCTGGCTTCCTCTTGAATACACTCGACGTCGTAAGGTCTCGGGGGAGGAACCTTCGGTACTTTTGGCAGGGGCTCAAGTCGGGGTTTGGGTCGGGAACCCATGGCGGTGGTCTTCATCCCCTTTCGACGTTAGCCTTAGTGGGCGGAGGCGATGGAGACGGCTCAGGAGTCGGCTGACGCGGCGAGTGACGCAGCGACGGAGTCGGCTGACGCGGCGACAAAGATTGAGAAGGCGATGGTGGCCTTGGCGGCGGTTGTCCAGCCTGGAAACATGATCAATTTCTCGGGCCATAGAATGAGTCCACCCTGGACATCTCCCAGTGTCCTCTCATCATCACCTCCAGGGAAATGAAGTTCGAGTGATGCATATCCGGGGTAAACTTGATCCACGCCGACACGCACTAGTACAGAACGACACATCGGAAACGGGCCAAAAACCCCTTCGGCAACGGAGAAAGGGTCCGTGTCCCCGACTCTGTCACTGATGTAAAGGCCTTCATCGGTAACGGAGGCAAAAACCGTTTCCGATGAGGTCTCCATTTGGCAACGGTTGTGCGCAGACCTCTGTTGCTTTAGTTTTCCTACATCAGATACAGAGTTTTCCATCTACCCGTTTGCACTGAGCTTTTCTCATATTTCGGTTATATGCCATAATACATGAAAGGCTGATTGCACAATGCACTAAAACGTTATTCAATTCATAACATAGAACAAATGCCATCATTACATTGGTATACAATAATATCACCATTTTTTACAATTTGACTACAATCATATCTATCACACATTGGCATAATGTAATATCACCTATTACACTTTGACTACAATCATGAACTCTAAACCTATAAGCAACTAACCTAACAAGATGGAAGGCTGGCTTAATTAAGCCAGCCTTCCATCTTTAACTTGGAGCTCACCTTCTATGAGCTCTCGGTCGTCGCTGTACCCGCTCCAAGACCAGTATCCACAAAATTTCCTTGCCTTAAGGTTTCTGGTTCTTGGAATGATACATTGGTACTTTTATGCAGTGTTGCTGAAACAAAACTCCTGCGTGAAAGAAAAAAAACTATTAGCGAAATGTACAAAATACATCTGGATATTAAAAAAATCAGTGGCTATTTTCCAGCAACTTCTTTGTTCGGTTGCCATTTTCGAGAAACTGCTAAGATCAACGGCAAATATCCAGGAACTGCTCTGTTTGGTGGCAGACAGTTCACATTCCTTCCTTCTCTTCTTCCTTGTTCCACCCCAATCCCCACCCGCCATGGACGACCACAACAGAATAACAGAGACAACTACCGTCCGTACCCACGGCACCGTTCTGGAGGTGGTGTACACGAACGAGGAGCATACCGTGGAGCGGATCCTCAACAAGTACGAGGAATGGCTAGCAGAGGAGAAGCATCGGTTCATCGGCCTTGACATCGAGTACACCCGTGATCGTCGGCACATGGCTGTCCTGCAACTCGCCATGCGCCAGCATGTCCTCGTGTTCCACTGGTGCAAGTCCAAGAAGAATTGTCCAGAGTTGGGCAAATTCTTTAAACGCAAGAATATCACCTTCGCAAGCGTGGACATCACCAACGACAGCAAGGTGCTTTCTTCTGCCAGCTTCCACATTCCACCGGAGTACTACGTGGACATCCAACTCGTATACAAAATCAAGGGTGGAGACGAGAGGGACAGAATGGGTCATCTAGCGGCAGACCTCATCGACAAATTATACGCCAACATGAAGAAGGAGTTCCCATCCACCCATCACGATTTTTGGGAGCGGATGCCGCTGCACAAAGTTAACCTCGACTACGCAGCAATAGATGGGTACGTGACCTACGAGTTGTATCGCAAGATCCTAACCTTGAAGGACAGGCTATGTCCAACATGGCAGGAAATGCTCTGCCCTAGGTGCAAGAATGCCCTAGGTGAATTGCAATAGGCTTTGGATGTGGGTGTTTAACTAGTTTGTATAGTTGGTGCTTTAATAATAAGTGTTTGTAATTATCAGAACATGTATGTGTGAATTTGCACTAGGAATTTGTTTATGTGATGAAATGCTCATACGTAGAACCTAGTTCATCGGCATCACAGCCGGTCACAGAAAGATTTATACCTTTCACCCGGCGGGAGAGGAGGTGCAGGCCTCTGCCAGATGCGCTGAGATGCTACCAGCGCGCTGCGACGCAATCACCTCCTCCTCCTTCTCCTTCGTCGACATCCACCTCCTCCTCTTTCTCCAGATCGGCCACTTCCTCCTCCAGATCGGCCACTTCCTCCTCCAGATGGGTTTCTGCTGGTAGATCCGCCGGAGGTGCTACACCACCACCTCATGAATGACCTCCTCCACATCGGCCTGGCTCAGAAGAAGCCGGGCACCACCGGAGGAGGAGGGCGTCAGATGGTGGTGCTGCCGCATCATTAGCGGACGCATGGCCGCCTCCAGATCGACCTTCTCCTCACGAAGGGCTGCCGCTAGAACGGTGCTGCCGCGGCGGCTAGAGCTGCGGCCGCGATGGCCGGATCTAGAAGCGCCGACAGAGGAAGCCATTAGAGAGAGTGAGGAGAGTTGAAAGCCACAGTGTGCGGCGGCTAGGGTTGGAAGAGAGACAGTGAGGGAGTGATAGTGAGACCGAGCCGGCAGTATATACAAGCGCCACATTGGCAACAAACATTTTATATAACCGTTTCCATTGATTTTACACCAGCGAGAGAGTAAACTTACTAACAGGTACTCTACATATGAACGCAGAGACCACTTAGCAGCTAATGCTACTATATACGGACATGATAATGAAGTAAACGATTACATATATGCTACTACTAGCTAATGCTACTACTAGCAGCTGCTGATGAAGACTCGGGCTCGTCGTCGCTGTACACGAGTGCGTCCCTCCGGCATAAGGACCGTCGAAGATCTTGATGAAGAACCCGTTGTCGCCGTCGAACTCGAAGCACAAAAAGTGCCCCTGCTCAAGCTTGTACGCTTGGGCGAATGACTTTCATCCCTGGCTGAGGTACAAATTCCCCCGGCACTCACGGCCGTCTTCACCGCCCAGCTGCCGTTCTCGCAGTCCTCCATCTTCAGATACATGGTAGCTGCCACCATGCCTTGGAGCTTCTCTGCGAACGCCCTCGGGAGCCTCAGGCGGCTCTCGATGCCCTTGTACAGAATAACCAAGAACTCGAAGCCGCGCAGCTCCGGGGACATGTCTTCAGAGGACGGTGAGGGCGACACCGACGGCATGGCATTGCAGCTGCGCCCCCTACCACGGCCGCGCCCTCGTCCACGGCCGCGCCCACGTCCACGGCCGCGACCGCTGATGGTACCTCTCGCCGGGGACATGTCTTCAGAGGACGGTGAGGGCGACACTGACGGCATGGCATTGCCGCTGCGCCTCCTACCACGGCCTCGCCCTCGTCCACGGCCGCGACCGCTGCTGGTACCTCTCGCCATGGATTTGGATGGAGGGGATCTGGCGAAGTTTGAATAACTGGAGGAGAGACCGCTGCTGGTACCTCTCGCCATTTATACTCGCGGGTCTGCTCCGCCCACCTCCCCATCTGCCCATTCGCTAGCCTCCACGTATCTACATTTTCAACGGTTGGAAAATTCTATCCGTTACCATAGAGGCAAATATTGGAAACGGACAATTTTATTAACCGTTGCCAATATAATAGGTGACGGAGATTGGAAAGGGTCCGTTGCCAATGTAGGCGGGCCTGGTCAGGTTTGTACGCACCTGCTACGCGGAAATCGCGATTCTCCGTCGCCTAACACCTGCCGTTTCCATAGAGGGGTATCCGATGTGTCGTTCTGTACTAGTGACGAGCATAGCCATCTGGAATCTCATTGCCACAATACAGTGCTGTAGATTCACAAGGTAAAGCATAGCCGTCCGCCGCCTTCATGGTTATGTTTCTCACTGCCTCATGTAGCTCATGACGTGGGCCTACCCTTCGGGTGACCCACTATGAGGATACCTGGTGCACGTGTATGAGGCCCATCAAGATAACAAGACCAAGGCCCATGAGGGTACCCGCAAGGAAGGATTGCTCTCCAAGTTAGGCATAGTTTGAGTCGGTTTAGACTTGCCAAATCTGTAATCCTAGTCGGTTACCCGAGACCCAGCCTCCTATATAAGTGCTGGGAGGGTCCCCGATCAAGGACACGATCCATAGCATACACGCAGCTCTAGCCTCAAAACCCTTGGTGAGATCGACATCTCGCCGAGATCCTTGTAACACTTGTGACCACCCCATCAATAATCAGACAAGCAGGACGTAGGGGTGTTACCTCCACACGAGGGCCCTGAACCTGGGTAAATCCTTGCTTGTCAGCCGTAGATAATCGCCAGTGCTACCAACTTCGTTCCTATTCTCAACCCAAGGTACGTCACCATGGGATTTGCCGAGCTAACCCCTCGTCAATTGGCGCCGTCTGTGGGAACGAGTGGCACTGGATCCATGGTTTCGCCGGCTTCATCATCACCCGCAAACGGCAGCACGCCGATCATCATAACGGGACCAGTCCACTTTGGCTCCTTCGACTACAATCCGCACTCGCCTGGATCGCAATCTGCAAACTCGAATCTGCAATCAGGTGAGAACGTACCTGTTTTCTCTTCAAGCATTACTGCTAACCAGACAGGGACGCTTGTCGCGGCACAACCTTCCACACCCGCGTCTCCATCGACTGGATCCGCCCCTGTGGCTCCATCATCACCCGCAAAATCGGCGACTTCGCCTGCATCAACTCCGCCGAGATCGCCGACGCTCTCGGAGATGATGTCATTAATGGGCACACCTGCATCGACTCCGGTGCCTTCACCAACACCCTCAGAGATGGAATCTCTGATGGATCTGCTACCCGCTGTGCCTCCAGCGGCACCCGCGTCTCCTTCGACTGAGGACTACGCGCACTCATCAGCAAAAGAAGCAGCGTCAGACGACGCGATGGATGTCGAGTCCGTCCACAGCGACGATGGCTGCGGACGTCAGGCCATGATTGACTTCTACTTCAACACCACCGCGGCCTTCATCAACAACCGCAGCAACGGCGAAAACAGCAAAATTTCGCGTGACGCCCCAAATCAGATCTGCATGGTGCAATCGAGAACCGAGATGACGGAGCACCCGAATCTTCGGCGACTGGAGCAAGCCGTCCTGATATCAGGACCTACCCAATGAACGCAACCATGCCAGACGGCAGCACGATCGTCATCACCAGGGAACAGGCGATCAAAGCAATCAAGGCTATAGACGAGTGCACCATGATGCCCGAGGATTCGACCCGACGAACTCGCGGCACGCAAGTACATCTTCTGGCAGGAGACCTTAAGGTTGAAGAAACTTCAAGCAACCCTCGACGAACGCAAAAAAGCCGCAAGTGCATCGAGTGCACGGCGCGCCCAGCTATCATCACTCTATTCTTCGGGCAGAACTTCCTCGCATAATCGCCCCCGATCTAGGCTGGCGCACCTAACACAAGCGAGCGGGCGGCGTTGACTCGCGACCTAGATGTGTCGTTCATGACGCACGATGAAGATGGAATCCCCATCCCCAAAACGGCTCAGGGAGCCCTCATGTCGGTAGCAACATACCTAAAGGCAACACAGCCTCCAGACAATGACCCAAGAGCGGCACTGCATCGCCGCAGATCAAATCGCTCCACATGGCAGGCGGAGCCCTAGCCACAGTCGAAGAGCACCCTGGAGGAAGCAGAACTCGCCGCGAGGCCACCCCGCGACGCGAAGTACAGCCAAGGGAGAACCGCGACCACACAGTCGCAAACCAAGATAACCGAGACCGGTCAGGGCGCGATCGACGCGACACTCAGCATCGTGAGGCGAGTGGCGATCGCCGCGATGTCATGACACAACATCGGGTGGATGGCAGAAGCAGAAGGTCCACCCGATCTCGAAGCAGCGACTCAGATTCAGGCGTCGAGTGGGAGCCTTGTGGAGCACTTTGCTTTACTCGACGCATCCGCCAGGCGAAGATGCCAAAAAGGTTCAGACTCACATCTGAGACACCAAATTCGATGGCAGACAGGAACCATCGTCCTGGCTGGAGATTACAGGACAGCAGTTTCCTGCCAACGGGGATCTACCACAACTGCGATGCAGTACATACAGCTCATGCTATCTGGGACTGCACGGGATTGGCTGAAAAGCTTACCCGAGAACTCGTACGACTCCTGGGACCGCTTCCAGGAGGACTTCATCAAAAACTTCCTCGCAACATGCGATCGACCCGCGACATTCGCGGAACTACAGTCATGCAGGCAGCGTTCAGACGAACCGCTGCGTGATTACATCAGAAAGTGGACTACGATGCGCAACTCTGTAGGAGTGGTGTCGGAGGACAGGGCAATCGATGCTTTCATCGCAGGAGTTGCCAGGCACGATTTTCGAGAGGCGCTATGCCGCCAGAAGCCAACATCTATCGCAAATCTCATGAAGGTGGCAAACGAGTGGGCAGACGGAGAAGACCTGGTGCGAGAGCATCAGGGGTCTCCGCGTGGCAACAACAACAACGGAAGCTGGGACAGAAGAGATGGCCGTGGGAGACGCAAACGCAAATCCAACCGCTACGACGACCAAGATGGAGTCGAATTTGTGGCGGCTGGCTACCCCGATAGCCGCAATGACAACAGTCGAAGCGCGGGTCGCCAAGAGGATCGTGGCAGAAGTCGCCAGGACGACCGCCGCGACTATGGAGCACGCAAAGATGGATATCGCAAACAGGAGTGGCGCAACGCCGATCACCATCACCCGAAGGTTTGGGTGACCAGGAGCTCGACGAAGAGTGCAGGTTCCACATGTTCAAAGGCCAAGACGGCAAGCTCCACTCGAGTCATCTGGTGAAACATTGCAGAAAATTCACCAGGATGACAGACGCATACATAAAACGCCTGCAAGCAGCTCAGGGTGCGGTGGCAGCAGGCGCTCCTGCACCACCTCCTCCACCTGCCCCACCCGCGGGCAAAACGCACATGTGGCAGGCGCAGCGCAAAATCAAGCTCGCTTAGAAGCTCCACAGAACAGGTAGAACGCTACCCCGAAGCCCGCGGACAGATGAACATGATCCAGAAAGGGCGTCCAACCAACAGGGAGCAAAAGTTGATCACTCGACAGGTCAACATGGCAGTCATGGCACCCCCAGCAGTACCCGAGTATCTGAAGGGGTCAGAAACAAGCATAACGTTCTCACGTGCGGATCATCCCCCAGCTGTGGTGCGGCCAGGGACGCGCCCCTGGTACTCGACGCTCAAATCGGCGGCTACGCCATGTCCAAGGTCTTCATGGATGGTGGAAGTGGAATCAACATCATCTTCGCCGATACGCTTCGCAAAATGAATCGCTCAGTCGAAAATCTTCCTGAGTCTGATACAACCTTCCACGGCATAGTCCCAGGCAAAGCAGTCCTGCCACTCGGGACACTGCAGCTCCCTGTTGTTTTTGGTGAGCCAGGAAACTTTCGATCGGAGAAGGTCGACTTTGAGGTGGTCGACTGGAAATCGCAGTACCACGCGATCCTGGGGCGCCCGACGTTCGCTCGGTTCATGGCGGTGCCGCACTACGCATACCTGATGATCAAGATGCCAGGACCCAAGGGAATCATCACTGTCAAAGGCAACTTCCAGCGATCTGATAATTGCGACAGAGAATTCAGCAAAATATCCGAACATTCGGGATGCAGGAACAGCTCAAGGAGATCTCCCTCACCAACGATCGCACAGTGTTTCCTCAAACGAAGAAGCAGGCACCCGACGCTGCCTTCAATGCAAAAAATGACACAACGTCGCATCAGGTCCACCCGACGGACCCGGCCAAGACGGTCAACGTGTCATCCAGCTTATCACCCGCATAGGAAGGCGCGCTCGTCGAATTCCTCCGTGAGAACTGGGAAATCTTCGCCTGGTGTCCAGCCGACATGCCAGGTATTCCCAGGGAATTCGCCGAGCACTCTCTTCAGCTCTTTCCAGATGCAAAACCTGTGAAGCAATCAATGCGAAGGTTCTCCGAGCCAAAACGCGTAGCTATTGGAGAAGAAGTCGACAGATTACTCGACGCAAAATTCATAAGGGAGATCAAGAAATCTGACTGGGTCGCCAATCCAGTCCTGGTGCCAAAGAAAAATTCGACTGTTCTTCGCATGTGTGTCGATTTTACCTCCCTCAACAAATGCTGTCCCAAGGACCACTTCCCTTGCCGCGGATCGACCAGATTGTCGACTCAACGGCGGGATGCGAGCGCCTATCCTTCCTGGATGCCTATTCAGGCTATAACCAGATTCGGATGAGAGAAGAGGATGAAGACAAGACTGCCTTCATCACCCCTTACGGCGTCTACTGCTACACAACTATGCCCTTCGGGCTCAAGAACGCGGGTGCTACGTACCAGCGTATGATGCAAAATTGTCTCAAGAAGCAAATCGGACGCAACGTCCAAGTCTACGTCGATGACATCGTCATCAAAACAAAAAAGGAGTCGACACTCCTCGACGATCTACGCGAGACCTTCGCTAACCTGAAGCACTACAAGATCAAGCTCAATCCCAAAAAGTGTGTCTTTGGCGTTCCAGCCGGACAACTTTTGGGTTACCTTGTTTCCGCCAGAGGCATCGAGGCGGACCCGGAAAAGCTACAGGCTATTCTCACCATGCCACCACCAACAAAACTTCGGGAGATCCAAAACTAGCCGGTCGAGTGGCAGCACTCAGCCGATTCATCAGCAAACTGGGCGAAAAGGCGCTCCCGTTCTATCAGCTAATGAAGAAAACAGACAAATTCGAGTGGACACCGAAGCACAAGCAGCCTTTGAAGATCTCAAGCGGTGCTGACAAACCCCCGATATTGGTGGCGCCCAACGAGCGCGAGCCGTTGTTCCTATACGTCTCTGCGACCAATCGGGTGGTCAGCACCGTACTGGTGGTTGAGCGCATGGAAGAAGGACACTCGCATGGTGTACAGAGACCCGTTTACTACCTGAGCGAGGTCCTCTCAGTATCAAAACAGCGGTACCCGCATTATCAAAAGCTCGCCTACGCTGTCTTCATGTCTTCACGAAAGGTGGCACACTACTTTGCTGAGCACCCGATCATTGTGGTGAGTTCAGCAGGGCTGCGAGACATCCTCACAAACCCCGATGCAACCGGGCGGGTCGCCAAGTGGGTCATCGAGTTGGGCCTCGACATCCGTTATGAGCACCCGAAGGCAATCAAGGCACAAGTTCTACCTGATTTCACCACCGAGTGGATTGAAGCCCAGCTACCCGACGTTCCGGACTTGTCCAATTCTTGGACAATGTACTTCGATGGGTCGAAGAAGCATGAAGGTGCAGGCGCAGGCGCAGGCGTCATACTCATATCACCAAAAGGCGACAAGCTCCGCTACGTCCTACAGATGGACTTCCCCACACCCTCAAATAACGAAGCAGAATACGAGGGACTCCTGCATGGCATGCGGATGGCAAAAGCATGTGGCTGCACTCGACTGATGATCTACGGAGACTCGAACCTAGTGGTGCAGCAAACTATGAAGGCCTGCGATGCTACAGCAGATAACATGATTGCCTATCGCGACCTGTACAATATCATGGAAGGCAGCTTGACGGGTGCGAGCTGCGCCATATTGGGCGCGAAAGCAATGAAGAAGCAGACAAACTCGCCAACATCGGCTCTACAAAGGCGCAAGTACCACCCGGGGTCTTCCTTGAGAAGATCGAGCATCGCTCCATCAAAACAAAGCAAAAGTGGAGCCAAAAACTCGACTGCGCAAACTGCAGCCCAGAGCGCTACGCCCAGCGTCAATGACCCACCAGTCGAAGTTTTCCTGGTTGAGCCAACCTGGACGCATCGATTCCTGGCATACCTGAAGAACGGCGAGCTTCCAGAAGACGTCACGGAAGCAAGGCGGGTGGCCAGACGCGCAAAAGCATACACCATCATCAACGGTGAACTCTACAAACGAAGCATCTCTGGGATACTCCAGAGGTGCATAGCACACGAAGATGGTGAAGCCATCCTTCGAGACATACATGCAGGGACCTGCGGACATCATGCGAGCAGTCGAGCTCTCGTTGCAAAAGCCTTTCGAGCGGGGTTCTACTGGCCCACTGCGCTCAGGGACGCGGAGGACATCGTCAAAAAGTGCATCGGCTGTCAAAAATTTGCGACTAAGCCACACGCACCTGCGTCAGAGCTGAAGACAATCCCGTTGGCGTGGCCTTTCGCCCAATGGGGACTCGACATGGTCGGGCCACTCAAGAAATCCTCTCGGGGCGGACACACTCACCTCCTGGTGGCAGTCGACAAATTTACCAAGTGGATCGAAGCGGTCCCCATCACAAGTTCGACTGCCTCCACCGCGGTCAATTTCATCAAGTCCATCATATACCGCTTTGGGGTCCCTCATAGCATCATCACAGACAACGGCACCAACTTCACGGCAGAGGAGTTCAAGGACTTCTGCAAGGACCAGGGATCAAGCTTAACTATGCCTCGGTGGCGCATCCACAGTCGAACGGTCAGGTGGAAAAGGCAAACGGACTCGTGTGCAGCGGGCTCAAGAAGCGACTCTTGGTTCCACTAAAGCGAGCAGCAGGTGCATGGGTCGAAGAACTACCATCTGTCCTATGGAGCCTCCGCACAACTCCAAACAGGTCGACACAGTACACGCCCTTCTTCATGGTGTACGGAGCAGAGGCAGTCTTGCCGTTCGACATTCGATTCGACGCACCAAGAGTCACTGCATACGATGAGGACGACGCGGAAGAAGCACTCGAAGACGGCGTCGACACATTGGACGAGGCCCGCGACATCGCCCTTGCCCGCACAGCTGTTTACCAGCAGAGCCTCCGTAACTATCATAGCCGTCGACTGCGCACCCGATCTTTTACGGTGGGTGATCTGGTCCTTCGCCTGAAGCAGAAGAAGGTGCACAAGCTTGCCTCTCCATGGGAGGGACCCTTCATCGTCACGGAGGTCATCGACGGTGGAGCTTATCGACTGAAGCACGCGAAGACGGGGGAACTCTCCCACAACCCGTGGAACGTTGCGCAGCTGCGCCGTTTCTATGCTTAGACTGTTCAGTCATCACATGTAATAGGCCATATGTCGGATAGCCGCAGGTTTCAGACGCGCTCTTTTCCTTACCAGGGTACCTAAGGGGGCTGGAAGGTTTTTAATGAGGCGGCCTGCGGCTTACAAAAAGTGGAATAAAATCAGTATTCCTCCTATTTCTCTCTTTGCATATGCATACTCGCAAAAATACTTATTCATACCCCAAATACTCGGGGGCTGCATCATACTATAAAAACGCAAACAAATTACCTAAGCTACACTCGAAGACTCGGGGGCTAGGTCGCTAAAATCATATACTTTGCTACCAAGCACTCGAGGCTCGGGGGCTGGTCCATATGCTGATCAGGCAAAAACAAATTACCTCAGCGCACCCGAAGACTCGGGGGCTGAGTTGCAAAGATTCAACGAACATAAAAATTCCGCAGCCACACTCGAATACTCGGGGGCTGTGTGGTAATTATTTCGCATAACCCACTCGATGGACTTGGAGGATGGGCTAAAGTTACAATAAACAACATATTATCTACGCAGTCAAAATTACACTCGGGGGCTGTCCCTGTACAAAATTTACACTCGCAACTCTCTTTAATCCTCAGGTTCGTCCTTGACAGGCAGCAGAGGACCACAAAGTTGATCGCGGGTGCGCTCAACCAGCAACTCCGCAGAACGAACAGTGCCATCCAGGTCTCCTTGATCCAGAGTCGCCCCAATCGCGGGTGGCGGCAGCCGCAAAAATGGTCTGTGACTTCGCACATACGCCATAGCCGCGTTGGCCCCAACCACAAGCTTCCGCGTCAGCAGCTCTCGAATGGGACCTGCGTGACGAAAAATATTCAACAAAGGACGAATACCCTGTGGTTGCGGTCCCGTGGGAAACAGCGTCTCGTTAAGTCGAGTAAAAGCCATTCTGCATAGCTCGAGTAATTCAGCGCTCCTCCAAACACGGTCCTTCAGTGTGGCGAGTATGCGAGCATGATATTTATCGAGCCAAAAGTGTTGACGTCCAGTTGTGGGATTGTCAACGACGCTATCCAAGCGCTTCTCAATACGAGTTTTCTCTGCTTGGAAGTCGTCCACAAAACCTGCAAATCATCCGAGTGGTCACAAAACAAAGAGGAGAACGCATAATTGTAAACAAGGCAAAGATCATACTCACATTCGAGTTGCCTGTTCACAATATCCATCTCGCCAAGTACATAACGTTCTCGCTGGCTAGACAGCCCTGGCCTCGTTCTTAGTCGATTCAGCTCGTCCTGGGCGCTCTTCAGCTCCTGCTGCATTTTTACATATTTGGCCTTCATATATTCCATCACTTTGGCGTCGTTTACCACCTGCCACTGTGATCGAGTAGGTTGAGGTTGCGAGGAGCCACTCGAAGCGGCAGGTTCTCGTGACTGTTCAAAAAACATGAGGCCTCCTTCAGTAGGGAATCACAAAATATACTCGGGGGCTCGAACCCACGAGCGCAATCGGAAACATCAAAGGATTGCAAAAGATAACTTCATATTCATTAAGCATGGGTTCTTTACAGGCATAAACAAAAGTAGCACTCAACAGCTACACCCTAGGACGCTGACTCGGACCTAGCCCTAGAGTCACGAGCGGCGCGTGCGGCAGCAGCGGCAGCTCGCTTCTCCATCATGGCGATCATGTCTTTCCCAGTTGGGCTGATCGCTCTCTGATGTCTTCCAGGGGAGTCGAAGGCATTTCGGCTTTCTTAGGAAAGCCGGACACAATCTTCTCAAAATCAGCGACAACCCCATGCAGCTGCATCAGCATAAATGCGGACTCCGAGCCACATACCGTCTGGGCGCGCACGAAGTCCGCCAAGGTCGAGGAGCCTGGGCCAAATAGCTGCGCTAGCTCTTTAGTCGACAAAGGAACATCTCCTTCGGGGAAGATGCCCCGGTAGACAGCTGCGAGGGCGCCCTGCGACTGGCTCAGGCTGTCCTTGACTTGGGCGCACAGCAAATCAAAAGCACCAACGGCACTTTCGAGTGAGTCGCCAGCCGTGCCTTCGGGTGAGGGCTTTATGCCAAGAGCACCTAAAAGACAAATGACCATCGGGTTAGTGGCAAAATAAGCAAACTTGGTATATGCAAAGTCGCACACGACATTACCTTCAATCACATCCGCAATGGCGCGCAGCCGCGCCGTCTGAAGCTCTTCAGACTCCTTCACCTGTTGAGCTTTCCGCTCTGCGTCTTCGCGTTGAGACTTGAGCGTGTCCTCAAGTTCTCGAACGCGGTCGAGTGCGGCCTTGTGCTCACCTGCAAAAAAACAATTAGTTCGCCTCACACGCAAAAAAAAGAAGTGAAGAGCAACACCAAGTAGATGAAACTTACGGGCGGTATCGTCCATCTTCAGGCGAAGCTGGTCGCGCTCCTCCTCCATTCGCACGTATGCGGTGGCGTCTTCCATCATACGGAGAATGAAGGGCTGCCCAACAAAAACTTAGCATAACAAAAAAATGGGAAGAGGGTTCTTTGAGCCTATAGCCAACTATGCTAGTTGCCTATAGCCTCGGGGGCTACTCCCATCGGGAGCGCTGACGCGCACCCGACAACAAATTCAGGCAAAAATACTTACGTGTTCACGAGGCAGTGGCGAAGCTGTGTCAGAGGCAGATGGCGTGAACTCTGGAGGATTCGGAGGCGCACTCGCCACAACTACCGGGGGTGGCTTGACCCGGGCCGCTTCTTCAGTCGCAGGACTCACTTCCGGTGCAACCGGAGGGGTGACGTCCTGCGCACCATCATCCTTCGTAGGGCTGAAACACAACGTCACCCAAAAACAAAACAGTTAGACAGATGCAAAACGCTTCGCGAGTCAAGTATGATAAGCGAAGAAAACGTGTACCTCATGTCCTCGTCGTTGCTATCCATAAGGCTGTGGACGTTGACGAGTTGAGTGAACCCGGGAGTGCTGGACGGAGGCGCCATGCGAATTGGTGCCACCGCAGCTGGCTCCTCTGTGATAGGGGATGACGAACTCGAGTCATCATCCTCCAGTTCGGGTTGCGGGTTGGTGGAGGTGGAAGCAGTCCTCTTCAGGCGACGCTTCTTCTGAGCTAGACCTTGCTCTTCCTCCTCCTCTTGCCCTGCGCCCTCGCCTTCTTTGGGTGTGTGGGCGGAAGCCAAGAGATCTCCTCCTCCACATCCGCGTCCTCGTCCACCACCTCCAATTCAGGATTTTCTCCACCTTCGGGCAGTGGAGGTAGACTAACAAAGGATGGATGACCCTGCAAACACATCATACAACCTCACTTTTCGAGTGACTGAGCATAAGTATGTAAAGCAAATTCGGTCAAAGGCAAAGTACATACCTCAGGTCGTGGGTGTAAGATGTCATATGGATCGACTGGGCAGTCAAGGGGACATGCGTCGTTCCTCGTCAGCTTGGTGATGGCGCGAACCCGGTCCACCACTGCCTTCTTCATAGGCAATGGTTCAGTCGTCAGGCGGGTCGGGCCATTCGCACCCTGGAACTCCCACATCGGGTGTACCCGCCCGCAGCGGCTGCACGTCTCTCTCGACGAAGGTCACAATCAGATGGAGACCGCTGACGACGCGGCCCGTGGTCTTGATCAGCTTTTCGAGTTTCTCCATCAAAGGTTTGGCCTCCGCCTCCTCCGCCGCAGTGGTTTGGTGCAACCACGCTCGGGTCTTCACCAACGGCGTCTGCGCGACAAAAGGTGGCAGCCCCTCTTGTTGAGAGGTGAAGTAGAACCACTTCTTGCGCCAGTTCTGCGCGGAGTCGACGAGGCGAAGGTCGAAATACTCGACTTCTTTGCGGGCTTGGATGATGAGTCCACCAACGGTGTAAACTCCACCAGCACCCGCATTTCTTCTCACATTAAAGATCTTCTTCCAAAGACCCCAATGCGGGTGAACGCCCAAAAAACATTCACAAAGAACAACAAAACGGCAACATGCATTATAGCATTGGGAGAGAAATCATGCAGCTGCACCTTGTAGGCGTACATTAGTGCACGCAGAAAATCGTGGATGGGGAAGGAGAGGCCCCTGACCACGAAGTCGTGGAAGCAGACGCGCTCGTGCTCCTTGGGCGTTGGGGTTACCTTGTCGCCGGGGATGCGCGTGGGATGCACATCCGCTGATGGCAGCAGGCCGTCGCGGCGGTATCCATTGACCTTCGACACCGTGATGTCCGACCGCGACCAGTCGCCGGCCTTCTTGCTCAGAGGAGCCGCAACACTTGCGGATGCGGCGGCCGGAGCGGTCTTGGTGGCAGCAGCCGCATCGGCGGCGCCCTTCTTGCGCTTGTCTCCCTTGGCCATGGCGCGCAAAAGCTTTGGAGAGGATGTGAGCAGAGCAATGACAAGCGCGCAAGAAGGAAGAAAATGCAGAGGAACCGGCGGCGGAAGCAAATGGCAAGTGAGTAAATTTCCCTCACCGCTGCACTATTTACCATAGGGGTCATCAAATCACAACCGTGCAAAACGACCTTCGCGCACACATGCATATCTGGCCGTACACGTGGAGGCAGGAGAGGGCAAGCGTCGCCGGCCACTCCGCCCACTACGCACGAGAATCGAGGGATCATCATCACGCACGCCGTGAAAATCGCGTCAGGGCAGTCAAGTCCCGTCAAAACAGGCATCGCCATTTAGTCAACACTGTCAAGTGGGGCGTGTGTGTCACGTCCCATCTGTCACGCAGAGCGTGACATTATTTGTCAGATGGTGCAGTCGCCAAATAACGTCATCCCTGATGTCATGGGGGAGAGTGGAAAACAAGCAAACGATTATTCGGGTTACATAACTGGGCACAAAACACTCCCATCGGGAGCGACTCGACGTTTAGTCGACTGTTTTAATTCTTTCGAGTGAGATTATCCTCAACTGCAAACAATTAAGCATAATCTCGGGGGCTACTCCCATCGGGAGCGCTGACGCGCACCCGATAGTCAAAACAAAAAGGTATCATGTTCAGTCGAATAAAAGTTTGACTCAGCTGCTTAGCTGGACGCATAATGCAAATCAGATCACAATCTACCCAAGATGTATCTTCGACCCTTGGAAGCTGCATGCATGGTGCATAGGTAAGACCCTTCGATCCTTCGAGTGGGCCGGGGCGCGCACGTACTGCGTTAGCTCTGAAACTTTCCATGCCAGACGACACGAAGAAAATCCTGGCGGACGCGCTAGGTGCCCTCAAACAGTTATACTGCAGGTCGACCCTGTAAGACCTCCGCGGCCTGGGTCGATCCTGACCAGTCGATTCCGGGTTCGAGTCTGGGGACTCGAATTTGATGTAGGCTAGTAAGGTTTTGCCCAAGAGCAGTTAACTGGTCCCGATCCGACGAGTGTACCAGGCCTACTATGCCATATCCCCAACACATGTCATAAAGGCAGTAAAAAGCTGCCCAGAGTATGGGTCGACCTGAAGCTTGGCTTCAGCACAGCAGTCAGTGGTCAGTCGAAGTATTTGTCGATTGAGTAAAAGTTTGAGCAAGATAAGGCGTGCATTTACGGAGGAGTCCCTGCCCGAATCTTCGAGTCAGCCAGGCACTCGGGGGCTACTGACGTGGGCCTAACCTTCGGTGACCCACTGTGAGGATACCTGGTGCACGTGTATGAGGCCCATCAAGATAACAAGACCAAGGCCCATGAGGGTACCCGCAAGGAAGGATTGCTCTCCAAGTTAGGCATAGTTTGAGTCGGTTTAGACTTGCCAAATCTGTAATCCTAGTCGGTTACCCGAGACCCAGCCTCCTATATAAGTGCTGGGAGGGTCCCCGATCAAGGACACGATCCATAGCATAAACGCAGCTCTAGCCTCAAAACCCTTGGTGAGATCGACATCTCGCCGAGATCCTTGTAACACTTGTGACCACCCCATCAATAATCAGACAAGCAGGACGTAGGGGTGTTACCTCCACACGAGGGCCCTGAACCTAGGTAAATCCTTGCTTGTTAGCCATAGATAATCGCCAGTGCTACCAACTTCGTTCCTATTCTCAACCCAACGTACGTCACCATGGGATTTGCCGAGCTAACCCCTCGTCAGCTCACAAGTTTTCTTCTCAGTGATAGAATCCACGGGGTATGTTTGGTTCGATGCCTCATCAGCACCGACCGTCGCGGAAGCCAACGCTGCTTTTCCGTTGAGATGGACCACCTGGTTGACTATCTTGCAGCAGCAACTGATGAGTTGCCCCTCGAGAAGACTGCGCGCGCCGCAATTCATCTAGTTCCCGTTGTTGTTGGCTAATGATATTTTCCACTTTGCTCAACCGGTCATGTTGCTCATGCTCCTTCCTCCTCTTTGCTCTTTCTCGGCTTCTATAAGAGTCACGGTTCTCAGGAAGCCCTTCATGCCACGTCACACCTCCCCTGCCTTGAACATATCCTCCTTTTTCTTTAGTACCGAGGGCCTTCCACAGCTCGTCGTATTCTCTGTCGGGAAAAAACCTTTCCTCACGAGCATCAGCGATTGCATCCAGAATTGTTTGCCAGGGTATAGGAGTTTCTTTCATTTCAACAACTATTACATTGCCTGATTCGTCATACTCCCCCCCCCCATGAGCAAGTATTGATACGTCTCAAACGTATCTATAATTTTTGATGTTCCATGCTTGTTTTATTCCTATTGCTACATTTTTTGCATCCAATTTATGTCACTTTTATACATTTTCTGGGACTAACCTATTAACAAGATGCCGAAGTGCCAGTTCCTGTTTTCTGCTGTTTTTGTATTCCAGAAAAGCTAGTCTGGAAATATTCTCGGAATTGGACGAAACTACACGGGGGTCCCTATTTTACCAGAAGACACCAGATGGAGCGAAGAAGTAACGGAGAGGACCAACAGGAGCCCCACACGCACCTAGGGCGCGCTTGGCCCCTTGGCCGCGCCCTAGCCAGGTGTGGCCCCTCGGGGCTCGCCAGCCGCCGCCCTTTCGCCTACTTAATCCCCCCGAGAAAATAACCCGAGGAGCCTGAGCCAAAATCCACGAAAAGTTCCAGAGACGCCGCCGCCGTCAACCCTAGCTCAGGAGGGTCCAGAACCTCTTCCCGGCACCCTGCCGGAGAGGGGAATAGTCACCGGAGGCTTCTACATCGCCATGCCTGCCTCTGAGGTGATGCGTGAGTAGTTCATCCTTGGACTACGGGTCCATAGCAGTAGCTAGATGGTTGTCTCTCCTATTTGTGCCATCATGTTTAGATCTTGTGAGCTGCCCTACATGATCAAGATCATATTATTGTAATGCTACATGTTGTGTTTGCTGGGATCCGATGAATATTGAATACTATGTCAAGTTGATTATCAATCTATGCCCTATGTTATTTATGATCTTGGATGCTCTCCATTGCTAGTAGATGCTTGTAACTCCAAGAGGGAGTATTTATGCTTGTAGCGCCGCCAACAACCTTCAGAAGAGTTGTTGCTCCTACTGTTTCGATAACCTTGGTTTCATACTGAGGGCTGCTAAATTACATCATACCTTCCTCTTGAGGTCTCCCGAGGAGTGTGTGATTCACCACCATACAAGCATCAAGTTTTTCTGGCACCATTGCCGGGGAGTCAGCAGTCTTCTGCAAGGGAGTTTCACGCTTCCAATCTCTTTACTTTGTTTTTGTCTTGCTTAGTTTATTTTATTTTATCTTGTTTGCTTTCAATTATCAAAAACACAAAAAAATTAGTTACTTGCATCTAGTTTATTTTCCGTTTAGTTTTTGTTATTTCATCATGTTTCTCCCTAAGTATACAAAAAAGGAAATATCTATGGGTAGCGGGTCTATCATTGGAAGAGATAACATTGAGGAATTCTTTAATCATGTTAGTATGGTTGAAGATTTTGAAGATAGATCCTTGGTAGACTTGCTCCGAATTATGAAATTGCTACAGCCTCTCTTGTTCACATGTTGGAAGCTCGGTTTGTTAATCTTAGTCCCATAATGCAGCACATGTTTCTAAAACTTCATGATACGGAAGATGGTGAAAAGAAATTTTTTGTTTTAGAAACCTTACTTAAAGAATTTGGTGATGTTGCTAGGGAAGCTAGAAAGGTTTTTATGAAATATAAGATGCTTGGATATTATATTGATGTTGTTAATACACTTGAAAAACTCGAAAAGGAGAGATTGAAGTACACTAAAGAAACCAATTGTGAGGGGGAAGTTAAAATACCAATACCTTTTAAGCTCATAGGAATGCAGGAGGCACTAGAGAAGAATTTTGATTGGATTGTTCCTAAAAACCCATTTGATGAATATGATGAGCCTGAGGGTATTGAGAAAGGGAATTCTGAAACCTATATAGACAAGATACAATGCATTGTTGAGAAAACTTCTGACCTCTCTTTGGATGCTTCTTCACTTGGTAATACTTGATGCATGCTTTGTGCCTAGCTAAAAGGCGTTAAAGAAAAGCGATTATGGGAGGCAACCCATTTTTTTTCTGCAATTTTTCTTTTATTGAGTCAAGGAGATTGTTTACTTCTGTAGCAACTCTTTGTATCTTTATTTTCTCGCATTGTTGTGCCAAGAGTAGCCTCTAGTGTTGAGATTTGCTTAATTTTGATTGCTGCGCAGAAACAGATTTTTGCTGTCCACTGTATGAAAATCCTAAATCACCAGATTGTTGAAAAAATCTGAAACTTTTTGTGCGTGATCTTTATGAATGTCTGAATCTTTCATTAGTTCAAAGTTTTTTATTTGAGCGTTGTAAGTGCCTCGAAAAAATTCATCTTTACTGGCTGTTCTGTTTTGACAGATTCTGTCTCTGTTTTTTGCATTGTCTCTTGTGGGTTTAGGCAAGGTTCTCTAATGAGGGTTGTAGCTAATGTTTTATTGAGTTCTTGCAATGTGTCACAACAGAACCAGTGGATTAAAATTTTTGAGTACTAACCCTCTAATGAGATTTACTTTGAGTTTGGTGTGACGGAAGTTTTCAAGGGTCAAGAGAGAAGGTGATGATAGGATCAAGAAGAGTGAAGAGCTTAAGCTTGGGGAGGCTCCCATGGATCTCCCAGCATATTTCAAGAAGACTCAAGCGTCTAAGCTTGGGGATGCCCAAGGCATCCCCTTCTTCATCGCCAAATTATCAGGTCATCTCTAGTGAAACTATATTTTAATTCTTTCACATCATATGTGCTTTTCTTGGAGCGTCTGTGTGCTTTTATTTTCAGTATTGTCTTTTATTTTCAATAAAGCTTGACTGGACCCTAGCATTCTTGATTGGGAGAGAGACACGCTCCGCTTTTTCATGAGAATACTCCTATTCTTCACTTATATTTGTTGAGTATTCATATCTAGCGCTGTTCAGCTTTTAGCTCTTGTTTTCATGTATCTCTTTCAGAGCTATTAGCTTTCTTTTGTAGAAAGTACTCTCTTGCTTCACTTATATTATTTGGAGAGTTGATTAAATAAATTGATTGGTGTTTGGTTGGTTCCGAAAATGTTGCATGTGGTAATTGGTATAAGGAAAAACTTGCTTAATCTTGTAGATCACTAATATGGATAACTTGATGCTTGTCAATTGTTTTGAGTTAACAAGTAGATCATGATTAAATTTGTGCATCACATGAGTTAAGCCTATTAGTGAAGAACTACCGTAAAGCTTGTTGAAAATTTGGTTTGCATCGGTGGTATCTCTAAGGTCTAGATATTTTCTAATAACGGGTTTGGTTAACAAGGAAGACGGTATGAAGTCTTATAACGTTTGCAATATGTTTGTCATATAAAACTTGGTGTACGGGTTGATATTCTTGTTTGCTTACATAAACCTTGCTAGCCTAAACTCTGTACTGAGAGGGAATGCTTCTCGTGCATCCAAATCCTTGAGCCAAAATCCATGCCATTTGTGTCCACCATAACTACCTATATGTGGTATTTCCTTGCCACTCCAAGTAAATTTTTCATGTGCTACCTTTAAATTATTCAAAATGTTATTATTCCCTTTTTGTGTCAATGTTTACTAGCTCATGAGGAATTAGTGTGGTTATTCTTTATTCTTTGTCAATGGACTTTTACACCTGGACTAGTGGCATATACATCCGCTTATCCAATAATTTGCAAAAAGAGCTGGCAACGGGGTGCCCAGTCCCAATTAATTACAACTTTAACCAATTAATTCTCTTCACACTTTTGCCCTGATTCATCAGTAAGCAATGACAAACAGTGAAATATTGCATGTGTGTAAACCAAAGAGAAAGAGGGATGATCTGCCTTGCTGGTAGAAATAACGTCCTTCATGGGAGCCGCTCTTAAAAGTCCGTTTGACAGGTAGAATACTGTTCTCACCCGCTACCATTCGTTGACAATTAACAAACACCTCTCAAAAATAGATACTCCTCCATGGTATGTGATTGATGGAAGGCACCCGAGGATTCGGTTAGCCATGGCTTGTGTTAGCAAGGTTGGGAGGAGTATCAAATATTTTATGCAATCTCTATATGCTTTCAAAAACCTAAAAGCTCTAGCACATGATTTAATCCCTGCTTCCCTCTGCGAAGGGCCTTTCTTTTACTTTTATGTTGAGTCAGTTTTCCTATTCTTTCTGTCTTCCACAAGCAAACACTAGTGTCAACTTTGTTACAACATGGTTATATGCAACGTATTGGACTTGTTATACTACTTTGTGTTGACGATATCCATGAGATAAATATGTTGAAAGTTGAAGCAAATGCTGAAACTTAATTCTTCCTTTGTGTTGATTGAATACCTTTTATAGAAACTATTGCTTTATGAGTTAACACTATGCAAAACAGTTTGATGCTTGTCTTGAAAGTACTATTCATGAAAACGTTTAGCTTGTGTGATTCATTGTTTACTCATTATCTATTTGATAGCAAATTATAGACCATTGACTTGGATCACTTCATTCATTTACATGTGCCTTGCAATATTATATGATCAAGATTATGATAGTAGCATGTCACCTCAAAAATTATTTTGTTTTTATCGTTTACCTACTCGAGGACGAGCAGGAACTAAGCTTGGGGATGCTGATACGTCTCAAACGTATCTATAATTTTTGATGTTCCATGCTTGTTTTATACCAATTGCTACATGTTTTGCATCTACTTTATGTCACTTTTATACATTTTTTGGGACTAACCTATTAACAAGATGCCGAAGTGCCAGTTCCTGTTTTCTGCTGTTTTTGTATTCCAGAAAAGCTAGTCTGGAAATATTCTCGGAATTGGACGAAACTACACGGGGGTCCCTATTTTACCAGAAGACACCAGATGGAGCGAAGAAGCAACGGAGAGGCCACAGGGCCCCACACGCACCTAGGGCGCGCCCCCCTTGCCGCGCCCTAGGGTGTGGGCCCCTCGGGGTCGCCAGCCGCCGCCCTTTCGCCTACTTATTCCCCCGAGAAAACCCTAAGGCCTGAGCAAAATCCACGAAAAGTTCCAGAGACGCCGCCGCCGTCAACCCTAGCTCGGGAGGGTCCAGAACCTCTTCCCGGCACCCTGCCGGAGAGGGGAATCGTCACCGGAGGCTTCTACATCGCCATGCCTGCCTCCGAGTGATGCGTGAGTAGTTCATCCTTGGACTACGGGTCCATAGCAGTAGCTAGATGGTTGTCTCTCCTTTGTGCCATCATGTTTAGATCTTGTGAGCTGCCCTACATGATCAAGATCATATTATTGTAATGCTACATGTTGTGTTTGCTGGGATCCGATGAATATTGAATACTATGTCAAGTTGATTATCAATCTATGCCCTATGTTATTTATGATCTTGCATGCTCTCTGTTGCCAAGTAGATGCTTGTAACTCCAAGAGGAGTATTTATGCTAGATAGTGGGTTCATGCCTCCGTTTAATCTGGGACAGTGACAGAAAGTTCTAAGGTTGTGGATGTGCTGTTGCCACTAGGGATAACCTAACGATGCTATGTCCACGGGCATATGTGTTTGTTTACATTACGCGCTTTACTTAATGCAATTATCCGTTGCTTGCAACTTAATACCAACGGGGGACTCGGATGACAACCCGGCGGTGGATTATTAGTCATAGATGCTGTTGGATAACGGTCTATGTATCTTGTCGTAATGCCCAATTAAATATCATAGTAATCATCATGTCATGTATTTGCATTGTCATGCGCTCACTATTTGTCAATTGCCCAGCTGTAATTTGTTCACCCAACATGTTAGTTATCTTTTATGGAGAGACACCACTAGTGAACTGTGGACCCCGGTCCATTCTTTTACATTGATTAAACCACAAACTGCAAACTGTTCCTTTTTCATTCTCTGCAATTTAATACTCATTTTCCACACGAGACGTTTAATCCTTTGTTTTCAGCAAGCCGGTGAGATTGACAACCTCACTGTTTCGTTGGGGCAAAGTACTTTGATTGTGTTGTGTGCAGGTTCCACGTTGGTGATCGAGTAACGGCGCTGCCAACAACCTTCAGAAGAGTTGTTGCTCCTACTGGTTCGATAACCTTGGTTTCATACTGAGGGAAGACTTGCTGCTAAATTACATCATACCTTCCTCTTGGGGTCTCCCGACGAGTGTGCGATTCACCACCATACAAGCATCAGTATCCAATTTCTGACCCTACGGGGCCACGTATCTGTAACTGGAATGATCCCTTTTGCGCGCAAAGCGGCCTCAATCCGATCCCACTTAGGCTCGGCAGCTACGTAGCCACCTCCACCCAACTTATGGTTATATATCTTCTTCGTTGCATTCAACTTATTCTTTGACGATCTTTCCTTGGATTCTTCTGTATTCTTGTATTGCAGAAATGCTGGCCAGTGAGCCCGCTGCCTCTCTAGTGTCCCAGTGAAATCTGGAACTTTCTTTTTGTTGACCCAATCACGGTATAATCTGTTCTTCCATTTATTGAATTGTTCAACCATCTTATTCAGAGTCCAATGCTTGACTTTGTCCGTCATGGCTTCTGTCCTTTCGGGACTATCGAACACCGGCAGAGTGAAATGTGCCATGAGCTTCTTCCAACATATATCTTTAGTTCTCTTGGTGACATAATAATTGCCCTGTAAGTTTTTTATCTGATTCCATTCCGAAAGGCTGATCGGAACATTGTCCCTGACAACAACTCCACATTGATGCACAAACTTAGTTGCGCTCTTCGGAGGCGCCAACGGTTTGCCATCTGAAAAGACTGACTCAATTCTGAAATGATCTTTTATTTCCAACCCTTTGGCATGGCCTCGTTTACTAGTTTGGGTCGATGCGGAGGTCTAAAAAGAAGAAACATTTGTTAATATATATATACAAATAAAATTTTACATCTGATCAAATAGAAGCTTAATATACCACGCCGGATTGCGGAGGTTCGCCAACTGTGCTAGTTTGCCCTTGGACGCTTCGTTCCACGTCCTCCATTCCCGGACCGGAGTCGTTCAAAAACTCGGAGCCATCTTCTTCTGCTCCAATGTGTTCATCACCATCCGCGGGTTGCCGGATATAGTCGAGCAACACATCTTCCCCTTCTCTATTTTGGAAGGGAGGAACATCTCCATCGTCCATTGCTTAACTATTACAAAAGAAAATAAAACAATGATAGCATTAGCAGAATAATTCAATGTAGCGAACTTTACACTTAGCAAAATTACATCTACAAATATACCATATCAAAATTTAAACTAACATGAGCGATACTTAATGTGTATTGTATGTGTTACCGGGAAAACGTGAAACCGGGAAACCGGGAAGCCTGTAAGCCGGGAAAACGTGAAACCGGGAAGCCGGGAAAACGTGAAACCGGGAAACCGGGAAAACGTGAAAACGGGAAGCCGGGAAAACGTGAAACCGACTTCACGACTTTCCGACTTCACGACTTTCTGACTTCACGACTTTCCGTTCCGACTTCCCGACTTCACGACTTTCCGACTTTCCGTTCCGACTTCCCGACTTCACGACTTCCCGACTTTCTGACTACACGACTTTCCGACTTAACGACTTTCCCGACTTTCCGACTACGCAAAATTTCTAACACTAAAATATTTCTACACTTAGCAAAATCTACCTAAGCAAATATACTAAGCAAACTATACTACACTTAACAACTAAAAACTAACCTAGCTAATTAAACTATGAAACTAAAAACTAAACTCAAAACTAACCTAGCTAATTAACACTAACCTAATATGGAAAACACTAACCTAGTATACTAAGCAAAATAAATATATATACTAAACTAAAAACTAACCTAGCTATTAACACTAATTGACCTATAGCTAGCAACACTAACCTGTAGATCGGGCGAGGTGGACGCCGGCGGCGCGGCGGTGAGGTGGAGGCCGGCGGCGAGGGCGAGCGGCGACGGGGCAGGTGGCGCGGCGGCGAGGAACCCGCGGTGGAGGCGCGGACAGGTGGAGGCCGGCGGCGCGGGCGAGCGGCGACGGGGCAGGGGGCACGGCGGCGAGGAACCCGCGGTGGAGGCGCGCGGGGGCAGGCGGGGACAGCGCGGGCGGGCGGAAGGCTCGGGCGGCACGGCGGAGGGCTCGCCGGAGAATCGGGCAGCCTGACGGCGTGCGGGGCGGAGGCGGCGGCGCGGGGGCGCTGCAGGAACTTGGAGGAACTATGTTCCCGGGTCGTGGCTCGACCTGGGGTCAACTCCCTGGCTTATATACAGAGGAGCTCTGGTCCCGGGTGGTGCCACGGCCCGGCACAAGAGGGTGCCACGACCCGGGACCAGAGGTCTTTTTGCAGACGCCACCCAGCGCGCGCAAATTGACCTCTTGTCCCGAGTGGTGCCACGACCCGGGCCAGAGGTCCCTTTTTTTTCGTTCAACCGCCTAAATTTTCAAACTTTCGCGCGCAATTTTTTGAAAACTTAATTTGAATATGAATTTGAATAGCTTCTGCATACTTTCGAATCTGAAAAAATTTCAACATGAAAAGTTTTTGAATTTGCAAAAATAATCCAAAGCAATTTTCTGTTTTCTAAAATAATTGTTCTAACTATTCAAACTAGTAACCATTTTGCCATTTTCAATTTAAAAATGTATTAACTAATATTGTTTAAATTTAAAAGTCATATTTTTTCACATCTTCTCGCGTGCCATTTTCAATTTAGAATGCATTAACAAATTTAACCATTTTGAAAGTCAATTTAAAATGCATTAACTAAATATGAAACACTGCTGAATGTGAATTTAAATATGAAACACTTCTGAATATGAATTTAAATATGAAAAACTACTAAATATAAATTTAAATATGAAAAACTTCTAAATATGAATTCAATTTTTTAAAGTTCATTTTAATGTGAATTTGAATTGCTTCTGCATACTTTTGAATTTGAAAACAATTTCAACATGAAAAGTGTTTGAATTTGAATAAGTAATCCAAAGCAATTTTCAGTTTTCTAAAATAATTGTTCGAACTATTCAAACTATTAACCATTTTTCCATTTTCAATTTAAAAAACCGTTGGGCTGTATGACGAGGAAACTGTGTGTTTTGTTTCAAACGTTTTGGAACCAAATATCAGTGTTTAATTAGAGTTCTCTTCTGAGTTTTCAGAACACAGTTACATAAAAGTTTAATACATTATTACACATCACCAACAACATCCCTATCTAGTCTTCACTTTTTTTCGTGTGTGTCCCTTTCTTCTGATTGCGCCGTAACCATGGACAAGGTTCATCATTTAACTTCAGCTTGGGTCAGTGTTCACTTTGAAGGGCGGAATTTCATGAAACTTATTATAATCTTCTGACATGTCTGTCTTGTCCTCCACTCCCACGATGGTTCTTTTCCCTGAAAGAACTATGTGGCGCTTTGGCTCATCGGCTGATGTATCGCTTGCTTATCTTTCTTTTTTTTGGTTTGGTAGACATGTCCTTCACATAGAAAACCTGAGCCACATCATTGGCTAGAACGAATGGTTCGGTGTCGTACGCAAGATTATTGAGATCCACTGTAGTCATTCCGTACAATGGGTCTACATTTACCCCGCCGCCTTTCAGGTTGAACCATTTGCACCAGAACAAAGGGACCTTAAAAAAGGTCCATAGTCAAGTTCCCATATCTGCTCTATAACCATAATATGTGACCGTGACGGTTCGCCCATTGACGTTTGTTGAATCATCAAAGCGGACACCACTGTTTTGGTTGGTGCTCTTTTTATCTTGGGCGTTCGTGTAAAATGTATTCCCATTTATCTCGTACCCTTGGAAAGTCCAAATAGTCGAAGATGGTCCCTTAGACAACAAGTACAGCTCATCTGAGACTGTGTTGTTATTGTTCAAATGTGTTTCCAACCAACCGCCAAAATTCTCCATGTGTTCCTTTGCAATAAGGAGTCATCCATCCCGGGTTGTTGGAGCGTACAATATCCTTGTGTGTTTGGATATACGGAGCCACCAAAGTGGAATTATGTAGAACTGTGTAGTGTGCTTGTGTGAAAGAATGCCCGTCCCTACATATTGTAGATTTCCTTCCTAGAGTGCCTTTTCCACTCAGTCTCCCCTCATGTCGCGATTCAGGAAGACCAATCGACTTAATGCCAGGAATAAAGTCAACACAAAACTCAATGACCTCCTCTGTTCCATAGCCTTTGGAGATGCTTCCTTCTGGCCTAGCACGGTTATGAACATACTTCTTCAAGACTCCCATGAACCTCTCAAAGGGGAACATATTGTGTAGAAATACAGGACCCAGAATGGAATCTCGTCGACCAGGTGTACTAGGAGATGTGTCATAATAGTGAAGAAGGATGGTGGGAACACCAACTCAAAACTAACGAGACATTGAGCCACATCCTTCTGTAACCTTACTAGAGTGGTTGGACTGATTGACTTCTGCGAAATTGCATTGAGGAACGCACATAGCTGAACAATGGGTAGTCGAACATTTTCCGGTAGAAGCCCCCGCAATGCAACCGGAAGCAATTGAGTCATAAGCACGTGGCAGTCATGAGACTTTAGGTTCTGGAACTTTTTCTCTGCCATATTTATTATTCCCTTTATATTCGACGAGAAGCCAGACGGGACCTTCATACTGCTCAGGACTTCAAAAAATATCTCCTTCTCTTCTTTGGTAAGAGCGTAGCTAGCAGGACTTAGACGTCCTTTATCCGTTTCATTGGATGCAGGTTGTTGGGTCTTTCATAAGTTGCTGGTCCTCTCTGCTTCCGGCGTATCTTTTGTCTTCCCATACACGCCCAAGAAGCCTAGCAGGTTCACGCAAACATTCTTCGTCACGTGCATCACGTCGATTGCAGAGCGGACCTTAGGAGTTTCCAATAGGGTAGCTCCCAAAATATAGACTTCTTCTTCCACATGGGTACGTGTCCGTGAGCGTCATTCGGAACAGACTGTCCGCCAGGACCCTTTCCAAAGATTACTTCTAAATCCTTGACCATGTCATATATAACATCACCATCAGGGAGGTTAGGCTTCTTCCGGCGATCTGCCTCACCGTTGAAATGCTTGCCTTTCTTTCTTAGGATGACTGTTCGGAAGAAATCGACGATGCCCCAGGTACACATTCTTGTTTCCTAAATATATACTTTCAGTCTTATCTAAACAGTGCGTGCATGCATTGTATCCCTTGTTTGACTGTCCTGAAATGTTACTAAGAGCAGGCCAATCATTGATGGTTACAAACAACAACGCTCGTAGGTCAAATTCCTGTTGTTTGTACTCATCCCACACACGTACCCCTTCACCACAACTGTAAAAGTTCATCAACTAATGGCCTCAGGTACACATCAATGTCGTTGCCGGGTTGCTTCGGGCCTTGGATGAGCACTGGCATCATAATGAACTTCCGCTTCATGCACAACCAAGGAGGAAGGTTATAGATACATAGAGTCACAGGCCAGGTGCTATGACTGCTGCTCTGCTCCCCAAAAGGATTAAAGCCATCCGTACTTAGACCAAACCTTAAGTTCCTTGCGTCACGTGCAAATTCCTTGAACTCTGTATCGATTTTTCTCCACTGCGACCCATCAGCCGGGTGTCTCGACATCTCGTCGCTCTTGCGGTCTTCTTTGTGCCATCGCAACAACTTGGCATGCTCTTTGTTTCTGAACAAACGTTTCAACCGTGGTATTATAGGAGCGTACCACATCACCTTGGCAGGAACCCTCTTCCTGGGGGCTGGCCCTCAACATCACCAGGGTCATCTCGTCTGATCTTATACCGCAATGCACCGCATACCGGGCATTCATTCATATTCTCGTACTGCTCACCGCGGTAGAGGATGCAGTCATTAATGCATGCATGTATCTTCTGCACATCTAATCCTAGAGGGCAGATAACCTTCTTTGCTTCATACGTACTGTCAGGCAATTCGTTATCCTTGGAAGCTTTTCTTCATTATTTTCAGTAAATTCCCAAATCCCTTGTCAGATAAACCATTCTCTGCCTTCCATTGCAGTAATTCCAGTGTGGTACCGAGCTTTGTGTTGTCATCTTCGCAAGTTGGGTACAACTTTTTTTTGTGATCCTCTAACATGCGATCCAACTTCAACTTCTCAATGCACTTTTACTTTGTTCTGTGCATCAACGATGACCCCACGTAAATCATCATGTATGATGGGCTCATCTGGTACCTCTTCATCTTCAGCTTCCCCTTGCATTACCATCGTATTCAGGGTACATGTAGTTGTCATCGTTCTCTTCTTCTTCGTTGTCTTCCATCATAACCCCTCTTTCTCCGTGCTTGGTCCAACAATTATAGCCGGGCATGAAACCATGCTCTATCAGGTGGATGTGAAGGGTCTGTGACCGAGGGTAATCCTTCTCATTCCGACATTTAAGGCATGGACATAACATAAAACCATCCCGCTTGTTTGCCTCAGCCACTTTGAGAAAAGATTGCACGCCTGCATGTACTCTCTAGAGCGTCGGTCAGCGTACATCCATGGATGGCTCATCTGCATTATATAAGTATGTCAAACGCAATCACGATGCTAAAACCCATTACGGTAAACGAACATAATAGATAACTGACCATATTCATTAATACAAGTTCATCACATTAAAACCAAAGTAGAGTAGTGACCAAATGTAATACATAGTTCTCATAAAACATACATTTAAACCAACATACAACTATCCAAAGAATTTAATTCCAACAACAAATGCGATCAAAATCGCAACTAAGGTAATTATTGAACCAACAGCATAATGATACCAAGCCTCTTGACTAATGGCATAATTTCTAATATTTTTAATCTTCAAGCGCATTGCATCCATCTTGATCTCGTGAGCATCGACGACGTCGGCAAGCTGAACTCCTGTTCAGCGACGATGTCGCAAGCTTAAACTCGTGTTCAGCGACGATGTCGGCAAGCTTGAACTCCAATTTCATCTTCTCTTCTAGGCATTGGAGACGAAGATCTTCACTTCTTTTCAATTTTGCTTTCAAATCATTGTTTTCTTTTATAAAAAACTCGACAATAGGGTCGGTTAGAATTTCTGGTTCAACTACCTCCTAGATAAAAATATATCTATATCAAGTTGGTCGACATGATTGTCATAAACACGAAAAGAAACAAATATATAGTTATAACAAACAATCGTACCACATCCGAATAATAGAGCGGACGAGAGCCGGTGTGGTCAGGTGTCAAAACCATGGCACTATATATATATAACAAACAATTATACAACTAATAAAATTATACAAATAATAATTATGCATCTAGAACACACAAATCATAATTTAATTTTAGCTCAAATTGCATATAAAACAAATGAACTCGCTAACTTACGCATTTCATCAAACACCTAGTTAGCACCTCAAAAATGAAATGAGCTAAGCTAGTATGGAAATGAGCTAAAATAAAAGTTTCAAATAAGATGCTTACCGAGGTGGTGCCGGTGACGGGACAACCAGGGCGATCAACGGCGGTGAGCACGGCACTAGAACACACAAATCATATTTTAATTTAGCGTAAATTGCACATAAAACAAATGAACTCCCTAACTTAGACATTTCATCAAACACCTACCAAGCACTACAACAATAAAATGAGCAAAGCTAGTAAGGAAATGAGCTAAAATGAGCAATGTCGGATGAAAGGATCAAGTTGCTAACCCTTGGATAGTTGGCTCTCGCTAATCTTGAAAAATCGTGAAGAAAAAAAATGGGGATAAACTTGAGCTAGAGAGAGGAAACAATGGAGCAAATGGAGATGAACTCAAGCTGAAAATGGAGGGCTGCTCTCAGGGTGGAAGATGATATAGTGAGAGCATTTGTCCCGGGTTGTATCACGACCCGGGATGAAAGCTCAACCTCTAGTACCGGGTGGTAATACAACCCGGGACTAGAGGTGCCCGCGTGGGCCACGCTCTGCGGCTGCCATGCCACGGACCTTTAGTCCCGGGTCGTAATGCTCAACTTTTGACCCGGGACTAGTTCCCCCTCTAGTACCGGTTCGTAAGCCAACCGGTACTAGAGGCAAAAATGGCTTTAGACCAAAGACTTGATTTCTAGTAGTGTATCATAAGCTTCTCATCTAAAACTTCAACACTTTACTACGAGCTTGCTTCTAGCCATTGACGCAGATTAACCAACCTCCACGAATTTGGGGATCCAAGGAAGGAGGAGTAGCGAGCCTCGGATAGTGTCGAATGAATGATTGAATTTTGTGGATTCGGTGTTGGTGGTAACTTCCGATTATCTAAACCCAAACTGATTAACCTCGAAGACAGATCTTAGCGAGACTTTTTGCTGCTATCCACAAAGCTTCGGCTCCAGCTTCCCAGACATTTTTTTTTGTTTTGGGAAAGCCAGCATCATTACAGTTTATGTTCTTCTCCCCATTCAGGTTTTCATATTTTAAACTGGCACGGTAATCCAAGAACAACAAAGTGAGAACATACGTGTTTTTTTTAATTCCTACGTTTCACTGAAAAAAATCAAATCTCAATAGTTCACAACTTTCAGGTGAAATGTTTAAATTTTTATTCACTGAAAAACAAAATTATTATTGAAAGTTAACAAAATTGTTTAAAAAATTTCTAACCCCATCTTCCTCCCAAATCAACCTAGCTCTAGAGAAATCTAGTTGGAATTCTGAAAAAAAAACACCATAAAACTAGGTACGCTACTTAGGAAAGTTTCACGTAGGATAATTCCACGTCCTAGAAATAACAAGCCATATTCCGAGTTAGGAGCTTTCTTCTCCATTTTTCTCTCGGAATTCCAATCAATATTACTTAGCCTTTGTAATGCAGAGGAATACACAAAATCAAAAAGAGAAATCACCTACTTTGTAAGTGAATATATGTGCATACTTATCTTAACATTCGTGTACCATGGTAGGTGAGAATATTCCTCTCCTCGAGTATATAGCACCACACCCAAAGCCAGCTTCGGTCGTTGCCTTGAGGGATCAGCATCTTTTTAGTATTTCTTTCATAGAGCTATGGGTAGAAACTTGTTCATGAAACTAGAGAAAATGGCTGAAAACAGAGAGGTAACATGATAGGTGACATCAGCTATATATTGTAGTCAACCTGGTGTCGGTATTTGGAATCGGAGACATTAGGATCGGAGCACCAACTGATGTTGCTTGACCTGTTCGAGCGGTGACAAGAAAGGGTGGTGAGACACAGTCGTTGAGCCGGTGTAATACCCTATCACGACGCCCAGTAGACTGGCTAGTCTCATTTCCAGGACTCAAACTACCGAGCAAGAGGATGGCGTTTGACCAGAAGCTCCATGAAAGCTTCACACATTGAAGCAGATTAAGGGGAGTCGCGCACTCTTCCGACGTGGGAACTCAGTCTAGACTAGATAGTTGGTTTTGTGAAATCCACTTTGTAACCCGCTGCATATGCACCTGCTATTTGAAAAGCATATTTTAAAATATCAAAAGAAAGCTGAAATAAAATTTTGCGGATACATCTTCACATTTTATCTGTTCACAAAGTCGTTTGATATTTTTGGTTCCCTGTGTAAAAAACTTTAAAAAATGTCTTGTGAAAAGCCTTAATTTAATTAGCACCAATTTTTCTCTTTTTACACAAGACACAAAAAATACGAGTTCTTCATGAAACGACTTTGTGAACACATAGCATATTAAGATCTATGTGTGAACATTTTGTTCTCAAATTGTTTGACATTTCAAAATATGTTCAAAATGCATATCAAACATGATATGAGGGTACCGATGTGGTGTAAATAGCATATTAAGTTTGATATGAGGGTCCTGATGGTATAATTTGACATGCTACCTCTGTTTCTTAAAGTAATGCGTATATTTTTAGTCAAAAGTCAACATAGTCTAACTTTGACCAATCTTATAGACAAAAATATGAACATTTATATTTTTTTTATAAAAGTACAATGTGGTGAGTCTATTGATGGTGATTTGATATTCAAAACGTTCATATTTTTATGAATAAAATCGATTAAAGTTACAATATGTTGATTTTTGACTAAAAATATATGCCTTATACTTTAAAAAACGGAGTGAGTACATTCCCGGGCTCTCCTTCCTTAATTGTGACTTTGGTAAACGGTTAATACCTTGAGAACATGCATGACCGAGTTAACTACATGATACTTTCTAACCCTCTCTTTTTCACGCCAAAATAACCTAGCTCTAAAGGGATCAAATGTTTCATAACTACATTTGGAATTCTGAAAAATGATAACATAAAACTGGGGACACAATTTAGACAAGTTTCGTGAAGGATAATTCTACCACCTGTAGATAAAAAACTACCTTGCGAGCAGCAGCTTTCTCCTCCATTTTTTCTCTATGAAGGTTTCCAACCAATATTAGCCTTTTACAGTGCAGAGGAATCGGAGAGCTGCAGAGGAATACCTATTACCTGGACATTCAAAATATAATTCACTTACTTTGGAATTGAATATATGGGCATATACATCTTTCCTTATGGGATGGTAGGTGGATTATATTCTCCTCGTTATATATACATACCTCCACACCCAAAGTTCGCTTCGGTAGTCTTTCTTAGTAGAGCTGCAAGTAGACTCTTCATTGCCCACGAAACTAGGCAAGGACAGAACTCGGAGGGTAGAGAAAAATAACAATACAATGTCATCAGCTATCGTTGTGGACATGCTGTCAGTATTAGGAATTAGAGACATTGGGATTATCAGTCGATGTTGCACGGGCTACTGACACTGCTGTAGATCCAGCGGAGGCGACATGGGCTTTGAATCGGCTTAATGCCCGATGAAAGGCGTCTAACTCACCAACATGTCTAGGTTCTTGGCATCGAGCCAGCAAGCTGAAACATGTCTGATCAGGAGCTCCAAGATGGGGTCACGCGATGAAGTAGACTGCACTGCGATAAGTGTAAGACGAGCAGCCTGCGCCTGCTGACAAGGGAGCTCGATCTGACAGTGGATTTGGCTGAATGTGCTGTTGCACGCCTGTACCAAACTGCATGCATGCAACAGAGGAACTGTTTGGATGCCCGACTATATTTTTTTGTAGATTTGTTTGTCGTTCTTGAGCACCAAAAGTATCAGTCTGAGTGAAGAGTCGTTTTGAATACAGATGGAGGTTTGGGATACGAAGATGGTCCTCTAATAAATTTTGGATATTATTAGCTTGCAATTACAATTGTTTATTCAGAAAATTGTACGGCTGTCACAACGATCTCATCGACAAGGCATTGTTGAGATGTCGTAACTAATAACACTCACTCCAAGCCCTTGATTGTTATGCAATGATCGTTGAGTAGCTCGAGAGAGGAGATTAGACCACTTTCACTAGGAATAAGAATTTTATATCCACACAAACTATAATAAATGTAGGACGTTTCAATACACTAAGGGCAAAGTAAGAGATAGAATGTGCAAGTTGGATTCTCCTCATTGACTATTATAGTTCGGATTGGTAGACTGTTATAGTCTACAACTTAATCTCTACGCTTGCATGTATCATGGATAGAGTACACTGAAAAGCTTCACGCTGATCGATCGCCAGAAGTTTGGTACTCCAGCATAATAAACAACAAAATTATGTAGAATGCACATAAGCATACAATACGATTAAAATGCAGGCGATGTTCTTCATCTTCACATCTTCAACATTCAATTGATGCCTTGATGGCCTTCTGCTTCAAATCTACGTTGCTGATGTTTACTGATGTTGGATCCTGCATGAAGTAACATTTTTTTTTTTTTGCATGGTAATACGATTCTCATTGATAAATAAAAGACAAGATACAAAGTACGTATACACCGATCTTATAGATCTGAAAAGATAGGATAAACCTATGTGACAAACCAACGCCTATCCATCTTCTTCGGCACCACCGTAGCAGCCACCAAAGAAAAAATAGACAGATCACCTCTTCACCCGAGCTCGACGCGGCTCCATCGCTGATCATCAGCTTTTCGGACCTCCAAAGTAGTTTACCATAAGACAAACCATTGTCGTTGAAAGAATCAGACCGGGGCAGCACGACCCCGGACACGCCATCGAACTTCAGCACTGGCACCCCCGCACGACGACGTCGGAGTAGGGAACCAGAACCGTTAGCCTCCAACCACGAACCCACCACAAGGTGCATCATCTTCCAGCTGTCACCAGTGTAGACCACCGTCTGCACGTACTCCTGGACGAATCCTCTCTGCTCTACCATGGCGCCGAAGACAACGCCGCAGCAACGGGGACAGAGCAGGAGGAAAACCCCATCTGATGGAGTCGTCGCCGCCGCCTCGCCGACACCATCCATGGACCCTACAGCCACCGATCTGAAAGATCGGTAAGCACACAGTGCCACCAACTCCGAGACGCCGCCATGAAGGACAACACCGGTGTGGGAGTAGAGTTGAGGCAAATTTATTTGCCCGGACGCCGCTCCCACCACCCCAACGGCGCACCATGGCAGAAAACTCCTAACCCTAATTACCATGCAAAAAACGGGGTCCCCCTCCCTCCTGCCGCCGGAGCGACAAGCGGAAGGAGAGGGGCCCAGCTCTTCCGCCGGTGACGTGAAAGAGTAATATGAACTAGAAGAAGAACAGTTCTCAGGACATATTCACAAACTAAATGTGAAGGCGTGCGGAGTGCTTCCTGGTGACATTGCCTATTAAGCATATTATCTGGTACATCACATTTTAGCCATGTCGACCTGTAAGTTGGGTGATGCTCTTCGGCTTCACAACTGCAGAACTCATGACTCTTCTGGTTCAAATTGCTTTTTCTGCTCTTTACAAATGTAGGAACCTGCATTTTTTTTGAAAACTGGAGGGCCACGAAGGGCCTGGCTGAACCTACATCAAGTAAAATTTCACGAATTGGCTGCTCTTTACCTTTTTAGGGAATTTATAATAATAGAGCATTATTTGGGAAATAGTTAGATGCTGAATGTTCTGGCACGTAAATGGCGTGCTTCCTGATCACAACGTCTAGCTATGATCTACTTGGCACCTTGCATCTTACACTAGTAGAAAACTGCTTATACATGAAAAGTTACCTGTGGCGCACAAGGTTTTTGTGTGCCACTGGTATTCTCTCTCCTGTTTTGACAAATCTGTGGAAAAGTTACCTGTGGTGCACAAGGTTTTTGTGTGCCACTGGTAAATTATTACCTATGGCGTACAAGAATGGTGGTGCGCCACAGGTAAGTTTCCACAAATTTGTGCAAACAGGGAGAAGTTACCTGTGGCGCACAGACCTGCTTGTGCGCGGCGCACAAGCAGGTCTGCGCGCCACAGGTAAATATGTATTAGGAGGTGCCATGTGGTGCGCGCATATGTGAAAAATATCTGTGGCGCACTGGTATACAGGTGCGCCACAGTAACCTAGGCCCCACTAGAGACCCGACAGCCACCAGCCTCCTCTCTCCTCATCTTCTCTCTGTCCCACACTTCACGCACACAGCTCGACTCCTCCTCTCGCGAACCCTAGCCTCCTCCTCTCTTCCGCTCGATCGGCGCCGCCCCCATGTCCAACACCTCCCCGTCCCCTTCCTCTCCCCGCCGCCCAACCGCCTCCCTGCCTCCTCCTCCTTCCTCCAGCACCACCTCTCCAACCGCCGCCCCGTGAAATCCGGCGAGCACCGCCGCCGTCGGCCGCCCCCTCTGCCAGCCGCCCGCCCGTCTCCAGATCCCCTCCTTCCCCGGCGTCTGGTTCAAGGAGAGGCCGAGGGGCTGCAGCTCCGTCCCGCCCCATGGCGCCTCCAGTACGAGCGACCGGCGTCTCGATCCAATCGCGTCGGCCGTGCTCGTGCTCCGCGCCTACTACCTCGTCTGCGGTGGAGAAGGATGAGCGGGAGGGAGACCGCAAACCCTAGGGCTCCGTGGCCACGACGTACGACCTCGAGCGCCAGCTCGCCGGCGCCAAGGACTCCTCCGGCAGCTTCCAGTCCTCCTTCACCATGGTCTCCCTACACTCTGTCGTCTACCAGGTACTGACCCTCCCCCCCCCCCCCCCCTCCCAATCTTACCGTCTTGTGATATATACGTCCTGCTGATCTAGCTATATGCGCTTGTCCTGCATTGGGATCTAGTTTCGATCCATGAGCTCTGATGATTAATCGAGTAGTCTCTAGTTTTGTTGTGCATTTGGTAGTATGCAAGAGCGTTCTAGTGATGTAGTTAGATATGAATAGCTTGCTCAACTAGTTTATTTTTTTGAATTCAACAGCGAATTTTAGCATATGATATACTAGCAAATAAGACAATCATAGATGATGGGAAATTAGATGCACACCACCCAGAAATCAAATTCTTGTTCTGAAAATGTGGGTGTACATCTAACAAAATGAATTTTCTCATATCTTGGGTTTCCATTGTTGCTGTATAACCTGATTAGCAAAATTAAACTAATGTCATAAGCATCATCACTTATTTGAAATGAATGGAGTGACACGCTCCTTGGATCATATTGCTTAAACAAACACTTCTTCAGTTTTATTATCCTTATGGAGAATGGAAATGATATAGGTATAGATAGGAAATAGTGAACATATAATAGACTTGGAATCGTATGAACTAGAAAACTGATATTTAGTATTCGGTAATGATGTCTTGATGTTACCATTTTGTGCTATAATAAATGAGGCTCATATTTTATAATTTAATTGAGGTCACCACAATTCAGCAACCTCAGTTGTGCATTGTTTACCATCTCTAAATCATTGTTGTTTTTCAGTTCTCTTCTTTTCGTTTGCTAGGAAACTCTTCTTGATCATGTTAAATACACACTCTTCTCTACAAAAATTAACTATCAAATGTATGTATCAAGAATTAGGTAGATAAATCTATAGAGGACTAGCTAGCATCTACTACTAATTTGCAGTGTATGCTTATTTGCTGCAGCTTGTCATGCCCACTGCCCAATAACTTCTGGAAATCATGATGGTTCCATTATACCTACTCTAGTTATCTCTGTTAGGCATGCACACATTGGTTCCATTATGTGTTTTCAATTAATGAGTTAGTCACTTAAAAATGTTACAGCTAGCTTGCAAGGGGAAGTAGCTAGCAACCGTGCATCCCATTAGTAGTTTTGATTACTTGCTTGTCTCCAATTCAGTATCCATGATATTCTTCCCACTTTGTATGCTAAAATGTTACATAAAGTTCAACATCAAGTGTGTGTTCCCTTGACAATTTGTTACACATGGCATAACAACTATTAGGAAAACCTTGTCAGAGGTGGAGTCTGAAGGCCAGGTTCTTCCTGGTGGAACTCTTGTGGTGTATGTATTCAGTGACGGGGCTTATTGGTTTGCTGCTTGGCGCTAAGCATTTTGCGGTGGATGCAACCTTGCGGTATTGCTCATTAAAGGTTTTTGGAAAATGCAGAGATGACAGGAAGGTCGCTGTGATGTACTTCAGAGCATGCTATACACCAAATGATTATCCTTCAGAAGCAGTACGTGTATACATTGTTTCCACCTTTCAACACAGCCTTTTTTGTGACAATTCCTCTGACTGCAAAGCAAATTACCCTAAAGCTAATATGTTAATTTTAGTATATTAAATACTTTACGTCCCCCAGTATATGTTTATTTCATTTTTTTTGTTAGTAGGTCAACACTGAAGCAAAATTTGTGTGTCGTGGATGTGTAGCAATTGATTTTGTCGCTAATCTACATGGTATGTTTCTTGTATATTCTAGGAATGGACTGCAAGGCTTTTGATGGAACAATCATCTGCTGTAAAGTGTCCTTCAATATCTTATCATTTAGTGGGGACCAAGAAGATTCAACAAGAACTAGCAAAACCTAATTTGCTTGAAAGGTGATTCAGTTTTTCAGAACCAATGGATAGAATGCACTTTAATATTCCTATGATGTGAACTGATATGGATCTACCTAAGTTCGTGACTTAATACTAGGGTAGCAAGACATGTTGTACTATTGTTTCTGTACTGCTGCCACTAGTGATCAGATCAATTATCAGTCTTCGATATACATTAGAAATCTATCTGATCATAGTCTATCTGATCAAATATTGTAGCTTTGACGACGACACCGGCATGAGGCTGCAGCGGCGAAGATGATGACATCGACAAGTGGCTGCGGCGGTGACGACGACATCGACACCGACACGGGGCTGCGGCGGCCGAACCTTGTTGTCATTGTGATGTTAGTGGAGATGTATGAGAATATCAAATTATGTGCATGTATTCCAGTTTCGTGGTTTAATCTATATTTGAATACATGCTGTGAAACAAATTAATTTTCGGATTAAATCTATTTTGATTATATTTTTTTAATCCCCAAATAGATGCTAGTGGCGCACCTGCTAATATGCGCGCCACTAGTATTACCTTTTTTTTAACTCACAAAATATTACCAGTGGCGCACATTTTCGTTCGTGCGCCACTGGTATGCTACCTATTAGTGGCACGCCGTTTAAAATGTCGCCACTGGTAGTTGATTCCGGAGGCCCCAAAGATTACCTGTGGTGCACGCTTTGGGCTATCTGTGGCGCACAGGCTCGTGCGTTACCACTGGCGGAGCTACAGTGATGCACGTCCCGTGCGCCACTGGTAGCTGTTTTAGGTGCGCCAGAGATAAGCATTTCCCTACTAGTGTTAACCACGTGCAACACTAATACATAAGAATTATACATACATACACATGTTCGTTATGCAGTCATGAAAACACCGCATCTCTGTTTTACTCAATTCCTCTCACTTTAATGGAAAACGAACTTCAAGTACTAACAACTGCAAAAGGGCCCACAAAGAAACCAAATACGGAGACAAACGAAGGAATGTGCATCAATATATATTCAGCTCAACCGGATATATTTTAGCATATTATTTTTCTATTTAACTTTCGAAAGTTCTATAAAGGAAGCACATGAAAGTTCAGTGAGACCACATGAGGCAACAAATTTTCCTGGTCAAAATCTTCCAACTAATGAGGATGGTTAGTGATGCCATAACTTTGTGGTTTAGGATGGTCTTGTTAGACATGTTGGTCCGCCGTGATATGATGGATAGATACGCTGACCAATCGTAGATGAGAATGCATGGGAGCCAAACTCTCTTAGAGAAGCTTATGAATCTGTCGACTTACCGACAATTCAGATGACCTTCCCAACTCTCTTGGAGAAGTGGCATTGGAACATTGACCATCACCCAAATGCAGCTCTCCGACCATTTCATTATTGCACAACAATTAGATTCATATGTTGTGATGGAGCTACTTTCAGTCAAAAGCTTTTTTAGCACAGTTGCAGGAAGACAAATGTCATCGATGGAACTTGCTTGCGAAATTTACTCAGAGTAAGATAAGAAGTTCTAGGCATTTAGCCATAGTCTACACATCCCTTGGTGTTGTATCTAGCACTAAATTCATATGTTTGTTCCAAGTATCACCTGTATTGGTTAAATAACATAAATAAATAGCTGCACAAAACTGACGGGGAGCATCAGAGGAACATTAGTCTAATGAGATTGTGTCTGGTCTTTCTCTGGAGTTATTTGCTCTTTTTTCCTTTCTCGTGGCTTCGGTAAAATCGAGTAATAAAATAGACACAAATATACTGCTCTTTGCACACATTTTCTAGACCTTAGCAAAAATCTTAGTTGTAGTTTTCTAAAAAAATAAAAAGAAAACCAAGCACATTGATATTGCCTTGTAACTTATCCATGTAGTTTTTGTGTCAAGTAGTATCACCGATTTTTCTAAGTATTTTCAGAAGTGATTATGCTACAACTTAACTTACAAACCTTGCGCTATTTTTCCTAATTTATAGGTGAGTTTGATAGGAGGGTTCCTGTGTGGCATAAATTTGGCATATGTTCCAAGGCTCTCCTTCGTGAATCACAACTTGGTCAAAGGTTATGATCTTGAGAACATGCGTTATGAAAATTCGTTGTACACCCTCGTGCCTTATCCAGGTGCGTATATCAGGCTCCTCGTTATGGGGCATTAATATATGTAGGTTTTCTTCATGGACAAACAAAAATACATTATATATCCATGTACCATGTTAGGTTTTTATGGCTATGCGCAGCGTTATGATGCAGAGGCTGGGGTTACGCTCCCATTTCTAAAAAAATTGTACCTTGTTAGGTGAAAATTTCCTGCTCCCCGTTGTATATACCTATGCACCCAAAGCCAACTTCAGTCATTGTTTGACGGGAGCATCACCAGTCTTTCTCTCTAGAGCTGCGTGTACACGCTAGGTTCCCCACAAGACTGGGCAAGGGCAGCTCTCGAAGAGCTAGCTCTCAGAGAAATAACTAGTGCATCAGCTATCGCACTTGATGTGCTACTAGTATTAAGAATCGGAGACATTAGGAGTAGACGTTGATGCGGCACCATCTAATGGAGCTAACCGAGCCGTATTTGCAGTGCCACATCCGTTAAACCGGTGTAATGCCCGATCACGTCGCTTGATTGATCGACTGGTGTGATTTTCAGGCATCCAACTGGTAAGCAGTAAGATGCCCATTGTCACGTGATCAGGTACGGTGAGACGGATGTGCTGCGCAAAGTGGATCGGATGGCCAACCGCGCACTCCCTCGACGAGAGAACTCGGTCAAGACCAGAGTGATTTTGGCGAAATCTGCTGCCTGTATAAACTTGTAATAATTTTTGTTTGTATAGGTGCGCATTTATATACTTTTCGTAGCTTTATTCGTCGAGTGCTGCTAAAAATACTTGAGCACTAAAACAATTAGCCAGAGTGATGTGTTGTTTTGAACTCATGTGTAGGTTCGGAATATATATGAAGGACATGCTCTCATTGATTTTAGAGATGACTACCTTGTAATCGCAAAAAAATGCTACTACTACCACGACTATCTTATCCGCAAGGTTCTGCTGTGACATAATAACTGACAACACTGTCTCTAAGACCATGGTCGTTCTACAATGAATTTTCGGTCGGTCGATCCGGAGACCAGAGAAGACCACTTTAACTCGAAGACAACATTTGATATTCATATTAAACAGACTGAGTTATAGCCCATATGGGGGGAGGCGCTGATGCCTTCCCACATGTGTTTTGGTTACTGGTCGGTAACCGGAGATCCGGTACATCTCCGGGAAATGGTCATACCGGTTAAAAATCTTGAAATATTAAAAAAAATCGATGTTAGCAAGAACTTCCGGTAAATTATCACACTAGGAACCAAAAACTTGAATTTTTGAATTTTTGTTTTCGAATTCGTCTGGTAACCGGTCGGGATTTTTCGATAACCGCGGTAAGCGGAAATCCCAACCCACCTCGGAATTTTTCTCCTACAGGTAACGAAAACCTTGCTTCCCACCAACATGAGTTTGAATGCCCTCACATGCAATTTGGTGTTGTCTATGCCAAGGGATCCACCCGGTGGTCTTGTTATATATATATATATATATATATATATATATATATATATATATATATATATATATTCATGATAAACACTTTTGTCCGAAAGAGCACTAGCTTTAACCTTTTGTATCATGTCAAGCCAAACCAAATTCGGTTCAAGAAAGTACGTAAACGCTGCACTACATGCCCGCAAACACCTATTTACTTACCATTGTATAGCTGCTCTTTACTGATGTTGGGTCCTGCATTACAGTTGGCGAATTAGCAGTAATAGAGAAGCTTTCCGGACAACGTCATATAACAAATGCCAGGGCACGTAACTAGCGCGCTTCCTTATCACGATGTCTACCTAAAATTCTACAGACATAGACATAGTCGGGCGTATGAGCACTAACATTTCTGATATTTACATACTCCTGCAGTTATGGAAAGACCGAAACATAAAGCACCATCTTCGTTCTACTTAATTGCTCTCATTTTAAAGAACTAAAATTCTTCAGAGACATACACGCCGGCAAACTAGCCAAGATCTGTAACAGCCAAGGCTTACTAAAGAGAAGTTACAACTGCATGTCCACTATTTGATGACTGAAATATTACTTGGCCTTTTATAATGCGGAGGAACACCCAATCATCTGGAAGTTAATTCTTCACTTACTTTGCAGGAATATATGTGCATGTACGATAGTAGGTGAATATATGTTTCTCGTAGTTATTATATATACCTCCACACCCAAAGGTAGCTTTGTAGTCTTTCTTTAGTAGAGCTACAGGTAGGCACTTGTTTCCCCACGATACTAGGCAAGGGCAGAACTCGAAAAGGTAGAGAGAAATAAAGATACATGTCATGTCATCGGCTGTTGTAGTCGACTTGCTGTTACTATTAGGAATCAGACACATTGGGACTACCAGTCGATGCCGCATGGGCTACTGGCACTGCTGCAGTGGAACCGGCCGCAACATGGTCGCTGAATGTGCTTAATGCACGATGACAGGCGCGTAATCGACCAGCTGGTCCAATTTCTAGGTGTCTACTTGGCGAGCTGGATATCTGATCAGAAGCTCCAAGACCGAGCCTCGTGGTGACTTAGACTGTAGTGCAATAACTGTAAGACAAGCTTTGTGCACCTCCGATCTAGTCCACAGAGTGGCCCTGAATCTTGTTTTATTTTTTTGATGGGGATCCTGTCTGAATCTTGTAACGCCCTATATACTTCCTGGACCGCACTTGAGTGATGGGTTGTTGTACACGGGTTCGGCCAAACAGATCGAGCCTTAGAACGTCGAAGATAAAGATGCAGAAGGGCATCAAACAGAAATGAACTTTTTTTTGAGATTTAAAAACAGAAATGAACTGATGTCTCAAACTCTCTCCTCTGTCATCATAGTCCCGTCTTCGTCAGGTCCGGCGGCTACCACCCCACCATTTATCCATCCGTGAATCAATCTCACGTCCCGACGACTGTCGGTGGCCATGGGGTGTGACAGTTTGGTATCAGATCCACCAAATCCTCCAAAAAATTCTGCACAAAAAAGTTGATTCAATTTGGGTGTCCGGAGACGAAGGTGGCGGTAGAAACCACCATGGAGGCGCGACTAGCAGAACTCATGGCGAGCCTCAACGAGTCGGTCACGTTGTTGGCTTCGCGGGAAGGGCAGGTGGTCAACACAACCACGCCGAGTCGCCGACGTCCGTGCAGGATGGAGTACGGGAGAAGCCGGAGAATGAGTCTTCTCGTCCCCCTCGCTCATCTCCACGCATCGGATCATGGCTCGTCTCTCTGAGGCGACAAGCTGGCCATCGTAGTTTGTACCCTTTGGAGGAGAAGCAACATAGCATGTGTTCAATGGAATGTCTGAGAGCCAAGAGGTGACGACCAGCCACGTTATCCGTGTCACTATCACATGTGTGCTCTACCCAGTGACAGAGAAGGTGCTCCAACAGATCCTTGATGTCTATGGTGTGAATGAGGTGTGTGCGCTTCAGAAACTAACTCATGTGGAGGCGTTTGTGGAGTTACAATCTTGGCACGAGGCAAGAAAAGTGCGTGATGGGCTACATGGTTGGTGCATCTACATGGTTGCTTCTTTCTGGACATCTAGCATGCCATACCATCCATTGGCATTCATAGGCTGCCCAACTCTGAAGGCTGAAGCTGTCGTGGTTGATTGGGATTGAGTGGAGGTGAAGCCACTCACTTCACCTCCATCGGGTGAAGTCTATCCATTGGCATTCACAGGCACGTAACTGGCGCGCTTCCTTATCACAATGTCTATCTGGGATCTACTTGGCACCTTGCATCTTAACCATGTGCGACACTAATACCTAAAATTCTACAGACATGGACATAGTCGGCGAAATAGGCAAGATTTGTAACGGCCAAGACTGACTAAAGAGAATCTAGAACTGACCACTGCCAGATTACAGAATCATGCAGGCCGTACGAGCACTAACATTTCTGATATTTACATACTCCCGCAGTCATGAAAAGACTGAAACATAAAGCACCATTTTCGTTCTACTTAATTGCTCTCATTTCAAAGAACCAAAACTCTTCAAGACATAGTGTGTAGCCGACAAAATAACCAAGATTTGTACCAGCGCGAACGCTTACTAAAGAGAAGCTACAACAGTCCACTATCGGATGACTGAAATATTACTTGGCCTTTTATAATGCGGAGCAACACCCAAACATCCGAAAGTTAATTCACTTAGTTTGCAATTGAATATCTGTGCATGTACATCTTGCCTTCATGTAGAATGGTAGGTCAATATATATTTCTCGTCGTTATATATACCTCCACACCCAAAGGTAGCTTATGTAGTCTTTCTCTGGTAGAGCTACACGTAGGCACTTGGTTCCCCAAGAAACTAGGCAAGGGCAGAACCTGGAAAGGTAGAAAGAAATAACGATACATAACATCTCATCGGCTATCGTAGTCTGATTTGGTGTCACCATTAGGAATTGGAGACATTGGGATTACGGGTCGATGCCCCAAGGGCTACTAGCACTGCAGCTGAGTTAGCGGCGGCAACACGATCCCTGAATGGGCTTAATGCCCAATGAGATGCACGTAATCGACCCGCTGGCCCGGTTTCTAGACATCGAACTTGCGAGCTGGATAACTTATCAGAAGCTCGAAGACGATGCTTCGCGCTGACTTAGATTGCACTGCAATAAGTGTAATACGAGATGCGTGCACCTGCGACGAGGGAACTCAATCTAGACTAGAGAATGGCCCTGCTTGCTGAATCTTCTCACACCCTACATACTTTCTCGACTGCACTTGAGTGATGGGCTGTTGCGCATGGGTTCAGCCCAACAGATCAAGCCTTGGAATGTCGAGGATATAGATGCAGGAGGGCAGCAGCACAAGATAGGCATCGAACAGAAATGGACGGAAGTCTCAAACTCTCTCCTCTGTCCCCGTTCGTCTCCTCCCAGTCACGTTTTCGTCTGGTCCGGCGGCTACCACCCCGCCATTTATCCATCTTGAATCAATCTCATGTCCTGACGACTATCAGCGGCAACGGGGTGTGACAGTTTGGTATCAGATCCACCGAATCCTCCAAAATAATTCCTCCAAAAAATTCCACACAAAAAAGCTGATTCGATTTGGTTGTCCGGAGACGAATGTGGCGGCGGAAACCACCATGGAGGTGCAACTAGCAGCACTCATGGCAAGCCTCAACGAGTCAGTCACGTTGTTAGCTTCGCGGGAAGGCAGGTGGTCAACACAACCACGCCGAGTCGCCGACGTCCGTGCAGGATGGAGTACGGGAGAAGCCGGAGATCGAGCCTTCGTCTCCCTCGCTCATCTCCACGCTTCGGATCATGGCTCGTCTCTCTGAGACAACAAGCTGGCCTTCATACCCGCTGGAGGAGAAGCAACACCTAAGTGCACAACATGTGTTCAATGGAATGTTCGAGCGCCAAGAGGTGACGACATCCACGTTATCCATGTCACTATCACATGTGTGCTCTACCAGTGACAGAAAAGGTGCTCCACCAGATCCTTGATGTCTATGGTGTGAATGAGGTGTGTGTGCTTCAGAAACTAACACATGTGGAGGCGTTTGGGGAGTTACAATCATGGCACGAGGCAAGCAAAGCGCGTGATGGACTACATGGTCGGTGCATCTACGATGGTTGCTGTTTTTGGACATCCAGCATGCCCCACCATCCATTGGCATTCACAGCATGCCCCTCCGTTTCCGATTAGTGTTTTTGTCCGTTTTCGATGTGTCGTTCTGTACTAGTGCTTGGATTAACAAACATCAATCCATTTAACCAGATGACACTTTCTGCCCCCCTAGTTCTCCTATCAAAGTAACGTATCCCCAAAGAACTCTATATGTTTTCCTAAGTCCTTTTGAAACCCGGAAAAAGAAAAAACATGGAACTAGACACACAACTTAGGAAACAAACTACCTTGCGAGATGGCAACTTTCTTCTCCATTTTTTCTTAAAAGGTTTCCAATCAATATACTTAGCCTTTTGTAATGCAGAGGAATACCCAATACAATATATATAAGGGGATTTACCTACCTCTCAAATGAATATATCAGCATATTCATCATGCCTTTCATGCATGTAGATGGTAGGTGAAAATATCTTTCTGGTCGTTATATGTACCGGACACCCATAGCTATGTTTGGTCATTGTCTTGAGGGATCAAAACCTTTTAGTAGAGCTACATGTAGATACTTGGTTCCACACGAAACTAGGGAAAGGGCAGAACTCGGAGAATTAAGAGTGAGCGACCTGCTGTCAAAATTAGAAATCGGAGACATTGGGAGTGCTAGTTGACGTGGCATGATCAGAATTCAGAGAGCTAAGAGAGACAAGACAATACATTGCATCAACTATCATACTCGATCCACGTTTAGAATTCGGAATTGTAGAGATTGGGCGAACTATCTGTGATGACATGGATGTTGAACTTGAGTACATCGATCGTATGCATCTTGTTTATACTCCATAAAGGATGGGGCTGCCCATTTCGAAAAAATTACCTTCGTACATGCATGTAATAAAGAATTTGTATGGATGCACAATTATTTTCTTGTAGGTATGTGTTTTCTCAATGGTCGCTAAAAAGTTTTGAGCGCCAAACATTCAGTCATAGTGATGTGTTGTGCCCAACTGAGATGAAATTTTGAAGGCGGATGGATGTTCCGTGTTCGATGATAGTCCATCGCGCACCCCCATTGTGGCCGCCGATGGTTGCTCCGCGCTGCCTCCTCTCCTGGCAGCACCATCGACAGCGAACCTCAAACACGATCCAATCTTCATGGGCAGGGTAGCTCGAAACTCCTCATGAAATAAGGCGAACACTATCGTCCCGGTGGTGGAAAGTTGTTTCTAGTGAAGGGGGAGGCGGCCGCTAGTCTCCGATAACAGAGCCTGACGGCTCTAGCCAGAGTGCGATTTTTGTTTTGTTGAGGGATGGCCAGATGAGTGCGATTTTGTTCAGGGTGAACTTGTTTTTCTTTTCAGTGGTCAGATTGGATAAAGAGTGTGAGCCATGGGCTGGGCCGGTCGGACCAAATGTGGAGTGGGCCAGATCTTACCGAGATGCTGATGTCCACAACGCTTCGGCTCCAGCTTACCAGACCTTTTTTTCGCTTTTGCGGAAGCCAGCATCATTACCGTTTCGTTTCTTCTTCCATTCGGGTTTTCATTTTTTTAAATAGCATAATAACTCAAGAACTACGAAGTGAGGAACAGACTTGGTTTTTAAATCCTAGGTTTCGCTGAAGAAAATTAAATTCCAGTAGTTCATAACTTTTAGGTGAAATGTTCAAATTTAATCTATTATATACTAAAAGCAAAATGAGTTAGCTAATAGAGCCACCACGTTAAGCCACATATGCTAGAATTATATAATCCGTTGATTTTGTCTGTGACGGTTGAGATTAAAAATGGAAAAGTTACGTACAATATTAATCGGGTACAAACATGTTGTTTTAACACGTTCAACAAACAAAAACAAAACGGGTTGAAATTAAAGTAAAGCAAAGAGAGGCGGCGGCCTAGGGTTTCAACCCTAGCCGTCGCCGTCGGCGCCATCTGCATCTTCATCGTCGCCTTCGTCTAAGAATTGACGGGTCCTCACCTCCTCTAGGTGCCGCTGGCACTAGGAGGGGTGGGGACCTCGAACCTGCGCAGCAGGACGCTACACAAATGTCCTTAATGTTAGAGCTTGGTTTTGGTTGTTATCTTCTTCGTCAATGGAGATGGCATCGTCTGCAATAAGTGATCTTCCGCGCTTCGTTCGTCGGCGAGATCTCCTTCCCGACGTCAATGATGGCTGTGGAAGATTAAGTTTGTCTAGGTATGGTTCTTCAGATCTTGCTTCGCCAGATCAATCTTGTATTGTTTCTCATGGTTGTCGCGAGGAGGTTTGTCTTCGCATTATCTATCCCGGCTACTACGTCTTCGGCAATGGTGATTCGTTCTCTCGGCTCCCAACGACGTCGACAAAGTGGTTCGGTTATTTGTCCCTGGAATATCAGTGGTGGTGCTCTTGCCGATATTGCTTGATTAATTTAATGGCTGCGTGCGTGCACAAAGCCTTGGCATTGCGGCTCAAAATTAAAAGGAGAGAACCTTTGTTGGTATTCACAGGTCTGTGGTTTGGTGTATTCGGCGTTATTCTACGGCTGCCTTCAGAAAAGTATAAGATTGTGTCATGGAAGAAGAAAGGGCTTGAAGATCTCATAGATTTGCTCGTCTCTTTTAGTATTGTTTTTGTAATCGATGTAATCGTGTACTCTTTGTTGGTTTAATATACATGGAAAAATTCAAAAAAAAAAAAAAAAAAAAAACACGTTCAACAAACAAGGTCCCGTTCCATTATTTTAAAAATAGAAAACTGAGAGGCAATATCTTTTCGTAATACAGTCCAGCCCGGACACAAAACCTGATCGGTAATGGAAAAAACTGGGACAGCTGATCGATTCCAAAAAAAAGCTGATCAGCGGGATCTGCACTAGCTAAAGCACGCAAAAAAAAAAACTATCCCATGTGCGTGTCAGGGAATCGTACTATACAAGAAATTTTTTATGAATCTACGTTGTGGAATTAAGCGCTAAACATGTTGGTAACCTGTAAATGTAGTATGATTTGCACAGAAAGCATATTGGAGTATATGATTTTTGCCATAAAAAAATCTGAACAAAAAATTGATGCATATTTCTAGACATTCTATGAGCGTACGTCAAGTTTCGTGAAAACCGATATTTTTATGGCATGTGTAAAAAAGACCAATTTCGTGAAAAGCATATTGTAGCACCGAATTTTATTTATTTTACACAAAACACAAAAATATTGATTTTCTATGAGAAGGCTTTGTGAGCATACATAACGATGACATGTACACAAGAATTTTTGTCGAATATTTTGACACCTCACAATAGATTTAATATGCATTTTATAAACCGGCAGCATATACTCCGGAATATCAAAACGTCGCCCCAAATAATACTATATCGGAATATCACATCTACTGTAATGAACTTCAGAAAGAGTATAAAAAAAGTTGTGACATGCGTAGTGGTGACACACCCTGACAAGTGCCCGACCACCTCAGTACAAAAACACAAAGAATTAGACGGATACAACATGCTTGTATTTCATAGGACACAATATTTAGCACCAAGACGTTGTCGTGAAGAATGTACATACCATACATACAGAGTCGGAGCTTAGTCTAAGTTAGGTGGGGCCACATCACTCATCTTTGGACAAAGTTGAAAATAAATTTTCTGGAAAGGGCTTAGAAGGGAAGATTTAGTATTTTGCTTCCCTTCCTATGAAACACAATTATACTCTCTTTCATCCTCTCGATAATTTATGTCAACCTCCACCACAACAGAAGTAAACTACACTCTATAGAGATTGATTAGGGCCTCTCTCGGTGAAAAAGGTAATAGAGAGTAGGTTGACAGCGACATAATTCTAAACTCAAGGAGATGGTTAGGATCCTTAATACTATATCATACGATTGTATTTCATATAATCCATGGTTCTCAACTAAGTTAAATATGTTCTACAAAATCAAATATGTATTGGTTTACTGAAATAAAATCCGTGTACATGCTCAATATGGTGAATATGATGCCCTTGCAATTTTTTTATAGTGTTCACGTAAAAAAATGTTACCCAAAACCCAAGCGTGACACGGTGTTTTGGGGAATTAAATATATATTATCCACACATAGATTAAAATGAACCATATAAAAAAACAATGATATTATCTTTAAAACAAACAAATCTAGACCTTCTCTGATGAATGTATTTTATATGATGTAATCAAATCCCATTTTGATGATGTCAAATACGCTTTTCTACTTTTGTTGGTTTCGTAATTATTTACAATTTAACCGAGCAAATAATATCATTTAGAAATTAGCATGTTTAACGTCTCTAAGACCATTTCCGAACACATTGAGTGGGCTTAAGGTGATGCCCTCGCATTTGGGAGGGCCACCTTGCTAGTTCTCTTAAAAACAATATAAAAGTTGTATAAATTTTTACTCACCCCGTATTTCTCCTCCAAAAGCAACCTAGCTTTAGAGAGATCCAGACGTTGTGATCCTGAAAAAACAAACACAGCATAAAATTAGCCACACTACTTAAGAAAGTTTCACTAAGGACAATTCTTCTCGTAGAGATAACAAACTATCTTTGCGAGAAGGCAGCTTTCTTCTCCATTTTTCTCTTGAAATAATTCGAATCAATATTATTTAGCCTTTGTAATGTACTCACTCCGTTCCAAATTAATTGACACAGTTTTAGTACAACTTACGGAGAGAGTAGAGGAATACCCAAACATTTAAAAGGGATTCACCTACTTTGTAAGTGAATATATTACATATGTGCATACTCATCTTTCCTTCCGTATACGATGGTAGGTGTGAATATCTTCCCCTTGTTATATATAGCACCACACCCAACGATAGCTTCGGTCATTACCCTAAGGGATCAAAATCTTTTAGTCTATCTTTAATAGAATTGTTGGTAGACACTTGGTTTCACATGAAACTAGCGAAAATGCCTGAACTCCAGAGAGCTTATAAGAGAGGTAACATATGATACTTGGCATTAGCTATCGTAGCCTGGTGTCGGTAGTAGGAATTAGAGACACTGGGAGCACTTGTTGATACTGCACATGTTATTGGCACTATAGCAAGAGCAAAAGAGTCGAGACAATCGTTGAACCGGCACAATTCCCGATCACGACGCACAATCGACTGGTCAGTTCAATTTTCAAGGATCGGACTAGGAACCAAAAAGATGGCGTCTGCTCAGAAGCTCCACAAAGGTGTCACACCTTGAAGTAGGCTTGAGCGCCTAACTAGATGGTTTTCTTTAGCTGTGTTTTTTTTTTTTTTTGCATGTCTAAAAATTGGTGCATGTAGCAAATGTGCATAATTGTCCTCCTTGTTTCTTCAGGGCAGGTAAATGTTCTTGAGAGCCAAAATATGCATACGTAAGTGATGTCTCGTGACAGTTATAATATCGACTACATATGGAGGTTGGGAACATGGTAATGATGCACCGTCGGTATGGAGACTATTACTAACTAGCACTTGCAATATGGTTTATCCATAAAATGGCGCAACTATCTTATCCACATAGCTTTGATGTAACATCGCATTCAACCACTTGGTTGTCATGAAACGATCATTTGGTGGGTCGGGAGGGCAAAGAAGATAACTTTAACCTTAAGGCGGTATTTGATATTCAGCTTGATTCCCATTTCTAAAGCCGTTTGTCCTTTTAACAAAAAGTTTCCAATCAATATTATTTAGCCTTTTGCAATGCAGAGGAATACCCAAGAATCTAATAGGGAATTCACCTACTTTGTAAGTGAATATATGCGCATATTCATCTTGGCTTTTATACATGTATGATGTTCGGTGAGAATACACCTTCTCCTTGTTATATATACCCTTACAACCAGAGCTAGCTTTATCGAGGGATCAGAACCTTTTTAGTTTTTCTTTAGTAGAGTTTAGGTAGCCGCTTTGTTTTTCACGAAACTAGGGAAAGAACTGAACTCGAAGAGCGAAGAGAGGTAACATGATACTTGTCATCAGCTATCATAGTTCACCTGGTGTCGATATTAGGAACCGGAGACATCGGGAGCACCAACTTATGCTTCAGATGCTAATCGTGTTCTGGCAGGAAATTGACATGCGATATGGTCTTTCAATCGTCGGAATGTCCAATCCCATCGCCTAATAGACTGGCCAGTCTCATTTCCAGGCATCTAACTACCGAGCAAGAGGATGGCGTTGGACTAGGAGCTCCAAGTAGGCTTGACACGTTGGAGCAGGTTTAGGCGAGCAGCACACAATTACATGGTGGGTTTGGCTCAATATTTTTTATGTGTAAAACTTGGCACATGTAACAAATATGCACAATTATCTACCAAATATAGTTTTGGCTGTTGAGGGCCGCCAAACGGTTCTTGATCATCAAATCATTCGTCAGAGTTACTGTTCCTGCTACAGATGGAAGTTCGGAACATGTACTCCTTATGCACCAATCTGCTGGAGATTATACTACTAAAAAAATCTGTAGTTCTGATTTTGTAAGAATCATTCCAATATTAGTTTTTATCTTTTTCAAATAGAAATCCAAAAGTTATGGTAAAGAAAATAGTGGTCAAGAAGCTGTGGTTTCCATGAAATTCACTCTTATCTTATCTTGAACATCTGAACTCTTACCTTCGTCTCCATTCCGCCGCCACCCAAACCCCACTCCGTCCTGGCCATCTCGTGCTCCAACCAACCCACGGGCCACCGCCGACGCCTCGCACCTCTCCGCGCGCGTCGCCCCTGCTCTGCTGCCCCCACGCCGCAATCTTCGGCCTACGAGCCATCCACGCGGACTAATCAACCTCCACGTACGAATTTGGGGATCCAACGAGAGAGGAGTAGGGAGCCGGAGATAGTATTGGATGGATGATTGAATTTTGGGGGATTCGGTGTTGGTGGTAACTTCCGATTACTTAGACAGATTTTTTTTTCGAGAGTAAGACTCAGTTAGATTAACCTCCACAAATTTCGGCCTCTTACATACTTTCCAACTGTTCTGCTCCAGATTACAGCATGCTTTCCTTGAGATACGGAGCGCCTGCATTTGGTCTAGCGCTGGAGAGAGCTGCCGCCGCATCGCATCCTCGGAAGTTCAGCTCTTTCGTGGTGAGCTCCATTCGCCTCTGTAGCAAAATGTTTGCTTGCTGAAAATTCGGTGGTTACTGGTGCTTATCCTGATTACAACCTTGTGGCTGTGGTACAGGTGTGTGGTGCCAGGGGTCCGAGGCCGAGGTATCCTCGCGTATGGAAAACTGATAAGAGGATTGGAACCGGCTCCAAGTTGCAGAAGCTTGTCAAATGTGTAAGGTTCTTGTGCATTTCGCTATTGTGAGAAAAAAAAAGAGTCTGTAACTCTATGTCAATCTGTGCTCATTCCTGCTCAGACGCTAGATTAGCTCAGAACTGCATGCCTGGACATAAAATCTGTTCTCAGACTTCGGCTTAACTTTCAGTGGTTGTAGTCATTCAATTTGTTACAAGTAAACTCTTTCTTAAAAGAAATCAGGCCAAGGCACACAACAAAATCATGACAAGGGCTAACTTTAAAAAGCGATAGATTGTAAAACCAGAAGATTGCGTTTTCTGCAATGAGCTGAAATCTGTACACCATCTTATGTTTGGATGTGTAGTAGCTGTCAACACCTGGAATTTGCTGTCAGAATTCTTTGGTAGGAATATAGGCCATAACTATGAATCTGTAGCCAAATTTTGGGTCTCGAATAATAAGAATTCTGCACTAAATTATATTTCTTCAGCTACTCTATGGTGTATTTGGAAAAGTAGGAACAACATTGTGTTTAACAACGCAATTTGGTTGGATATTAAGCAAGTGTGGTCGTTACTGCTGAGAACTCTGAGTAATTGGAGTATTCTTTGCAAAGGGGAGGCGCTGGACAGAATGAAAAACTTCTGCCAGTTCCTGTTACAGAAGCTGAGAACTCCTCTCACCATGAGGGGCTGAGAGACCTGAAGAGTGATTAACCAAAAGATCTCTCGCTGGGAGGCTAGGCCGCTAGGCAGCTAGCTTCTTGCTAGGCTCTCGGACTCCACAGACCCCACTGTTTCCCCGGACAGGAGTACGGGTACCTGGGACAAGAAACAAATGCTGCTGAGCCCTGCGTCTCCACTTGATCAAGACTGCTGATCTCTGACGCTGGGGAGCACCCCACTCAAAAAGCTGAAGCCGTCTGGGATTGCTGTCGAGACGAAGCTTGATGGTGCTTTCGGAAGAACTCTCTGGCCTGCGTGCCCCAGTTCGCACTAATCTGAAAGTGCTGCCAAAAGTTTGCACTGATCTTAAAGTGCTGTAATAAGTGAAACCGGTTGGTGATAGACTTCAAGCTTCTAGTTTCTAGCTTTTAGTACTCTCTGATTTCGGTTTCGGCTGATAGCCTTTTCAGCTGTAGCTCTGCGAATTATGTTTGAACCTGAACCTGGTGCTGTGGTTTCATTTTAATGGAGCCAAGGATACCCTCCCTGATTTTCTAAAAAAAATCAGGCCAACATCATTTGTATGCTCTGTTTTGTTTTGGCGTCGAAGGGTTACATCCAGTGTTCCATTTTGCCATTTGCATGACAAATTTTGCCTTCTACTGCAGATTAAAGATCTGCTTTTGAGTCAAAGTAACAATTGGTGAAATACTATTAGTAATAAAAGGTACAAAAACAACCGTTCTCCAGACATATTCTGCTTCAGTGCTTCACTGCTGCAGAACTCAGGCGACCTGTTCTGGTTCAAATCCCGTTTGCTACTCTTTACTGATGTTGGATCCTGCATGAAGTAACATTTGGGAAATTGGCTGCTCTTACTGATGTTGGGTCCTGCAAGAAGTAAGTAGGCGAATTAGCAACAATAGAGCACCTTTGTGGACGTCGTCACATACTGGATGGCAGGGCACGTAAATGGCGCGCTTCCTTGTCACTTTGTCTATCTGGGATCACTTGACACCTTGCATCTTGACCATGTGCAAGACTAATACCTATAATTCTACACACAGATACACATAGCCGGAAAAATAGGCAAGATTTGTACCGGCCAAGACTTACTAAAGAGAAGTATAAGTAGCTACTGCCGGATTACTGAATCATGCAGACGGCACAACCGCTAACATTTCTAAAAAAGTGCACACTGTTGCAGTCATGAAAAGACTGAAAATAAAGCACCCTCTCTTCTCTAGTTAATTCCTCTCATTTTAAAGAAGCAAAATTCTTCAGAGACATACACATAGCCTATAAAATAAGCAAGATTTCGGTTCAAAAAATACATAAGCAAGATTTTTACCAGCCAAGCCTTACTAAAGAGAAGCTACAACAGTCCACTATCAGATGACTGGAATATTGTTGGTACTAATCTTGTTATTAGCTAAGTTAGTTTGATTAGATCATGTTTTATTTGTATTTGCGAGACAACACTAGAAGTTGCGGCTGCGTACACTAGAGATGCGGTCACGTGTGCACATGCAAAGCTATTAGTGTTAATTAGTCGCATGCCTATCCAGGAGTTAGTTGCATGCATGCCAAGGAGCCGGAGCAGCCAAGTCGCGTGGAGGATCAATCGTGGATGAAGAAGCGGGATCAATTAGTTGAGAGTTGAGACTTGGTCCTGTACATGCACATCCAAAACGTCTTGCAGCCTTGGTTATTACTCCCGGCCCGTTTGTGTATGCAGTAGCCAGTAGCTTTTTTTTGACACATCCAACTTCCTCATATATTCACCAAAACAACCACATACACAAAGTACACGGAAGAACAGAAGACGTACAATACGAGGGAGGAAACGAAACCAGAAGCAACGGGAGCACCGGCCTCGCCGGCGTCGGAGACGAAGACGACCACCTTCCTTCTTGCCGCAGTCAGGGATGCTTTTGCCCTAAGAGAGACGCCGCCGTGCCCGCCCGCCGCGCCGCGGCGGAGCTTGAATCGATGAACGGCCGGGGCGGGCGCCCCCCTGTCCCATCTACACCTCCTTGCCGGAGTCATCTTCGGAGCCGCCGCTGGACGAAGCCGTGGATCCCGGCGAGCTCCAGGTTCCGAGCGAATCCACCGCCAGGACGGAGACCGTCGCTGGATCTGGCAGTGGATCGAGGCACGGCGCGGATCCACCGATCCGCGGGTGCCAGGGGAGCAGGCGCGCCGGCCCGGAGCTCCACGAGCGCCGCCGCCGGAGAGGAGAAGCACCTGCAACAAAAACCTCACCCACGACACCCCCTCCTCCACGGTGCCGCCGGCTGCCCCAGAAGAACCTACCACATAAACACACGCGAGGCGGGGATCCCCCACCCTCCCGCCGCCGAGGCGGCCGCCGGAGGGCGAGGGATCCGACGGATCGACGGCGCGGAGGTGGATCGACCCGGTGGATTCACAAATCGCCCTCCCGCTACAGTGAAACGAGAGGGGAGACGACCAGCTTCGACTTCAAGCCCCAGTAGCCAGTAGCTAGTGGAGAGAAATATGGATCAAATAGTTGTGGCCTTGTGCATGCTAGGTATTGGGTTAGTGGCCTAGTGCGTGGGTGTATTGGCCCATTGGCAGTGTGAGGTGGCTATATAATCCCATGTATGTGTTGCGTTGAGGTGAACAAGAGAAAAGGCACAAGTTTGTGCGGTGCCAAAAGGCTCTGTGTGTTCTTCTTCTATCTTTATGGGGGTCCCCTGGGCAAGGATACAAATATCACTTGGTCTTTTATAATGCAGAGGAACACCCGAACATCTAAAAGTTAATTCACTTACTTGGCAAATGAATATCTGTGCATGTACATCTTGCCTTTCGCATACGATGGTAGGTAAATATATATTTATCGTCGTTATATATACCTCCACACCCAAAAGTAGCTTTTCGGTAGTCTTTCTTTAGTAGAGCTACAGGAAGACACTTGGGTTCCCCACGAAACTAGAGGCAAGGGCAGAACTTGGAAAGGTATAGAGAAATAAGGATACATGGCATGTCATCGGCCATAGTAGTCGACTTGGTATCACTATTAGGAATCCAAGTGTATATATATATACCTCCACACCCAAAAGTAGCTTTTCGGTAGTCTTTCTTTAGTAGAGCTACAGGAAGACACTTGGGTTCCCCACGAAACTAGAGGCAAGGGCAGAACTTGGAAAGGTATAGAGAAATAAGGATACATGGCATGTCATCGGCCATAGTAGTCGACTTGGTATCACTATTAGGAATCGGAGACATTGGGACTACTAGTGGATGCTACAAGGGCTACTAGCACTGCCGCACCAGCGTCGGAGGCGGCATGGTTGTTGAATCGGCTTAATGTTCGAAGAGAGCCGCGTAACGGACCAGCTGCCCCAGTTTCTAGGCGTCTAACTGACGAGCTGCATATCTGATCAGAAGCTCCAATATAGCACCTCGCGCTGACTTAGACTACACTGCGATAAGTGTAGTGCTAGATGCGTGCACCTGCGACGAGGGAACTCAATCTAGCAGACAGTGACTTTGGACGAATCTGTTTTTGCATGCCTATACAAAAACTTCGTGCATGGCTGCATGCAGTGGAGAATATGTTTAGATGCCCAATTATCCTTTTTCTTAGATTTGTTTGTCGAGGGCCGCTAAGAAGCTTTTGAGTGCCAAAAACATTCAGCATGAATGAAGTGTCGTTTTGAACACAGATGAAGGTTTGGAATATGAAGATGATGCTCCAATAAATTTTGGATATATTATTGGCCTGCAATTGCAATGGGTCAACCACTAAATGGTACTACTGTCACAATTTCTCCTCCACTAGGACTCGCTAAGATGTCGTTACTAACACTGGCTCCAGCCCTTGATTGTTCTGCAATGATTGTTTGGTAGCTCGGGAGAACAGAGTAGACCACTTTCACTAGAAAGAAGCATTTGATATCCACACTAACTATAATAAATCTAGGACATTTTCATGTCTTTTTTTTTTGAAAGGAATGCGGTAGAGGAAGCCCCTACAGCGTTTTTTTTTTAAATAATAAGAACCCAGATCTGCGTCCGTGAGGACTTGAACCTGGGTGGCTGGGCTGTACATCCACTTTCCTAACCAGCTCACTTCTTGATATTTTCATGTCTAGTACAGATGAATTTCCAAATATAAACTGTATGAGTAAATCAAGAGATAGAAAGCTCAATTCTTCTCATTTACTGTTGTAGTTCGGATTAGTAGACTGATATGCCTACAACTTAATCTCTACGGTTGCATGCATGCATGGATGGATAGAACACCATGGTGGTACACTATCATAAACAATAAATGTTGTAGAATGCACATAATCATAGAACACGATTAAAATGCAGGTGATGTTATTATGCTTCACAGGTGCAACACTCAGGTGATGGTCTTCTGCTTCAAATCGTGTCGCTGGTGTTTACTGATGTTGGATCTTGTATGAAATAGTAATATAAGCTAGAAAAACAAAATGTCTCAGGACATATTCACATACTGAGGTTTATTTGGCTTCGTGATGACATTGTCTATTTGGTATCCTATCGGGTACATCGGATCTTAGCCCTCTTCGGCATTTAAGTTGCATGTGATGCCCTTCGGCTTCACAACTGCAGAACTCAGTGGCACTCTTCTTGCTCAAATCGCTTTCTGCTCTTTACTGATATCAGATATTACATGAAGTAACATAGGTGAATTGGCTGCTCTTTACTTATATATGGTGGGTCCTACATGAAGTAAAAATTGGTGAATTGGTAATAATAGAGAAGTTTTCTGGCCATATTCACATACCTGAATGTCGTGGGAAATGGTGCGCTTCTTGATCACAATGTCTAGCTGGGATCTACTTGGCACCTTGCATCTTAACCATTAGCCATGTGCAACACTAATACATAAAAATTCTACAGACATACATGAAATTGAAGTATATATAGTTACCAACATTCATCATTCTTCTTTTCTGTAGTAATAACTACTAGAAAAGGAACAACAAAGAATCAAAATATGCAGACATAAGAAGGAATATGCATCAATAGATATTTCATGATAGCATATTATGTTTTTATATTAACTTTCGGAAGTTACATAAATGGAGCATATGAAATTTTAGGGAGACCACAAGCATCATTTTTTTGGAATAGGAGAGGCAAAAGATGCTCCTTTATCCATTTATTAAGGATAGAGTTTTGCCATGTGAACTGAAGGAAAAAATTGGAAAGCAAAAGGGACTATTGTCCCGATATTACATAGCACAAGTGTTTTGCGCTTGTGGTGATCCAAGGTTTTACCTCACTCTTGACGGAGGCGAGAAGAGTTGACGGTGGATCGAGCGGATTTGTTGTGGAAGACCCACATGTTTCTCTTGTTCCATATCATCCAACTACTGAGCGTGGTGAGGAATGACATAGCTTTGCGGTTCGGGGTGGTCTTGTTAGACATGTTGGTCCATTGTGATTTGACAGATAGCTCCGCCGACCAATCGGAGATGGCAACCCGTAATAATTATGTCCCATCCCTTTAGCTAATTTAGCTCATAATACATGATCATTTAAGTCTGATTTCTTTGTTATTGGGATAGGTGAACTCTTTAGGATCCATCCCCCAAAGGATCCGGACATGAGAATTTATCATCATCCGGCTTGAGCCAGAATGAAAAAAAATAAGACCGCGGAAGATGGATGGAAGCTCTAGCCCTTCCTTAATTATCACCTACACTCTCTTAGAGAAGCTCATGAATCCGGCAACATACCGGCAATTCAGATGGCCTTCCCAACTCTCTTAGTGAAGCGGCATCTAGAACATTGACCATCGCCCAAACACAACTGCCAACCATTCCATTCTTGCACAACAATTAGATTCATTTTATTGTGAAGGAGATAATCTCAGTCAAGTCTTTCAGGACAATTCAATGAAGACTAATGTCATCAGTGGAACTTTTTTTGTGAAATTTACTCTAAGTAAGATAAGATCTACTTCTAGGCATCATAAAATAAAAGACATCGAACTAGCGACCAACAAGATATGGTGTCTACTCAAAAGCTACAAAAAAAAGGTGTCATACGTTGAAGGTGTCATGCTTGCGCCTGAGTAGATAGTTGCTTGGTTGTTTTTCTTTTCTTTTTGCATGTATAAAACTTGGTGCATGTATAGTAGCAGATGTGCACAATTATCCTCCTTTTATAGTTGTGTTTCTTGAGGGCCGGTAAATGAATTATTCATACATAGTGATGTGTGAGTTGCCATCTCGACTACAGATGGAGGTTCGGAACATGGTAATAATGCACTATCGATTTGGAGACTATTACTATCCGGCGCTTGCAATTGTTTATGCAGAAAATGCTGCAACTATCCTATCTACATAGCTTTGATGTAACATCGTATTCAACCACTTGATTGTCATGCAACGATGATTTGGTGGGTCGGGAGAGCAAACAAGACAAATTTATCTTAAGGCGGCATTTCATATTCACCTTGATTCCCATCTCTAAAGTCTTTTGTCCTCCTACAAAAAGTTTCCAATCAATCTTTTAGCCTTGCAAAGGAATACTGACCCCTCCCTAACCCTAGCTGCCACCAGCCCCATCTCCTCCCTCGCTGGCGCCGGAGGAGGCTGCTAGGCAAAGCCCACGCAGCGGACTGTGTCGGTGGGGCCCTTCTAATAGGGCAAAGGTGTTTTATCTTTCGATGAGATGATGATACGTCGATTCTGGTGGAGTTCGACCTTGGCGATCCGACTACTACGCACACGTATGCAGCACCAATGCAATCACTAAACCAATCTCCGGGAGTTATCGATCCTGCAGAAGCACGATCAGCCTGACAGAAAGGTCTAGTTCTACCTGCGATCGAGGAACAAGTAAGAACCAATATTGCAATCAAGAATTGTGGATAAAAGATGAGCTTCATTGAAACGGTGGGATCTTGCTAGTGCGTAGTACAGGAGGTCTAGCCGACACTCGTGCCTATGGCGAAGACTAGCAAATAGCTGAGTTCTTTTAACTAAACAAAATCCGAGTCTAAACGAAATCCTAGGCAAAGTATATAAGGGGGAGAAGGAGGGGGTTTCGCCCCATCATGAAGTGGCGGCCGAATCCAACCCTAGGAGGCCTTCTCTCCCTCAATACGGACTCTAAAAATGACCTAAAAGTGCTTGTTTGAAATTACATGGGCCCTGGCCCAATAATAAAGGTGGTGCAACACCATATGTATCTATGGACGAAAATATTAAGTGTAGACTTGATCATTTCGCCCAAGTCATCATATATCCTTATGGTGGCTTCAAATTACGGTAGTCTCCATTGGTGGCGTCATCATCTCCAACGTGTCCACTCATGCTGAGATCTCCATGCACATACATGCTCCATAACTTGTCTTTTTCATCCATGCTTGGCCCATCATTCCTAAGAGAAACAAATACATCTATTTTAGGCAGCATTATATTCTCATGTATATTAGGAGTAGCTTGTAGAAACGAAAGTACCTGATGTTGTAGTTGTCGTGCACGAGCTCTAGTTAGTGGTCCTTGCATTTGAGGAGATGTAGTAGTCGTGGTCACATCTGTAGAAGGGATGTCCTCATCACCTTCTCACCGGGCGACGGCCTCCTTCCTCCGGTGGCGGCGGGTGGGCAGCTGGTTTCGGCGGCGCAGTGCTGCGGATCTCCGACGGTGATCTCGGCGCATAAGGCGGTGCTGGGGTCCCTCTGCCTGGTGGTGCCGCCCCATGTAGAGCTACGGCCCGTGACGGCGGCGTCCAGACCGGTGACTATAGGCAGTGGGGCGGTTCGTCGTGGCTGCGAAGGCTACCTAGCAACATGGTGGTGTCGCTGTTGACAAGCTAGGTGGCCTTGCCTCTGGCGTGGTCGGGTGTCACGACACAGGCACACTGGCGACGGCGTGAAGACTTCACTATAGGCAGATCGAAGGCAGTTGGAGGTGGCATCCCTCTATTGCGGCTCGGCCCCTCGCTACAACACGCGAGTTGGGGGTGAGGCGGTTTGGCCGGTGAGAGTTGGGCTCTGATGCAGTCGAAGCCGATGATGGCGGTGTCCTCGGTCGTGGTTACCTTGTTGAAGGCGTCAATTGTCGTCGTATAGAACAACAGATGCCTAGGGGTAGGCTTAAGTTTGGGGCCGATAGACGCTAGAGGATCCGGGCAGGGATAGCGCGCTGAAGAGCGCACACGGAAGAACAAACGAACACAAGGATTTACCCTACTTCGGGGCTCTCGTGAGAGATAAAACCCCTACTGCAGCATCTAGCCTACTGGTGTATTTCTCCCCCTGTATAGGGTCTGTACAAATGCTCCTTGAGCTGTGTGAAGAAAGCTAGCAGAGAGCTATGGGAAAATGAGCACCCGCCGGGGTCTCTAGAGCTCTCCCCCTGGTGCTCTTTATATAGGGAGAGCTCAGGGGACAAGGGGTGGCCCGCAGACAAAGAATACTGCGCATTGTACACTGTACACGCACTGTAGCCAAATTGACTACTGGGGTCTTGTCGCATTAATGCTGAGATGACTGATGGGGTCCTGTCAGCACTGTGCACGTGTCATAGCTATCCTGTCACATGTACTCTTGTCACGTCGCTGGCACTGTAGCCATGTGTCTATGTGTCACCGTCTTTGTCTTCTTGCGCTTGGTCAACTGGTAGCAGTAGGCATCTGGTACTTGACGATGCTGCGACTAGGAATGTCGGAGGAGTGGAAATGTCGGTCGGTGCAGGGCCTGGCCTGTCCGGGACTGGAGGACACCCCGACCTGCTCTGAGCTGTGCAGGTGTCGGCCCTTCCGGGGCTGTGATGCCACGGCCTGCTCCGAGTTGAAGAAGCAATGGCTTGCTCCGAGACTGGAGACGGCCCGGCCCAGCCGAGGCGCAGGAGTACCGAGGCGAGGACGCTGGGCATCGAAGCTGGAGGAGCGCCCAGCCGAGGCTGCACGGTGAGGAGCACATGGCCCAACCGAGGCTGGAGCTCGTGCCGTCGAATAGAGGACCTCGGTCCACCGAGCTGAAGCAACGCCTCGGTCCTATCCGAGACTGGGAGATGATGGCCTGCTTCGGTACAATGGCCCGTTCCGGGATGATGGCCAACTCGGCCCACCCGAGATACTCTACCTCGGCCCGCCCGAAGCAAGGGAAGAGCTGGCCCATACGGGGAGCTCGGACCACCAGCGCTGGAGAAAGGCTTCGGCCCAGCCGAGCTGGAGCAACGGCCCATCCAAGGGCCAATCCGAGGTCCATCCGAGGTAAACTGATTCGGTCCTGCCTGGGAAGGGAATCTCGGCCTGTTAGCACATATTTCGGCCTGGGCGCTGCCAGCTCCGGGCCAGACTGTTTTTTCCTGCCCTCTCTTTTATCTTTTACTGGTTTACTCTCTTTTAATAATACAACAGCACATCAACTCTGGGGTACCCGGGGTTACATCCCCGACATTAGTCCCCGAGGCTGCGGGGGACTCGCAGAGTCGCGCACGGACTTCCCTAAACAAGGTATCATAGAGTTGATGCCAACATAAACACTGTCGAAATCAACAAGAACCATCACCAGAAAAATAACTTCAAGCTGCCCTGGGCATCACCATATCCCGGCCTTTTGCCATTCCGGGCATTACCGAAGGCGCATACCGCCAGCATCAGCTGGGTCAACATAAACCTACACGGGCATATCTCAGATGTTGGTTTTCAGCCACTCTGGGCATTACCGAAAGCGTATGTCAACAGCATATCTCATGTGTCTCTTATATGTCTGCACGGACATATCTCAAATGTCTCGGAGCATACATCTGCACGGACATATCTCAAATGTCTCGGTACCTCGGCCTCTCTATAGGCATATCTCATATGTCGGTTTTTAGCCACTCTAGGTATTACCGAAAGCGTATGCCTGCACGGACATATCTCATATGTCGGTTTTTGCCACTTTGGGCTTTTACCAACATTGGATGTCATCAGCCTGAGCTGAACCAACATATAGCCTGCACGGGCTAAATCTGACATTCTGCCCTCATGGGCACTTTGTCAAATGACGAGCTGAGACATTTCTCAACACGTAAAACTCAGTGAGATCAGATAACTCTTGATTCATTGTGCCGAGATAATGATGCTATGATACTCTGATATCTCGGATAATTGAAGAATCATGATAATTGATTAAGCCGATAAAGACATCAATTGTGAGATACCTGCTGATATGAGATAAATGCCGTGATACTTTGGCAAACCGAAATAAACGGCGATTTGAGATATGAGGTGATGTTGAGATATATCTGCATACCGAAATAAATGGCGATCTGGAGAATACTGATAATGCTATGATATTTTGGGTCTGCCGACATAAGTGACAACTCGGGATGATATACCATTCATAACTCGGCAAGTCAATACCAAGTATTACTCACAATTTGCCTCGAAACCACAATGAATCCGAAATGAATCTGAAATAACCGATATAACCACATTCTTGGTGATGAATATTTTATCGGTACAACCGTTACCACCTTTCAATGTTAGTTCCAGCATATATATAATGAATAATTAACGGGCACAACAATTCTATTTAACAGAAAAAATTAAGTCTAGCAGCAAAACTATGCAACAGGACACAGACTCGAACTCAACCGAGTCCCCGAGTCACTTTTCTTATCTAGGAGAAACTGCAAAACTGACTGACCAGCCAGTCCCCGAGTCAAGACATCTTGCTCCCGGGGAAAACAACTAAGCAATATAAATAGGGGCAGTCCCCGAGCACTGTTTGAGACGATACAAAAGAGTGATGCAGACATATAATTGATACTCACAAGGCTGTGTTGTTGTAGCAGTAGAGGAAGACGCTTATGCCGGCCTGGACACCAGCATATCGACCTAGGCCACCAATATCTCGGTTTGAGCCACCTGTATGTCGGATTTGACCAGCATGTCAGATTTCCCAAGCTCAACTCGGATTTCCCAAGCTTAACTCGGATTTCCAAGCCTTAACTCGGATTTCCCAAGCTTAACTCTGATTTCCAAGACTTAACTCGGATTTCCCAAGCTTAACTCTGATTTTCCAACCTTATCTCGGATTTCTCCAGGGTATCTCGGATTTCTCCAGGACACCAGCATATCTCGGATTTCTCCAGGGTATCTCGGATTTCTCCAGGACACCAGCATATCTCGGATTTCTCCAGGGTATCTCGGATTTCTCCAGGACACCAGCATATCTCAGATTTCTCCAGGGTATCTCGGATTTCTCCAGGACACCAGCATATCTCGGATTTCTCCAGCATATCAGCATATCTCAGATTTTACCAGCATAACAGCATATCTCGGATTTGCCAGCATAACAACATATCTCGGATTTGCCAGCATAACAGCATATCTCGGATTCGAACTGTAGTCAACTCGAAAATAACTTAACACACGGGAACGATGCCGAAGTTGAGTCCCCGAGTCACCTTTCTCACCCGGGATCTGCCGATGATGTCCGTTGGTGGAGGCAGCGCTAGCCTCTACTCACAGCGGCAAGCTAGAGCGCGGGGGACAATGGCGATGTCGAGTCCCCGCATTGATGACGAAGGTCCCATCCGAATTGATCCAGCAAGCGCCACTGTCAGCCCCACGGTGGGCGCCAACTATCGTCGTATAGAACAACAGATGCCTAGGGGTAGGCTTAAGTTTGGGGCCGATGGACGCTAGAGGATCCGGGGAGGGATAGCGCGCTGAAGAGCGCACACGGAAGAACAAACGAACACAAGGATTTACCCTGCTTCGGGGCTCTCGTGAGAGATAAAACCCCTACTGCAGCATCTAGCCTACTGGTGTATTTCTCCCTCTGTATATGGTCTGTACAAATGCTCCTTGAGCTGTGTGAAGAGAGCTAGCAGAGAGCTATGGGGAAAATGAGCACCCGCCGGGGTCTCTAGAGCTCTCCCCCTGGTGCTCTTTATATAGGGAGAGCCCAGGGGACAAGGGGTGGCCCGCAGACAAAGAATACTGCGCACTGTACACTGTACACGCACTGTAGCCGAATTGACTACTGGGGTCTTGTCGCATTAATGCTGAGATGACTGATGGGGTCCTGTCAGCACTGTGCATGTGTCATAGCTATCCTGTCACATGTACTCTTGTCACGTCGCTGGCACTGTAGCCATGTGGCTGTGTGTCACCGTCTTTGTCTTCTTGCGCTTGGTCAACTGGTAGCAGTAGGCATCTGGTACTTGACGATGCTGCGACTAGGAATGTCGGAGGAGTGGAAATGTCGGTCGGTGCAGGGCCTGGCCTGTCCGGGACTGGAGGACACCCCGACCTGCTCTGAGCTATGCAGGTGTCGGCCCTTCCGGGGCTGTGATGCCACGGCCTGCTCCGAGTTGAAGAAGCAATGGCTTGCTCCGAGACTGGAGACGGCCCGGCCCAGCCGAGGCGCAGGAGTACCGAGGCGAGGACGCTGGGCGTCGAAGCTGGAGGAGCGCCCAGCCGAGGCTGCACGGTGAGGAGCACATGGCCCAACCGAGGCTGGAGCTCGTGCCGTCGAATAGAGGACCTCGGTCCACCGAGCTGAAGCAACGCCTCGGTCCATTCCGAGACTAGGAGATGATGGCCTACTTCGGTACAATGGCCCGTTTCGGGATGATGGCCAACTCGGCCCACCCGAGATACTCTACCTCGGCCCGCCCGAAGCAAGGGAAGAGCTGGCCCATACGGGGAGCTCGGACCACCAGCGCTGGAGAAAGGCTTCGGCCCAGCCGAGCTGGAGCAACGGCCCATCCAAGGGCCAATCCGAGGTCCATCCGAGGTAAACTGATTCGGTCCTGCCTGGGAGAGGGAATCTCGGCCTGTTAGCACATATTTCGGCCTGGGCGCTGCCAGCTCCGGGCCAGACTGTTTTTTCCTGCCCTCTCTTTTATCTTTTACTGGTTTACTCTCTTTTAATAATACAACAACACATCAACTCTGGGGTACCCGGGGTTACATCCCCGACATCAATGCTACAATCCCAGCTCATGCCTAATGTTCTTGGGGAAACCATAGGTCTTGGTTAATCCCAGATCAGACGATGGCGACATTTTTGGTGTCGTTTTCCTTCTTGAGGGCCTCGTTTTGGAGCATGAGATGTCTGGAAGGGGTCTACTGGTGGAGCGGTGTTCATCTACCGCGTCGACGCTGGTGGGTCTCGGCGGCATGGTGCGCGGGGTCTCGGCGACGGATGCGTGTTGATGGACGCGCGTAGGAAGGTGGAGCTGGCTAGTGTCGTGGCAGCATTGACGACAGGCGGTACAAGGTCATTACGTTGATGACTCCTGAAAATGGGTTTGCGGAATACGGCGGCGGCTTATCAGCGTGCGCATGCGGTGCACGCCGAGTGTCTGGTTTGTGCTCCCCGCTAGCCGTTGAGCGGTCTGGTGAGGCTTCCGTATTTAGATGATGTGCGTAGGTGTGTGAGATGATTCTGATCAGTCCACCCTTCATCAATCTTATAGGTGTGGCGAATTATCGCATGGATGGTCGCTTCCGACTGATCGATGTATTTCTTTACAAGGCTTCCTAGCTGCTAGTTTTCCTTTTTCCCTTTTATTATTGAAAAGGGTGTGTAAATTACTTTGTAAGTGATTATATGCCTGCAGTATTCATCTTGCCTTTTGCACATGTGCGATGGTAGGTGAGAATACCCTTTTCCTTGTTATATATACCCTTGCACCCAAAATTAGATTTGGTCATTGTGTGTGGGATCAGAACCGTTTTATTTTTTCTTTAGTAGAGTTGTAGGTAGACACTTGATTTCTCACGAAACTGGGAGAAGGGCAGAACTCGGAGAGCTGAGAGAGGTAACATGATAATTTTCATAAGCTATCATAGTCGACCTGGTGTCGATATTAGGAATCAGAGACATCGGGAGCACCAATTTATGCTGCTGATGCTAATCGTGTTCTGGCAGGAAATTGACATGCGATACCCGTCTTTCAGTCATCGTAATGTCCAATCACATCGCCTAATAGACTGGCCATTCTCATTTCTAAGCATCTAAGTACCGAGCAAGAGGATGTCGTCGGAGTAGGAGCTCCAAGAAGGCTTTACACGTAGTAGCAGGTTAGGGCGAACCACGCAAAATTATCTACCTTTTATAATTTTGGTTGTAGAGGGCCGCCAAAAGTTTCTTGAGCACCAAATCATTCAGGGTATCTCAGAGTTGCACTTCCTGCTACGGATGGAAGAAGTTCAGAACATGGTAATAGTGATGCAACAATCAGATTGGAAATGATTACTAAAAAAATCCGTAGTTCTGATTTTATAAGAATCATTTCCCTAGGAGTAGTTTTTATTTTTTTCATAGTAAAAAAATCTACAAGTTACAGTAAAGAAAGAAAATAGTGCTCGCGAAGCTGTGGTTTCCATGAAATTCGCTCTTTATCTTATCTTGAACAACGGAAAACTTACCTTCTTCTCCATTCCGCCGCCCATCCTCCGTACGAGGAATCCTCTTCCTTCTCACGACCTAGCCATCCCGTGTTCCGAGCAAACCGAAAGCTCCACTCCACCGCCAACGCCTCACACCGCTCCTCGTGTGTCACCGCCGCTCTGCTCTCTCCACCCCGAAGTCAAAGGCTAGTTTTTGCGTCGTCGCGTCTCTGTCCAACGTGACATTTGGATCAGAGTGAACTCGGTTCTTTTTTCTAGGTGTCTCAACCCTTCAAATTGGGTAAACCATAGATACTTCTCCGAAATCCAAATTTGACAAATGAGTAGTCAATTTCGATTATCTCGGAGACCCCGACACATCCATTGACTCGGATCATCGAGAAGAGAATCATTTTAAAACATCGGATGAAGGTGACTACCATAGGGGAACAACAAAGCTGTGAAGTCAATTTCACAATATTATCTTTGAACTGGGTAAAAGAGTACCCCACATCAAACGACTTGAAGAGACGCCTCGATGGTGTTTTCTGATTTGAAGTTTAAGAAGGAAAGCCAAAAAATTGCCATCAGAGGGGTGACAAGAACCGTTTTGGAAGAGGATACCCGGTAAAATTATGGGGTGCATTCAACAACCCCATTGCCCCACCAATAACGATGGAGTCATTAATCGTGTGAGATCGGCGATGTTAATCATGTGCAATTATCTGATCTGACAATAACAGTATAGAGGTGACACAGTCGTTGAACCGGCGGAATACCGATCAGAACGACGCGTAATCGATTGGTCGGTTCAATTTCTAGGTAACGGAGTAGCGACCAAAAGAAGATGGTGTCGGCTCAGAAGCTCCAAAAAGGTGTCACGTGTTGAAGTAGCATAAGCCGAGCTGTGCATAATTATCCTCCTTTTGTTGTTGTGTTTCTTAAGTGACGAAAAATTTCTTAAGAATCAAATTATTGTTATGTGGTGATGTGTCGTCAGAGTTATAGTTTTGACTACAGATAAAGTCGGAGTCTTTTACGGTGCTTGGAAAACTACCGCGGGTAGTTTCCGGTAGCTCCCGTCGAAAATTATTTCAGCCGTCTGATTCGTACTCCCTCCGTTCGGATTTAATTGACACACATTTTGTTACACATGAATGTATCTAGACATCAAACAAGTATAGATACATCCATATTTGGACAAAACCACGTCAATTAATTTGGAACGGAGGGAGTACTTAGCAGTGCTAAATTATTCCAGCCGTCCAAGTATTAAGAAGAAAAATAACTATAATCACGCAGGGGTATTTTGGTCGTTTGTCATCTATCCACGGTCAAATTTCTCGTCCTCGTCGGTCGTTGATCCGCTGAATGCGGCGGCGCCGCCCTCCTCCTTCAAGGCGTGAGCGGGAACGGCTGGTGCAGGGACAGACATCCAGCAGCTCACCTACGCCAAGGCGTGCATCAGAGAGGCGTTCCAGCTGCACCCCGTCGCACCATTCAACGTGCCGCACGTTGCGCTCGCCGACACCACCGTCGCTGGCTACCGCATGCCCAAGGGAAGCCACGACCTCCTCAGCCGCATCGGGCTCGGCCAGAACCCACGCGTCTGGGACGATGCGCTCCGCTTCACGCCGGAGCGCCACATTGATGCAGCCGGCGGCGGCGACGTGGCGCTCACGGAGAACGAGCTGCGGTTCATCTCCTTCAGCACCGGCCGCCGCGGGTGCGTCGCGGAGTCGCTCGGGACGGCCATGTGCGTGATGCTCTTCGGCAGGCTCCTGCAGGGGTTCACATGGAGCAAGCCGACGGGGGAGGCGGCGATCGATCTCAGCGAGTCCGAGCACGACGTTTCCCTGGCCAAGCCGTTGGTGCTGCACGTGGAGCCACGGCTGCCAATGCACCTCTAACCAGCCGCGCCGCTCCCGCCGTGTAATATATGTCAATGTTCAGAAGAGTTGATGTTGCAAATAATGAGCTTGATGGATTTGTCACCATGTGGGCTGAGACCAACTCGATCTCTAGTAGATGCATACATTTGTAGGTAATCTTTTTAACCATGGTCGCTGTCCACACAAGGATCTCAATGTATTGAGCTTGAGTGATACTACATTTTTTATTGTTTTACTGCGAGTGATCAGTACAACCATGTTAGATTAGAAGAGTTTGTATTCACAAACCATGACTCGATGTCTTGTAAACAACACAAAGTATTTGAGAGTTTCTGCTGTGCTCATCTTCTGAGTCATGCTGCATGCTTGAAGAGTGGAGAAGCTTGCGTCCTGATGGGCAGACGAGCTGATCTATTTTGTACCAATACCTGAAATATATGGTCAGTGTAATCAGCGGTTCTGCTGTAGGTTTCTGGCCTCGTGGCCACCATCATGTTAACAGAATCATCATCTGAGCTTGTAATCAATCATAAATCATGGCACTACTCTTGTAGAACCAAAACCATTTAGTGCTCTAAAATATCTGTATTAGATTACTGAACCAGATTCCTACGAGTCTGTTTTTGTTCACGAAACCTTCCTGATCCCTCATGCACTCTCCAGCAAACATCGTTTTATCCTTTCTCAACTAGTTTGGTGGTGCTCGTCGGCTCCTATGTCGATGGCAACCGAATGCTCATGAGACTTGCTTTGCTTCTGACAGCAGTGCCAGTCTTTATCGCCGCCTGCTCTCTCAACACTTGCGTTCGATGCAAGGGCGCGCCGAGTCTCATGTCAAGCGACCTCGCCGTGGCGGTGGCGCGGCACGCCTCCTCCTTCCCGCGGCCTCTATGGATGTTCCCCTCCCCCAGAAGCAGCATGCTGTTGCGAGCAGGCACGTGCCGACGTCGGCAACCACCGCCGCCGATAGCACCGGACGTCATGCCAGAGCGAGCACGAGGACGGCGGCCTTCGCAGTCACCGACGTCACCACGTTGATGGCGATGGTATGGCAGGTCGCGGGCGCACCTCCCGAGCCTGACGGCGTCGGGGACTCCGAGGATGTCGCTGGACATGAGCGTGGCTTGGCTGGTCTCCATTGCGGCCGCCGAGCCGGAGATGCCAGGGAGACGCCCACGTCCACCATTGCCAGTGCCGGGGCGTCGTTCATGCCTTGGCCGACCATTATCGTCGGGCCGGCCCTCGCATTAAGGGCGCCCACGAGCCGGACCATGTCCTCAGGGAACAGCTCGAATTGGAGCTCCGCCAGGACGGCGCCGAGCTGCTCCTGCGCGTGCCTGGACGCCTCCGCGCTGTAGGGGCAGCACGTCGCGCGTGCATGGCGACCACAACCAGCTTCTGCGGTTCTGCCACGGCGCCGGCAATCTCCTGACCACCGTGGCCGGCCGGCAGCCTCCACCTCCTCTGCCCCGGGTCGATTTCTGGGGGCGGGGAGAGTGAGATGAGCGGGGATGGAGGCACCGATCAACCCTCACCACCGCGGTGCCGTCTGAGACCTTGCCGCCGCGTCGTCGGCTACCTCCAGCCTCGGAGTGAGAAGAGCGGTGATGGAGGACCTGATCTGGGGATGTGAATAATTACGGTGGGGTCACTGAAATGTAATTACCCAAATGCCCTTTTACTTTTCATTAAAAATAAATGAATATTTGGTAGTTTCTGGTAGTTTCAGGTTCTTTTAATTTAGTAGTTTCAGGTAGCTCTACTTTTATCGCCGTTGGATTAGAATGGATGAACGGTTGTCAAAATTACCAAGTACTTTAAAACTTGTAAAAGTCGGAACATGTAACGATGCACTGTCGGTTTGGAGACTACAACAATTCAGCAGTTGTAATGGTTTATCCACAAAATGCTTCAACCATCTTATCCATATAGCTTTTATGTAACATCGTATTCAACCAATTGGTTGGCATGCAACGATCATTTGGTGGGTTCTCGGGAGAGAAAAGAAGACAACTTTAACCTTAAGGCGGCATTTGATATTCACCTTGATTCTCATCTCTAAAGTCTTTTGTCCTTTTCACAAAAAGTTCCAAATCAATATTATTTAGCCTTTTGTAATGCAGAGGAATACCCAAACATCTAAAAGGGAAATTCACCTACTTTGTAAGTGAATATATGTGCATATTCATCTTACCTTTTGTACATGAACCATGGTAGGTGAGAATACACTTCTCCTTGTTATATACTAGTGGTATTTTGCGCGTCGTCACGCCGCGCTCGCGTGATTTTTTTTGTATTAAATTTGAGTTGTGTAAAGAAGTTTGTATTTTGGCATTAATGGGAGTATTTATTTTGGTGAGCATATAGATATATTCTGTAGTACGTTTAGTATTGTAGGACAAAAGAATATTCGAATATACTTTTATCTTCCAAATAATATTTAATGTAAGCACGTTGGCAATGGTAATGTAAATTTTTTTTAAGTCGACTCCACAATTCGGGAAATTTCATTTATGTTGAATCTAAATATTGACTATTTTGAATCCTGTAAATATGTTTTGTGTTTTGCTGTAGATAGTTAGTCTTGTTTTTTATGAGCATTTGTTATATAGTTTAGTGATTATCGAAATATATAGCAAATTGAAGTATTTAAATATGTTTTTTTTGTTGCCATGATTTTTTAATTGTAATTGAAGAAAAGTGGGCTGCGCCGCCGCGCGTAGGTCGACGGAGAGCGCACGGTGGCGACGGAAAGCGGCGGCGGATGGCGAGGGTTTTAGTTTTTTTGGGGGAAAAAATGTTCGACGAAAGTGATAAATTTGGAAGGTTACACAATTTTTTTGAAATGTTCATTTTTTTATAGTGTAGCATGAATAGGCATCATGTATTTTTTTTTTGGGCATTAAGTTTACTTGCATTGTATGCAAATGTTAGCTAATTTGAATTGTTTGGTATTAGTAAGTGCCTTTTTTTTTAAAGCACGTCGATATGTTTTGGAGTGTTTCGAATATTTTAGTGGTTCGAAATGTTTAAAAATTGTTCAGATTTCGGAAATGACGTGTGGTAAAATTCAAACATGGAAATGCATGTTTTCCGGAAGTGTGGAAATCTGGATGTTTTTTGGACTTATATTACATGTTTAATCTAGCGTAGTAATTGGAGAAAATATATTGTGTAAGAAGTTTAGAAATTTAATCTAAATACAATCCTTATTTGGAAGACATGATTTTTTTTCCCAAATAATGTTTAGAGGAAGTGCATTTTGGGTTTTTTTGAAATATTGTTCAAATTGAAATTTGGAGACACGTTTATTTTTATTTTCCCGTTCAAATTGAAATTTGAAGACACGTTTATTTTTATTTTCCCGGTTGTTCCGAAGTGTTGTGCAATTTTTTCCGGTGGACGGAACTGATAAATTTGGAAGGTACACAATTTTTTTAGATTTTCATTTTTTTTTTGTAGTGTAGCATGAATAGGCAGCACGTATTTTATATTTCATATTTTAGTTCTTTTAGTTGAACATGAATTGTTTTTTTTCCATGACCCATGGAAATGTGTTAGATTTAAAGTTTTTTTTTTGGTGTGCAATATTGTTTTTTTTTTTGAATTATGGGCTGAAAGATATGTATTTTCGAGTTTTTCTTGTAATTTCTGTAATTGTGTGTAGGCTGACAGGGGGACCCACACGTAAGGCGATGCTGACGTCATTATGTGACGGCAGCAGGCGACAGAAACGGCGGAGCGGAGTTGCGGCGGAGCTGCCGAGCTCGCTTCCGACCGGCGGCGCACGCGCGGGAGGCCAAGACTGCGTGAACCCGGAAGAGGAGGCGGAGGGGAAGCGGGTGGGCGGCGTGCTGGACCAAATGGTCAGCGGAGTCGCCGGCGGCGAGCAATTCCGCGGCGGTGGAGGCCGAGGACGGCGAGGATGATTGCGGCGCTTGTGCGGCCTCCCGGCAGATGATTTCAGGCGAGGATGGAGGGTAGGAGGCGGCGGAGCTGCTCGTCCTCTTCGATTTGTCCGGGGAGCAGCGCAGCATCGGCGGCGCGCGTCGGCGGCGACGGCGGCGTCGGGGACGCGCGGGGAGAGAGGATGAGAGAGGGGGGTGGAGTGGCAATTTTGCAGGAAAGGCCCTGGTGTTTTCGTTTTACTCATTTAGGACCCTCCGCTCGAGGAAATGTGGACCTCGGGGTAAATTGTCAGCCGCGAGGGGTGTACCTGCGAAACCGTCCGCGGTTGACTGGCTGACATGTGGGGCCCACCCGGCACTGTAGGGTGTACCTGCGAAACCATCCGCGGTTGACTGGCTGACATGTGGGGCCCACCCCGGCACTGTAGGTACTGTTCATTTGCAACAGTAGCTACAGTAACTTGGGGCGCTCTCAGGCCGTGGATTTGTGCAGCCTTAATATAGTTAGTAATAATAGCCTTACACCCAAAGCTAGCTTTGGTCATTGTGTTGACGGATCGAGACATTTTTTACTTTTTCTCTAGTAGAGTTGTGGGTAGACACTTGGTAGGGAGCTAAGAGAGGTAACATGATACTTGTCATCAGCTATTATAGTCGACCTGGTGTCGGTATTGGGAATCGGAGACATTGGGAGTACCAACTTATGGTTCACACACTATTCATGTTGTTTCAAGAAGTGGGCACGTGACACGGTCATTCAACCGGCGTAAGGCCCAATCGTGACGCCTAATAAACTTGCCACTCTCATTTCTGGGCATCTAATTACCGAGCAAGAAGATGACATTGGACTAGGAGCTCCAAGAAGTCTTCACACGTTGGAGCAGGTTAAGATGAGCCGAGCACGCTTAGGACGTGGGAACTCAGTCGAGACTAGATAGTGGCTTTGGCTGAATTTTTTGCATGTATAAAACTGGGGCATGTAAGAACAAAATCACGGTTATCTTTCTTTTGTAGTTGTGTTTCTTGGGGCCGCTAAAAGGTTGTTGACCACCAAATCATTCAGGCACAGGCGCAGTGATCTATCGTGAGAGTTACAATTCCTACTACAAATGGATGTTCAGAGCATGGTAACATTGATGCACCAATCAGTTTGGAGATTATTATTACTAAAAAATATGTAGTCCTGATTTTATAAGAATCATTGGCCTATTAGTTTTTATTTTTTTCCAAAGTAGAAATCCAAAAGTTATGGTAAAGGACGCGTCTAGCGGGCGCCCGGGCGCCCGTTCGTATTTTGTGGCGCTCAGTCGCCACGTCGGATTGGAAAGCGACTTCCTCACCCCCGCAACTCATCTTCCCTCAAATCCAGCGAACTGCTCGTCCTCGGCGGTGCACCTCGCCCTTGCTGCGACACCGGACGAGGACGACCTCTGCTCCTCCAGCATCGAGCCACGACGCCCACGACCGGCAGCGCGCCTCGCCTGTCCGCCGGGAACGCTCCATGCCTGCTCTCTCCCGAGTTCCCCCGTCAATACCCATAGCTCGAACGCCGCCCAAGGCCTCCCTCCGCCGCTCCCGTGGTCCAGGCACCACTGCACTTTCCCGGCAAACTCGAGCGCCTCCGGTTCCCTTGTTCCACGTGCGGCACGCCATCCCCCGAAATCAAACGCCGCCGCCCCGCTCCGCGCGTGGCCTTCCGTCCTCCACGAGATCGAGCTCTACCAGCCCCATGCGGCCATGCGACGCGCGCGGCGGCGCCGGCCAGGTGCCGCTCTGGATTACAGGCTCCACCTCTGCCGTGAGTCCCCCTTTTGCCGGGAGTCCAAGCACCCGTCGATTTCCTCCTCTGCGGCGACCGCACCTCGGTCGGAAGAAGAAGGTGGAGCAGCAGCCGATGGAGAAGCTGCACTGGGGAGGAACGGCTCGCCGGTGGGTTCTGCGCTGGTGACAGGGAGAAAATCGGGAAGGAGAGAGACATGCTGGGAGGAAGAAGATAAGGTGAGAGAGAGACACTACCTCGTAGGTCCCACGTGTAAGGAAATACCTCATTGTTGCCTAATGACACATATTAGTTGCGAGAAGGTCGCTCACCAACCCTAACCGCTCCCGTGCGGGCCCCGCCGCGCCTGCACCGGGGCGCCGCCGACCCCCTGCCCAAGGCCGCCCCCGCCTCCCCCTCCCCTCCGCCGCCGCCGGCGAAGACGCCTGGGCAAAGCCTGGGCGGCCGGCGGCGGTGGGTTTTCTTCTCAATCAGCGGGGATCCCATGGAGGCGGCGGGGCTTCGTCGGATCGCCGGTGGTGGGGGATTGAGATCTGCTAGGGATGCTGAAGACGCCGTCCGGATGGTGGAGGCGGCGTCGCGTTGGAATAAGGGTGCTGGAGCTCGATCCCCATCTCGGCAAGGCCACTTGTGGCGGCGCCGGCAAGCTGCTGGCCTGGTTTCCTCTCAGATCTGCGGATTTGGAGAGGGTGGTCTCTCCGGGCGCGGTCGTTTTTCGACTCTGCCGTGGAGCTTTGGGAGTGTGTTCGGGAGTCGGAGGGCTGCTGATGCTATTGTCTTCCCCTCGTTAGGGTTGTTTATGGTCTTTTTTTGAGATGCGACTGTCTCGTCTTGAAGCTTCTTCTGGCCGGCCATGGTGGCGAGGGGAGGAGGCGGCTCAACGTGGCGTCGATGGTTGGGACCTACTGCTCGGGGATCTTGGATTGGAGGTATTGCCTAGTCTTCCCCATCTCCTGCATGCCCGATGGTCTGGAAAAGGTTCTTAGCTCTCACCCTGCGGGGTGGGCACTCCTGCGGTGTTCAAAGCCCAATGTGGCGAAGGTGGCGGCGGTGACTCGATGGTGTCTGAAGATGTGCTGCTTCTGGGTCCGGTCCCTGTACTTGGTTGGTGACGATGAGGACGATGGGCTTGATTGCGATTTGGAAGTACGGTGTGTGGTCTTCTGGGTCCATATTGTATTTTCCGTTTTTTGTGGAGTCGTTTGTAATCGGTTTCGCCATTGTTGAAATTCCATCAGTTGTTATCTCAAAAAGACACATATTAGTTGCTCAAATCCTGCCAATTTCACGGCAATGTTAGCCAAATTTTGCTGCAATTTTGGTGTGTGATGATGCAACTACACACCATGTAAAGGCAAATTTGGTACAAGGATAACCAACGTTCTGTGCGATGGCGCAACTCCACAACAAGAGCAAATTTGGTACAAGGCAAAGCAAATTTGGCGTGTGACGACAAATTACACAACATGTAAAAACAAATTTGGTACAAAGAGAAGCAACTTTGGTGTGCGTTGGCGCAACTTCGCAACAAGTAAAAGCAAATTTGGTACAAGACGAAACAAATTTGGCGTGTGATGACGCAATTACTCAACATATAAAATTAAATTTGGTTTAAGGAGAAACAATTTTGGTGTGTGATGGCGCAACTCCATAACAAGTAATAGCAAATTTGGTACAAGGCGACACAAATTTGGTGTCGCAGTGATACAACTCCACAACATGTAAAAGCAAATTTGTACAAGGAGAAGCAACTTTGGTGTACCATGGTGCAACTCCACAACAAGTACAAGCAAATTTGGTGTTGCAATGCCACAACTCCACAACATGTAAAAGCAATTTGGTGTTGCCATGACACAACTCCACAACATGTAAAAACATTTTTTTACAAAAGAGAAGCAACTTTGGTGTGCGATGGCGCAACTACACAACAAGTAAAAACAAATATGGACCAAGGCGAAGCAAATTTGGCGTGCGATGACGCAACCACAACATGTAAAAGCAAATTGGGTACAAGGAGAAGCAACTTTTGTGTACGATGGCGCAACTCGACAACAAGTAAAATGCAACTCTGGTATAAGGCGTATCAAGGCGAAGCAACTTTGCGACGATGGAACTCCATAAGAAGTAAATCAACTTCGGTACAAGGCGACACAACTTTTTTTTGGCACCGGAGCAACATTTATGGGCGTCGGAGCAAAATTCGTGTGCCGAAGCAACTTTTGTTGGCGTCAAAGCAACATTTGTGGGGGCCGAAGCAAAATTTGTGTGCGCCGAAGCAACTTCTGTTGGCGTCGAAGCAACATTTGTGTGCGTCTGAGCAACATTTGTGGGCGTCGGAGTAACTTCTGTGGCGAAGAAGCAACTTTTGTGGGCGACAAAGCAACATTTGTGGACGCTGAAGCAACATGTGTAGACGACGGAGCAACTTTTTTGGGTGACGAGGCAACTTTGATATGCGACGATGCAACTCCATAAGAATTAAAGCAACTTTGGTACAAGGCGAAGCAACTTTTATTGGCACCGGAGCAACATTTGTAGGCGTCTAAGCAACTTTTGTCGGCGACGAAGCAACTTTTGTGTACGACGAAGCAACATTTATTCACGCTGAAGCAACATTGGAGTAACTGTTTTGGTTGACTAAACAACTTTTCTAGGCGGTAGAGCAACTTAACTTTTTGGGCGACAAGCCAAACTTCACATCAGAGGTTAGCATGTCCACAACGATTAACAGGAACTCCGGGACAACGCGGAGCAACTCTGTGTGTGCGTTGAAGCAACTGTGAACATTTATACTCGGCGAAGCAAGTTTGGTATAAATTTTATGCATAACAGAGTGCTTTTGTGTGTGTATCTAGAAGTAAAAGCACTAAAGTGCAAAAAGCCAAAGAGATAGATTCTCCCATTTCCTTCCGTGCGGTCCTAGCACGCTTGTACAGCACTACCGAAGTGGAGGCCTACTGTGCGCCCCGCGATGCCTATGGCGTACTGCCGCAGCAGCGTCGGGCTGGAGTTCATCGTCCGCCACGTTCTCCTGTCCCCCCAGGCCCCGTCCCCTATATGTACGCGGCGCCGCGCGGCAACGGTTAGAGCTGGGCTGCCGGCCTCCGCCGCCCGGCGTCCGGATGCAGCAGGTAGCTGACATGAGAGGAGGTCGTGGGAGGAGAGACGCCACCAGAGCTCCCCACCGCCAAGGTACAGAGGCGAATTGACCATTGAGGCGGCCGGAGCTTCGGAAGGAGATGGCGCCTGTGAGGATCTGGACGAGTTGCTTGGAGCAGGTAGTCGGCCTGGACAGAGGTGGTGGGCAACGGGTTGGACGGGTCGGAGGCTACCTGCGGCAGCTGTATCTGCGCCGGAGAGGGCGGACGCACGGCGGTCATGAGGCTCGAGGAGTCTTTTTCCCGGAGGTGGATCGGGGCGGATGGATAGGTTGAAGACGAAGAGCTTGGTTGGACTTTTGTCGCGTAGCGTGAGCGTTCGATTCACCCAAATGCTCACGAAGATGTGGCTTCCATGAAATTCACTCTTTATCTTATCTTGAACTTCTGAACACTCCGTCCTAACCATCTCGTGCTCCGACCAACCCACCGCCGACGCCTCACACGGTCACACCTCTCCGCGCGCGTCGCCACCGCTCTGCTCTCTCCACCCCGCAATCTTCCGCTTACGAGCTTGCTTCCAGCCGTCCACGCGGACTAATCCACCTCCACGGATTTGGGGATCCAAGCGGGGAGGAGTAAGGAGCCGGAGGTAGTGTCGAATGGAGGATTGAGTTTTGGGGAATTCGGTGTTGCTGGTAACTTCCGATTACTTAGACCCAAACTGATTAACCTCTACAAATTTCAGCTTCTTATCCGCTTTCCAACTGTTCCCCACTGCAGATTACAGCATGCTTTCCTTGAGATACGGAACGCCTGCATTTGGTCTAGCGCTGGAGAGAGCTGCTGCCGCCACGCATCCTCGAAAGTTCAGCTCTGTAGTGGTGAGCTCCATTCGCCTCTGTGGCATATTTTCTTGCTCAAAATTCGGTGGTTACTGCTGCTTATCCAGTTATCCTGATTACAACCTTGTGGCTGTGGCACAGGTGTGTGGTGCCAGGGGTCCGAGACCAAGGTATCCTCGCGTGTGGAAGACCGATAAGAGGATTGGAACCGTCTCCAAGTCGCAGAAGCTTGTCAAATGTGTAAGGCTCTTGTGTATTTCGCTATTGCGAGGGGGAAAAAGTCTGTAACTCTATGTCAATTTGTGCTCAGTCGCTAGATTAGCTCAGAACTGCATGCCTGGACATTAAAAAACTGTTCTCAGACTTCAGCTTAACTTTCAGTGGTTGTAGTCATTCAATTTGTTACAAGTAAACTCTTTCTTAAAAGAAATCAGGCCAACATCAATTATATGCTCTGTATTGTTTTGGCGTCGAAGGGTTACATCCAGTGTTCCATTTTTCCATTTGCATGACACATTTTGCCTTCTACTGCAGATTAAAGATCTGTCCAATGTGAAGGAGGAGGTTTATGGTGCTCTTGATTCATTTGTCGCATGGGAACTGGAGTTTCCCTTGATAGCGGTAAAGAAGGCACTGCAGACGCTTGAGGAGGAAAAGGAATGGAAAAGAATAATTCAGGTATTGACCGGGAGGTCATAGTTTTTTATGTTAAGGGTCAATTGTTTTGTCTGATGTGGTTTCTATCGTGTATTCCTAGTGAAAATGTTATTGGATATTTTTTCTCTATTGAAGGACAAATTAAATCTTGAATATGTAGAATTCGCTCCCTTGCATAGTATTCTTTCTCTAATGGCATGATCTCTGATTTAGGTTATCAAGTGGATGTTCAATAAAGGTCAAGGGAAGACCATGGGAAGCTATCAGACTTTGTTAACTGCTTTAATTGAGGATGGACGAGTTGAGGAAGCAGAAGAGCTATTTGGAAAGATATTCTCGAGATATATGGAGGGTCTGCCTCGTATTTTTTTCATGAAGATGATCTCCTTGTATTACAGTTCGGGGTCATACCAGAAGATGTTTGAGGTAGGAAAACTAAATATACTATCTTTTGTTTTCAATGTGCAACTCTTATAGGAGAACAATAACATTGCTGCTGAAAAACTGTCTGACATACTACCTGACAAATAGTAAGATGTAAAACGATGTTACTTTTTTACAGCTAACTCTGTTTTGGTCTTAAGAGATTTCGAGTTTGAGTTGGTTCTATTATACATGGTATAGACCTTACACTGAATGTGATTGTCTCAGCAATTTTCTTTTGGGGTAGAAAATCTGCGCTTGCAAGAAACATGGGTACAAAAATGATGCTTGCCGCAGTGGTCGTTCCATTTTCTAACCATTTCATGTATCCATTGTAATTCATCCAGATTTTTGCTGATATGGAAGAGCTGGGTGTTCGACCTGATCGTTCAATTGTCAAGATGCTCAGTGTGGTATTCAAGAAGCTAGATATGCTGGACAAATACGAAAAGTTAAATAGGAAATATCCACCTCCAAAATTTGAGTACCGATACATCAAAGGCAAGCGCATAAGGATGAGGGTTTACCCAGACGATAGTACTGAAGAGACAACATCGAGAGACTCTGACACAGATGGACTGGAAGAGGCAGATAGCATAAATCGTGACAATGAATCGGAAGAAGAGGCAAGCACAGGCCTGGACAGGAATGTACTAGGCGATGCAGCTTGGGGAGACTGTAAACTTGTATAGCTCAGAGCTTCAGTTTGGTGTTTTTGTGCCTGCTTCGTCATTGCAGGTAAGGGTGAAATTGTCTGGTTAGCTTGGCATAGTTATGTGTCATGAAATCTTCAGATACTGAACTAGAGAATGTCTCAATTATTGCATTAAGAAATTGGGAGACATCTGTACATGATATCATGCTATTGGATAGCAAATAAATACTCCCTCTGATCCGAAATTAGTGTCGTGAGTGTGTATACGTTTTGAACTAGTCTCGTACTGTCTCTGCGACAGTTAAAGCGGACCGGAGGGAGTAATAATTTCACCGGGGTTTTCTAAGTTCTTTCAAGGAGCCAAGCAATAAGTCGTGCAAGCAATGGACAAACTAATATGTAGATACAGTTACGATAATATGAAACATGACATATGTACATTCATTCTGTTTTCATATTGCTCAAGCTTCATTCAAATGCTTCTCATTGATTTACACATATATGCAGATATGATTGAAACTTGCTCATATTTTCGATACATATAATGTGCAAGTGTTTCTGCCCTTTTCAGTTGTGCCACAACTTGTTCTATAATCTAGCAGTTTATAGTCCAGTCTTGCAATATTTGGAAAATGGGTAAAATCATTGGTAAATGGACAAAACAAATGGAAGGCTGCAGATGTTGTTCCGATAATATGGTATGTTCTTCTAGTGATCTGGTAGTTTATTTCCTGGACAGCCTTTTTGTAGTTGCTTCAGAAAGATCTGTAGTTGATCATCTTTGACATGAGGCAGGATATGGACCGGTTGATATCTTTGCCTCGACGTATCCAGCAAAGATGTGGTGTGAAAGAACAGAAGAAGCTCATTTAGGTCTGTACACACTACACAGCGAACAAGCCTTCACCATGTGGTGCTACATACATACAGACATCGGTGTGGTGTTACTGAATTATGTTATCGAACTGGATCGTTTCAAATCCTCACACCGCGGTCACATGAGGTGTCGTCTCTTTGAACATTCATGGATATGGCCTTTGTTCGGCTATTTCAGGGTGAAGGCGGAATGTTCTGCTCTGACACAGAAACATGTACAAGTACTATTATTTGTAGGACTAGCGTTAGTCAGGCAATAGTATCTACGCCTTAAATGAAATGGTTGTAGCTAAATCTACTTCGTCTTTCGGTATAACCTTATATTTCCTCCTTGTCTAAAGGACGTGAAGCCAATTCAGAGGTGAATCATGGATTCACAGCGAATCAGTGTCATGAATCTCCATCTCCCAACATGGAGCAGCTGCATTTTCTGTCAGAAATAACTACAGATATCAAATCGTACGAATCGACCTTTTTAGAACCAGTCCAGTGTCGAAACGTCATTTGATCGGAAGAAAATCAGGTCAGATCACTTACAAAACTTTCCCAGCGTGTTTCAAATAGGATTAAAAGTAATGAATTATGTTCTCAATGTATGGGGTCGACCATAATCTTTTCTCCACATATATAAGGTTTAGAGGTAGGTACTTTGCACATTAATTCATACTGCTGAAGTCAAACTCCCATCTTGGTAGTACGACTTTTCCTACACACAATGCGATTACTGGATCACCAAAATATGTAGGATAATCTTCTGGACAGTCGTCTCCTGGGAAATGCTGAATCATCAAAACATGTAGAAAATGTCCTTAATCTTTTTAGGGGTGGTCAATCATACTCCCTGCAAAATTTAGTCATCCAACAAGCATTCGAGACTAGGCATCCATTTAACACTCAGATCAAAATTTAGTATCTCAGTCGTTTCCTCATTAATCATCAAATACTAGGACATAGGCTAGGTGCACTCGCCGACCCGATCATGCCAGAAAGCAACAGTTCGTCCTGAGCAGAAATTGCAAATCGTAGACAGCTGCACCGCTGGAATTAATGCAATGAGCGATCTCCAAATTGGTGTGTCCCGCGAACCAGCTTGGTCTGGAATCTTTGATCTGAGATACCACCGTGTTCTTTGTTTTTCCTTAGAAATGCTCTTCTCAGCTTGTCCACCGCTTCAATGCTTGCATTGCCTTGTCCCATTTCAGTGAAAGCCATGAAGAAACTGAGTTGATCATCTCCACTCCTGGCAGGCGTTTTCCAATCCGTTGGATGCAACCTAGGATTTTCTTGTCCGCTGCTGGCCCGGTGACCATCTCTGACGATTCGACCAAGTTCTCCTCCCAACCCGGCAGCTGTTTTTCGCTGCCGACGACGGTTGTCGCCCTGCATGCAACACCAATAACCTCCTGCTTCGACCCTAGTAGTCCATCCTCGTCACCGACATCTTCCTCCAGCAGAAAGATGAGTCCCTCGCTCTCGTAGCTCTCGCTCTCGCGCCGTACGCTCCCACCCCCGCGCCGCCGGTGGCCTCCTCGGCCACGGCGCGGCGCTGCCGACCCACGCGCCGCCACCACCTGCCTCCACAGCACCGCCTCCATGGGTTCTCCTCTTGCGCACCTCTCGGCCTCGGAGCGCATCTGCCTCTCCGCTCGCAGCTCGGATCTTGAGGGTTCTTGCTCCCCGGCTGGCCCGCCTGCGCGCCCTTCCTTTGCTGCTGTGCTTTCCTTTGCCTCCCCGTCCCAGCCACCGGTTCCCCCACGGCAGCCGCAGCCCACGGTTGTTAGGCCTAGGCTTCAATCAATGGTGGTGGCTCCTCTTCGTCCTGTGGTCCGTCAGCCGTCTCTGCGGCCGCCTCCTCCACCACCCCAGCTTTCATCGGAGTGGCAAGTTGTCAGGCGCAAGGGTCGAAGGCACGCTCCCGAGCTTCCGCTTGGGGATGCATCCTTTACTGCTCCCCAACGCCCATCCACCGGCCTTAATGGCGCCTCGGCCTTTAAGAACTCCATGGCCGGCAGATGCTTTCGATGTCTCGAGCTCCATCACCGAGTCGCTTTCTGCCCAAACCCAACTCGCTGCTTACACTGCCACCGCCACCACCACTCTGCCCGCTCCTGCCCGGACCGCCGCTTCCCACGCATCCCGCTCTCAGCGCTTGACGCCGCTCTCGCCGGAAACAAGCAGCCCGCCCACTCCCGCCTCGTTTTCCCACCTGGCCACCTGTCCGCCGCCGGCGCTTCGGTCCACTCAAGGCTGTTTTCCCCGCCTCGGTCGCCTCAGGCCGGGTGGGCTGCCTGCCGCTCCGACCCCTCCTCCTCCTCCTCCGCACCAAGCGTCGTCCACGTCCGAGCCCCGGCAAGTGATGGCGGAGAACATGGAGAGCGACCATGCTGCGCGCCTCGCCAGCATCGGCTTGAGGCGTGGGCGCACCACTCGCTGCATGGTGGACCTGACGCCCGCGTTGCTGGAAGAGGAAGCTAGGCTGAGGGCGTCCGCGCTCATCCTCACCGTCTCGGGTACCTGCCCGCCGCTCATCCCGGCCAACATCGCCGACGCGCTCATGGAGGACTTCCCGGACCTCCCGTTTGGGGGCTTCCAGGTTTCGCTCGTGCCGCCTACAGGTTCGTTCTTCGTCCGCTTCGCCGAGCAGCGCTGGTTTGACATGGTTGCGGCTGCTCCTTTCGTCCACTTCCAAGGGACGCCCATCCTGGTTCGCCGCTGGACTCGCCTGTCCTTCGCCACTTCGCACCCCTACAGGTGGAGCGCGTGTCTCTTCCTCGAGGGCGTTCTGCCTTTCGACTGGTCGCTAGAGGCGGTCCAGCGTGCGCTGCCAGAGTGCGACATCTACGAGGTGGCGGCCGAGACCGCCGACAAGGTTGACATGTCCTTCTTCGTCATCAACGCGTGGGTGGACGACCCCGACGAGATCCCGACCATGACCATCATGACCATGAGGGAGCTGCCGCCGCCCTGCAACGACCCACTCACGCACGTCGCTCTCCCGCCCGGCTTCGAGCTCGACACCGGTGCGGCCCCGCCCTGCAGCTGTGTCCCGGCTGCCCCGCCGCGCCTTCTTCACCAACATGTGCTGGTTCACCTCGACGCGCTATCCTACCACCCTCCCAACCCTCGCCCTGTCGGCCGCTGGCCGGCTGCCAGGGGCGACGATGATGCTGATGGCCATGGCAACGATGAGGAGCGCCCTCTTCCCTGGGCGCGTGGCTACCCGGATGATGTGTGGCAGCGCCGCTACAGCAGTGACTCGGCAACCGACCTGCCGACACGGCGGCGCCGCCGCGGCAACGCCCGCCGCTACTCCGGCCGTTTCCTTCGTGTGGACACGCTGGGCAACGTGCTGCGGTCGGCGCCTGAGGCGTGCCCAAAACCTACCGCCGTCTTAACGGCGCCGCCCGTCACGCCAACTTCTGCGGTGCTGGAGGAGCCCGCAGCCAAAGAGGTTGACGCCGTCTACACGGCGGCGGTGGGCCACGAGCTGGGGATCACGAGCTGCGAGGACGCGCTGCTGAATTCTGTTGCCATCCCGACAGGCTCAGTGGCCGTGCCGCCCTCTGATGCTGGTCTGTCCACTGCTTTCACGAGTTTGGGAACTGCAGGAACTGTTCTGGCGGATCCGGTACTGCCGGTTTGCCGCTCTGAAGAAGGCCTTGCTGGCGCGCAGGGGTCAATCATGCATCCCGCTGACCAGGTCATGGCGCATGAGGTGCTGCCAGCGATGGGGTCCACCACCATCCTCGACGAGGCTGTGAGCACGGACCAAGGCCAGGTGGGCCCCCACGATGTCTCGCGCGGCCCTCGAGCCCAACAGCATACCACTGCGATGCCCACCCGGGGCTGGGCCTGGATATGGCTGCTGGGCCGCAACTCTTCCTGGGCGATGCAGATGCCCTGGTCAACGATCTGCAGCCCATCGCCGAGTTCGTCTGCAACATCGCTGAGCCAGTAACCCCTGCAATCCTTCCTGCCCCCAACACGCACACCACGCGCCCCCAAATCCGCAAGGACGGCGGCCAGTGCGGTTCGCCGGAGCCGGCGCATCCAAGGGAGGAAGCCGGCCTCAAGCTGCGCCCGGGGAAATCTCTCCCTCCGCCTCGCGCGCCGTCTCATCATGAGCAAGCGCGGGATGGCCATCGTGGAGCCAGGTGACTCTGACGATGAAGATGAGCTCGTGGTAGGCAAGCTCAAGAAGGCGCTCCAGAACCCCATGACCGAGGCGCAATCCAAGGCTATCACTGTGCTTGCAAGGGAGGCTGGGGGCAAAGGGAGGCGCAAGGCCATGCGCCAGTAGGTGACCTGCTCCGCCTGTTTTTGCCCGTCTGTCGATCTAGGTTTCTATGTTAGTGTTAAATCTGCTCATCTGGAATGTCAGGGGTTTGAACAACCCAGCTCGCCGTCTCCGCATTAGAAATGTTGTAGCTGCCAATTCGGCCTCGTTTGTCTGTTTCCAAGAATCAAAATTGTCTGCTGTTTCGCTGTCTCTGGTTCAAGATGCTTGCGGTGCGAGCTTCACCGACTTTGTTTTCTCTCCTGCGGATGGAACCAGAGGTGGCCTGTTGCTCGCATGGAATGGGGATTTGTTTCATGCTTCCAATCCATACATCTGCCCCAATTGGGTCTCTGTTGACTGTGTTGTGCGTAGCTCTGGGACTGAATTCAGACTGTTCGCTGTGTATGGGCCGCAACTTGAAGCTGATAAATTCAGGTTCCTCTCTGATTTACAACAACTGGTGCCCGCTGATTATCCTTGCATCATCTGCGGGGACTTTAATCTGATTGCCTCTGCTGATGAGAAGAGTTCGGCTAATGTGAACAGGAGAACAATGACAGCTTTCCGCAAATTTATCAATGAGTTACAGCTACTAGATCTTTACCTCCATGGTCGTAGGTACACCTGGTCAAACGAGCAAGCTGCTGCGGTGATGGTGAAATTGGATAGGGTTCTTTATAGTGCTGAGTGGAATGATCTGTTTCCAGGATGTCTGCTCAGGCCCTCTCCTCTGACATCTCTGATCACTGTCCCATGTTGCTCTCCCTGGATACCAAATTTGTACACTGCCGTCAGTTCAGATTTGAAAACCGCTGGGTCCAGCTTGAAGGGTTTAGGGAAACGGTAGCAGAGAGCTGGGCAAAGCCGGTAAACACTCCGATGCCTTTGTCCGTTTACGTTGTAAACTTTCACGGTTGGGTAAGCATTTGAAATCTTGGAGTGCTGGACTGATTGGTGATCTGCAGCTGCGGGCTACTATCTCTAGCGAAATGATCCTTCGCCTAGATGAAGCCATGGATTTCGAGCTCTGAATGCAATGAGCGTACTCTACGTGCAGCTCTGAAGGTAAACCTGCTGGTATCACAGCTCTGCAAAGATCCTTGTGGCGGCAAAAATCAAGAGTTCAGTGGGTTAAAGAGGGAGATGCCAATACTCGTTTCTTTCACCTCAAAGCTACGGCCAGGAGACGAAGGAACCACATTCCGCAACTTATCCTTGATGGAACCCCGGTGGCTGATGAAGATGCAAAACTGGATATGATTTGGGAGTTCTTTGATAACCTCATGGGAAATTCTTCCCCTAGGCAGGCCAAGTTGAAGTTCCATGAGCTCGGTATCACTAGGTTGGACCTGCACGAGTTAGATGCCCCAATTCTTGAGTCTGAAGTTCTTGCAGCGATCAATGATCTTTCTCCTGACAAAGCACCAGGGCCCGATGGTTTTTCTGGCCTTTTCTACCGTACCTGTTGGCAGACCATCAAGCATGACCTAATGGCTGCAGTGAACCAGTTCGACTCCCTGGCCTGCGACAAGCTCCAACTTCTGAATGAAGCCACCATGATTTTAATCCCAAAGAAGCCAGATGCTGCAACTCCGAAGGATTTTCGTCCAATTTGCCTGATCAGCAACTTTGCTAAGCTTGTTCTTAAGGTTCTTGCTAAGAGACTTCAACCTCGCATGGCTGAGCTCATCAGCCCCTGTTAGAGTGCCTTTGTCAAAGGCAGAACCATCCATGACAATTTCGCTTATGTTCAAGGCCTGATAAAATCGCTGCAGCACAAGAAGTACCCCTCCCTCTTCCTCAAAATAGATGTGGAAAAAGCCTTCGATTCTGTCTCCTGGGAATTCTTGCTGGAAGTTCTGGAAGCAAGGGGTTTTGGCAGGAAATTCAGAAACCTAATCAGCTTCCTACTTTCCTCTGCTACGACGAAGATTCTTGTCAATGGCACCCTCTCAGACCCTATCCAGCATCGTCGTGGGCTGCGCCAGGGAGACCCAATCTCCCCCCTGCTATTTGCCAATGTTATGGAATGCCTTGCTGCTTGTCTTGCTGCTGCCGAAACAAGTGGTCTGCTTAAGCCTATTGGAAGGCAACCGTCGTGTATCGGGCTTCTCTTTACGCAGACGATGTTGCTCTCTTCATCAACCCGACAACATTAGAGATTAAAACTGTGCAGCACATTTTTCGTATTTTTGGGCTGGCAACTGGTCTCCACTCCAATCTTGCCAAAAGTTCCTGCCTGCCTATTCGCTGCGGAGATCTGAACCTTACTGCCTTGCTGAACCATTTTGACTGCCCAATTGGGTCTTTTCCAACTGTGTACTTGGGTATGCCGCTTGTCACTGGTAGGTTACGTCGGAGCGATATGCAACCACCCTTGGACAAGCTCATTCGGAAGGTGTCCTCCTGGAAGCTGCCCAACTCGGCCGGTGGTAGACTCACACTTGTTATATCTGTGCTTTGTGCTATGCCAATTTTCCAGCTTATTGCAATTCAAGCTCCGAAGTGGTTCTTCCGTAAAGCTAATAAGATAATCCGTGCTTTCCTATGGGCCAGTAAAGATCATACCTTGGAGGCAAATGTCTTGTCAATTGGGACCTGGTTTGTTCTCCGAAGGAGTGTGGGGGACTCGGAGTTCTCAATTTGCAACTTCACAGTAATGCTCTCAAGATTCGATGGCTGTGGCAAAGCTGGATGAGCAGAGAAAAGCCCTGGCTAGGACTACCTCTACCTGTCGACGCTGTGGTTCAGCAGCTGTTTTTCGCTTCGGTGCAGTTTCACATTGGAAGTGGCGAGCTCACTGCTTTCTGGCACACGCCTTGGCTGCTTAGGAATTCTTTCAGAGATGCTTGGCCTGAGCTTTTCAAGCATTGCACCAAGCGTGGCTTGACAATCAAAGATGCTTTAGCCGAGAACAGATGGATCCGACATCTGAAACGGCCGATGTCCCCCCTCGCCGTCGTCCAGTTCACGGAACTGTGGGAAGCTTTACAGCCTGTTGTCTTGCATGAGCTTGTGCCTGACACGTTAACGTGGCGTTGGACGCCCAATGGTGTTTTCTCTGTGCAGTCTGCCTATCTGATTCAGTTTGAAGGCCGCACGCGAACTTGGCTGCCCGCTACGGTGTGGAACTCTGCTGCCCCTCTCAAGTGCAAGTTCTTCGGTTGGTTAGCTTCTTTGAACCGCTGTCTCACCGCCGACAATATGGCTAAGAGAGGCTGGCTGTGCGACCCAATATGCAGACTCTGCCGTCTCTCCAATGAGTCATGCCTGCATTTATTCCTGCTCTGTCCGTTCTCCAAGCAAGTTTGGGACCTAGTGCAAACAAAGCTTCAGTTATCTCTGAACCCAAAGACTGAAGACGCAACAGATCTTAGTAAATGGTGGCTCGATCAAGTTGCTGGGAAGCCGATTACTACCGCTCGCTCGATGAACGCAGTACTGAACCTGGTCTACTGGGCCATCTGGAAAGATAGGAACAGCCGAACTTTTAGCAACCTCGCCTCAACACCTTTCGAAGTCTTCAGCAAGTTAGTAGATGAAGCCGCAGTTTGGAGTTTTGCCGGTAGAGCTGGGCTTGCTGCTCTAGCAAATAGACCTCGTGAGCCTGATTAGTGTTTTCTTTTCGCTTCTGTATCTAGCTTAGCTAGTTGTAAATAGGACCTTGTAACCTCTGATACTTTGTTCGCCTTCTTCTAATCAAAAAGAAACAGCGCTGTCTGTTTCCGTCAAAAAAAAAAAAAAAGGATGCAACCTAGCACACTGGCCACATTAGATGCAAGCTGATCTGTCATGTGCGGCGGTACGAAGGTGCTCTTCTCAAAACTTATAGGTAGGCCAGTACAAGCAAAATGTTTAAGAATCTGTTGCCTGTTCCAAGGATCCGTGTAAGATCAACAATGTGTCGTCTGCATATTGGAGAGCTGACATGGCAGTGGAGCACCTTTCTGAATTGGATGTACGAGGAGCCCCGAGTCATATGCCCTTCTGACCATCTGTTGCAGTATGAACAAGTATGGCAATGACGTATCACCTTGCCATACCCTCGTCTGAATTCTTAGGTTTTTCTCCTGTTTGTCCATTAATTAATCAGCAAATGGGCTTGGGATGTTTGTAGCAGATGTGTTACCCACCATATTCATGTCTCTGAATATATTACTCACAAGTGTTACAGTTACATGGCAAGCTCCAGACTTTCATGTTGGGTGGCCATTGCTCAGGTATATGCATTGAAGTTGTGAAGTCTCTGGGGTTACACTTTTGTGATCAAGCATACTAGTACTGCGTAATTAACACACACAGAAATAACAGGATCTACAGGTACAATTGTTTTACAGATGCCATCATCAAAGAAACCGCCAAACAAAAAGTGGTGATATTTCTACCTCTTCAGATGGACAGATTTGCCTATCTAGACACATCAATAACTAGGGATGGAAAAGAAAAGCACATGTCTGAATTTGCAGCACACAAGCACCGTTCGCCTTGGGACATCAGATATAGTAGTACTAACGGTAGATGACTAGATGTCATTACAAGTCAGAAGCACTAAAATTACTAAGATGATAAAACTGTTACATTGGATGAAATATTCGGAATATGAGAAACCTAATGCAGTGCTTGTTTTAACTTCTGGGCGCTTCATTCTCGCAATGCTTGAGCATAGGAATATCATCCCGTCCAGGACTAAGATATGCTTGGTAATTTGCCCTCTGACCATATTGTACAGATTGTCCAATGATTTGGTTCAGACGCTGTTCTACTTGTTTCATATCCGGACGTTCTTCTATGTTAGGTTTCAGACACTCTATGGCAACCTCGCTGACCATTTCTAAAAGCTTTATATCTGCCTCGCTTGTAACAGCCTTATCAATAAAGCTTCTTGTTTGTTTATCAAGACAAGCTTGGACAAAGTTTCCAACATACCTCCTTTGGTCGTCGTATACGGCAGGACTTCTGGTGATAAGTTCTATGAGAATAACTCCGAAGCTGTAGACATCACTCTTCTGTGTAACAACTCCATCTTCCATATATACTGGATCTATGTAACTTAAATCCCCAATGACATGGTCAGCCTTCTCTGCTTCTCCTCTCGTGAGCAGCCTTGTGGTCCCAAAGTCTGAAACTTTTTGGGTGAAATTTTGATCTAGAAGAATATTGGCAGATTTAACATCACCATGACGAATTGTACTCTCCATTGCTGAATGCATGTATGCTAGTCCTTCAGCCGACCCAACAGCAATTCCAAGGCGTGTATCTACCGATATGATATCTACGCTCCTCAATCCAAACATAACATCATATAGACTGCCTCTCGCTACATATTCATACACCAGCTTTGGAACAGCCACCTCTAAGCAACAACCTAGCAGCCTGACAATATTTTTGTGCCTCATTTCAGACTGGATTATAACCTCGTCGATGAATTCCTTCTTCATGCCCTTGTCAATTTTGATGCAAATCTTGATAGCTACTTGTTGTTTGTCTTCGAGAATCCCCATATAAATCTTGCCAAAGTGGCCCTCTCCAATGACATGTTTATAGTTGTCTGTTATTTTTTTTAGTAGACTACTTTTGTAGATCCTTATATTTTTCACACCTTTCAGTGCCGGACCACCATTTTGTTCATAAAACCTATTCAGTTTTAGTTGTTGACGGGACATAACCATGAGAACACAGACAAGAACAAAGGCGGCAAAACCTGTAAAAGTGCAGAATATTGAAGCTTTTAGTTAAAATATTTATACAATAATATAATAAAAAAAGGTAAGTGGATGCACAATCCAGCCACCAAGATTCAAGTCCTCATGCGCGTAGATACTGAGTTCATATTGTTTTACAAAAATCGTTGTATGGGCTTCCTCTAACGCATTCCTTTCAAAAAGAACGATATAAAATAAAACTATTATATAGCTAATGTCATTTCATTTCACATAATTAAGAAATAGAAGGATTATATTGTAAGAGTGACATGACCTAAAAGTAATGAAGTGGGTAAATAATTATTACTTATATGCAACTTATTCAAGAGCACTAGCCCAAGGATAAAAAAAATAGTGGGAGTGGAAAAGGAGGAAAATGATCAGGACATCACATTCCTAATTCACTTACACTCACTATCCCTACAAATACATATTCTCAAGTATCAGGAATGGTAGGACCAATCATGAGAGATCGCACACCAATTTAAGGTACTTCCGTTTCTAGGAACTCTATCTCATGTTCATGAGAATATGATGTCGCATAAATTATATGAGTTCGTATTATTAAAATTAAATTTGGGCCTAGCATATAAATGGGAGACATTCATTCAAACTTGATCTGGCATGGGGATAGAAGAGAACACACAATGAATAAAGATGGAGCCTCAAGTGAAAATTTCAAAACTCTGAAGCCACCATAATGATGCATAAAGATATGGACACAATATACAGGATGCCACTTTATAATTTTATCATGTGCTATCCATAGGTATTAAGCCAATTTATCATTGGGTTAAAACCATGTTATTTCAATATAAAACAATTAGGAAATTTTTGGACTATGTAATGTCCAAAATATGTCCTAAAGAAATCAAAATATCATTATATTCCTTGAATTAATGAGTTACTTATATAATGGGTCATCAGCACGTCACGGGGACCACTCCAGCTATGGACCGAGTCCAGAAACTCGTGGTCCAAGTAGTTTACTCGAGATCCGAGATGATAACTTGAAGCTTAATCGGGTCGTGTCCAAGTGGTCGTCAAATCATAGGGTCAAAAGCTTAAGGGGTTGGAACCACTTGGATTGGATTCAAGTGGATATGGGTACGATGTCCTATTAGGCCAGGAATGTAGAGGCGCATAGTAAGATGCTTATATAAGTCAGAGATGTGGACACCACTGATGTTGAATGTTCAACATCACTGATGTTCTGCGCAAGTTGACTAAACTATTCAAGGGTTTTAGAAACCCTAGCCACCATCAACTCTATGTTCAACTTGCACGATCTGATCTAGCAATTCGGCGTAATGTTACACCTTACATGTGTCGGTCCCTTGGAGGCGTTGCACTTGGAAGGCAAGAGCAAACCTTATAAGGGACCTCGCGCGGAGGTGAAGCTACTACAACTGCATTTGATTGACATGTTGCCCCAACTCTACTTCGTCTAGTGGTTAATATCGCTATCTATAACTGTATATGATGCCTAGCTAAAATAACCGGAGCAGATCATCGCCCAACCAGAAAATTTGAATCCACACCTCTACTGCCATGTTAAGATAGTGAACAAAATTCTTTTTGTCGAACCGCCATCTTTTTATGCAAAAAGTTATAATTCAAATATAATAAATCCTTAAAAATAGACATCTAAATGAATGAGTAATGTGTGCTTATAAAAATATCGTAGGATGAAGACAAGATTTACTCTATTTCGGGTTAAAAAGGTAGAACTCATAATTTTACCTTTTAGACATCTAAATCTTCAAGTTCTTTAGCTACGTTGAATAATTCCGCCGAAAGGACACTTGGGAGGCTACCCTACTAAATACTAACGTTTGTGCTACAAAAAATGTGTGCTCGTAGTTTTACTATTTAAAGCGAGGGAATTGGAAAATCGGAAGTGGCTCCCGAACTCACTGCAGCTCGATTTTTGTAATATTTGTTAAAAATACTTCTAGGTCTGAACATAATCTGAAATTTGGTTTATGTTTTTTAGGAGGAAAAATATCTACTATTTTCCCTTAATTGTGTCCACGATTTTTTTTTATAGGTTGGAATATGTTTTTGCACCAAAAATGTGCATATACATAAAAACATGTTTATGTATCCAACGAAAAAAGATTTGAATTTTTTCAAAAATATTCACCCGAGTGCCACAAATCTGCATTCGTTGAAATTTGCTTAAAATAAGAAATATAAAATGCACAATAACTAGCGAAAGGGGAAACTTCAAAGTGTGCCGAGCAGCACACGCTCCCTTTTCGAAAATTAATTTTGCATTGATAAAAAAAACAAAACTGTCATTCAAATGACTCAATATCGTTTCTTACCCAGAATCACCTTTGCTACAAGGGGAAATATCTCTGAGCAGTTCCCTTTCTTAGCGTCGCCTTTCATTCCACGTTTGCACCGACACTCATAGCCTCCCAACGTATTCTTGCAGATCCCGGAGCAGGGATACATGAGACTGAGCTCATGACTCTTTTTTGCCATCTCGCACTCATTGATGTCTGGAAAATATAAAGTGTTAAATGGTGGACATATAAGTAAGCTCATTGTGAACAACCGATCTAAGAACTAAGAAAGTTAGCTCTGTGCATCTCAGGATACAAATGGCGGAAGGGAGTACTTGCAGTTGCAGACGTACCTTGGCATCCGTTGGCGATGTAAGGGTTCCCCTGGTAATTCTCCAAGCACTTGCAGACGTAGCCGCCTGTGGCGACGTTGGAGCAAGAGCTGTTGCCGCTTACGCAGGCGTAGTCGGCAGGAGGCTGCCGACCTTCCGCCGGACAGTCCGAGGAATTCCTGATGGCGAAATCGATGGCGACAGGCACGCCCCTGTCGAGCCTGCCGGACAGCCCCTCGAAGCCGTACAGGTCCGGCGTGGAGAAGTTGTACCAGAAGCTCTCCACCACCATGCCGTAGGAGCACGGGGTGGTTTCCCACGTCGATGGAAGTTTCCGGCTCCTGAACCCGACGGCGAAGTTGGTGAGCGGTGGCGCGCTCCGGGGGCCCAAGTCGGCGACGCAGCATCCCGCACCCGCGCACGACCAGTTCGTCGCGTACTGCAGGTTATTCGCGAGGTCTGAGAGGCAGGAGGGCGTGTACTTCTCCATCTCACCGAAGCTGCTTCCCATATTAGGTTCCACTCTTCCTTCCCGACGAGAACGTTGCGAACCGCCGACAGGAGGAAGGGCCCTTCCTTGCCCAAGTCCGACAGCTGAGTCTTGGCCACGAAATTCTTATCATCTCTGATGCAGACCGAGCTGACCGCGGCGTACACCCGCGCCTGGCTCTTCCCAGCTGATACGTCCATGAGCTCCACCCCACGGCGCCAAGTCTCTTGACTGATCACATCAGACGTTTGCTTCAGCACCCTCGTCGTCTGGTCCTGGGTTGTTCCGTCGAGGAAGGCGCGAGGGGGGACGAAGGCGTGGTCGCAGACGACCTCGAAGCCCGGCCGGAAGCAGCCGGGCGTCATGCCGAACGGGAAGGGGATGCTCCTCTCGCCGCACTTGTCCGGGCAACCCTCACGTGTGATCGGCTGCGCCCCCTCCGCAGCACTGGCCAACCACTGGTGTTCAGTCGCCGGCGCCGCTGCAAGGAGTAGCAGCAGCAGGAGGGGCAGCCGGGAATGGAACCGCGACGGCATGCTAGCTGCTCTTCGTCACTCTACGCTGGATGGGCAGGATGGCTCAGCGCAGTGGATGATCGATACTCGGCTCGGGTGGTGAAACACGAATCCTCCCGTATATACATACAATCAAAGAGTAAATTGCATTTTAACCCCCCAAACTTTTTCACCCCTATGTCATAACACTCATGGGATATTTTGAACCAGTACAATGTGTAAAGGTGTAGAATTTATTTTATTTGTTGGTGCACAATATATTAGAACTGAAAATTGCATGGTCACCATCCAAATTTACCTCTATCTGATCGGAATAGTATATTTCATACTGCTCGATAAGATCGTTCTAGTCTCCATCCGTTATCCCTGGTCTTTCCTCTTCTTTGTTCGGATCGATCACGCTCATACGGAATCCATCTTGATTCTTGAGTCACAATTTTCATGTCGCCACCAGTCATTTCATTTAACTATTTCGTGACATAGCAGGACCATATTACAAAAAACAGTAGTCATTTTTCGTGTTTTTGCTATTCAAATTACATGACACATAATCCATGTGTGTTGTTACTATTCAATTATTCAGCTTAGCAATATTATTTATTAGAGAAACTTGCAGTTATAGCCAGGTATCTGCAAGAGGCACATGTTGAGAAAATATTATCCTCAACAATGCAGTATCTCAAGTAGGGCTGGACTAACGAGCTGCTCGGATCGTTAAGGCTCGGATCGTTATGGCTCGTGATCGTTAAGGCTCGAATCATTAAGCTCATTAAGGATAACGAGCTAAATATAAAGCTCGGCTCGGTTCGTTATATGTTCGCGAGCGCTCGCGAGCTGCTCATTAAGCTCATTAAGAAGATGTATCAGAGTATTTAGCTAATTAAGCAAGCTATCAAGAAAGCATCAGGAGCAAAAGATCTTGAACATAGATATACTTACAAAAATATGGTGACATACATTTGTCAAACACCTACCATGTGTAAAAATACTTAAAGATTTAGATTTACAGCCTACTGACATGTTGATAACGAGTTTAACGAGTAGCTCGTGAAACTCGTTAGGTTGATTGTTTAGCTCATTAGTGTTAACGAGTTAAAATTGCTGCTCAGCTCGGTTCATTAAGAAAACGAGCCGAGCTCAAACGAGTCGAGTTACCGAGCGCTCATTGAGCTTACCGAACTTCGAGCTTTATGTCCACCCCTAATCTCAAGGGTGAACCCACTTCATCCTATAAAAAACTATATTTCTTATTTCTTAGAATTATTGAAACACAACACACTAAAAGAGAGCCAAAACAATTGTTTTTGTATAATCTAGGGCAGTAATGAACAACACATACAATGAAATCTCGGTACCGCGCTTCGCATGTTCTTCATTCTGCACAGTCCTTCAATGTTAAGGCACAATAGGCAACAATCCTAAGGAAAAATACATATCAAATGAGATCCACCCACATATAGTTCATAAATCCGAAAATATCACGTACCATTTTTGGGCAAGAGAGGGGACACCGGCTCGAAGGAGACGGGGAGAGGAAGGGGGAGAGGAGGAGGGGAGCGGAGCGACAAGGCGCTGCTCCGGCGAAAGAGTAGGGGCGGCACAGTGCCTGGGGAGAAGGAACGCGCCGCGCGCCGTGGTGCAGAGGGACAGGGCCAAAAACTCGAAATGTGAGACTCACAAATTTGATTGAGTGAGGGAAAACCGTTTTGGGACCAAAATTTCCATGCCAAAACGAAATACACTTGCCTTCTGAATATTTGTATACGGTTCAGATATTCGATGCCTTGACTTACTTCCCTCACCAATCCAATTTCATGTGCAAATGAAGGGAGAAAATTAGGGTTCAATTAATCAAATATTACATGAAACCATATGGTACACTATCAGAATTTTACTCTGGCCGCTCTTCCTCCAACGTGTGACCACTGTCACGGAAGTGTGGCGGCCGATAGGTATCATCGACCTGGTCGGCTCATGTCTTGAACTTATTTAATTAGACGTTGTGTGCCTGCCATCGACATACATTGCTGGTAGGTAGGTGATGATCGGGCCACAGTCGACCACGTTGACGACATGGATGATATTTCAATGGGTGTAGGAGTGCATTCTCCCTAGCAAGCATGACGGCGATGGAGACCGACATTCGTCGGTGTCGGGTGGCACAATTTTGTGAGTGACCGGCTCTGGGCTGAAGGAAGTTTATTCTCGTCATCGTCGATGCCCTTCACCGGACATAAAGAACTCAGAGACCCTAGAGCACCAGCACCAGACATACGGATCCGAGGTTGCCCCACCCCCCTTCCACCTTAGCGGCCGGCGGAGGGCAGGGGAACCAGCGGCGGCCGAGGGTAGATGTGATTGCTTCTGAAAGAAAGGCAAAAGATTTGCCCTATTTCATTAAATAAGAAGGAGTTTGTAACAAAGTTTGGTGTTAAAGACCACCACCCTCAATACAAAAAATAAATCTCCGGCAAAAGGTGACCCAAATGCCTCGCCCCGGCCAACACCCAATTCCTCGCCTCGAACTTAATACAGGCGAAGATGATCGTCGGAAGGGTGCTAGTGTGTTTAAAGACACGCGCATTACGCTCATTCCAAATCTCCCAACTCACAAGCATGAGTAGAGAAGGGATGGCTTTCCTCCATCTTCCATTGGCGATGACCAAGTGCTCCCACCAAGATTGGACATCGGTGAAGGACACCCACTCCGGAGGGTTGAGATCCCCCATGTTGATCCAAGTCTTGATCATGCCCCAAATGCGAATGGAGAAGCGGCAAGTGAAAAGGAGGTGTCTAGCCGTCTCGTCCTCGCGGCGACAAAGGGGGCAAACCCGGCCATTAGGCCACCCCCTTCGCTTAAGGCGGTCCGCCGTCCAAACGCGGTCTTGGATGATTAACCAAGCAAAAAGTTTACATTTCGGAGGTGCCCAATTCTTCCACGCCAAGTTGTCCATAGACGAGTCAATCGCACCGACAAATTGGGCCTTGTAGGCCGAGGAGCAAGAATAGGTGCCCGAGGTTGTGATCTTCCAAGTTATCGAGTCCGGGACCTCCTCATCAAGATGAAGTTGAGAGGTGATTTCCCAAAGCTTCATAAAGTCCTCAAGTGGTTGATCGATAGGCCCTCGGAGTAGTCAATGTCTTGCACCCACGCATCATCGGTGAGAGCCTCCTTAACAGACCAATTCTTCTTGATCGCCTCTCTACGGAAGCCCCGGAGAAAAACTTTTGTATCTTTCAGACTCTGTCCACTAAGGTATGCCTGTTGCGTACTCTAAAACAAAGAGAGGATTGCACCTATAGATGAGTAATGTTGCACTGCACAAACCACTTTGGAAATTCTGAGCTTAGCTGACTTCAGAAAGGAAAGGGAAAAAATATGGGTTTGACTGTGAAATGAACATTGAACAGAGTTTACTTATATTTTATAATGTCGATCAATTGTCTTTGACTGCTTGTTGCTATGCTAACCACGTACAGGACCCCCCGAGAGCCACAGGAGTCGACAACCTCGATTGAGATCTTTTCTGGAACCAACTACGTACAAGTCAACACTCCAATCCTGCAACGGCTCCGCGGTGAGCATTCTGTTTAGGCTGAGGTATATAATTAGAACAAGTAGGTGGTATCTTCATTTCTTAAAGGACACAAAGAGAGAGGTATGCTAACCTTACGGTTGAGAGTCAACTATACAAGTAATGCGACATAGACAAAGTGGTGTTATTGAAGATGCAGGCTTTAAATTTATCAAATGTGTACCGAGTACCGACAGACGTATGGAACGATGTGCACTTCAATTGCAACACGTCCATTTGACGGACTTGTATAGAGCTTGAGATCTCCAATATACTGCGACAGTTGAGTAGACCTTGAGTTCAGCTCTTGAACCGGTCACAGGTCAACTAGCCAATCTTGCAAATGGGCGTTCTCTTTAGGCTGATGTATGACAACTAGCTGGAGCATCTTCATTTCTTAGCAATTATGTCAGTACTGTTCGATGATAATTTGACCTGGAAATTATTTTCAAGTATCCATGGAGCTAGGGTGCTTGCGTCGATGGGTGACCTCACGCTCGTTGACGTCGCCATGACCACCACCAACGGGAGCACGCCAACCACGGAGGTCACGGTTGATCTGCACGAGTATTTAAAATAGCTGTCAGATTTAGCAATTGAAAGCAGTTTGGTCAAACTATCCGGCTATTAGCCGATTAATGCATGTGTTAATTGAGCCAGAGTTCTTCAGTCTACATACACATACGAATGCCTCCTTTATTTAAGTATTTAACATAGGCATGCACTCATACAAGGACACTCCTACCGCGAGATTAATCTAAGGTTCTCCCTCCAGTACTTTTTACTCTGCATAATAGGTTTGTCTTAAATCAAAGTTTATAAAATTTGACCAACTTTATAGAAGAAAAGATCAGCATCCGGGGTACCAAATCAATGTAATTTGATCCAACATAGAGCATATTTTCATATTGTATTGATTTGGTATTACAAATGTTGGCGTTTTTTCTTATAAACTTGATCAAATTTTAAAAATGGAGGGAGTATAAGGTATTGATTCGCCTGCGTATGTGAAAACCTATACGTGTAGTCCATGGCAGGGATCTCGGCGACGGCATGCTCGGCCTTGTATATTGTCGTCTGTCAGTTAGTTCAGTAGGACTACTAACTCTAGTGTTAAATTCAGTTTCGGCAGTTGGCAGTTTGGCCAGTTTGTTCAGTTTGCGAATAAGTCATGCGCCCCCGAGTCTTTTCACGAGATGACCCTTGTTTCATATGACAGGCAGTCGTCATGTGTTGTTAAGGGGGAGAGGAAGGCCACTTTGGATACACAGCGAGGCTTCACCTCGTGGTGCTACATACATGCAGACATGAGTGTGCGATGTTGCTGAATTTTGTTATCGAACCGGATGGTTTGAAACTCCCACACTGCGACGGCATGAGATGATGATGTCTGCTCAGACATTCATGGATGTGGCCTAAGTGTCCGATTCAAATATTTCAGGGTGAAGGCAGATCGTTGTGCTCTTGATACACAAACATGTACAAGTATTATTATTATTTTGCCTACTTGTTTAAAGGATGTGTAGCCTAATAAAAATAAAAAAGAAGTATGGGTTAAAACTTATACACACATATTTCACAACTGTATGTACATGTAATTTTTTTAGAAATTTTGAAACTTTAAGATAATGCTTTTTACCTAAAAAACAATAGGCTCCATCGAGCAGGGGAACTGTTTTGCATCTTCGGGCGTTCAGTTTGCTATTCAAATTCTGGAAGCCCAAACATAACCCAGCCAACGTATATTTTAAGATAGCACCAACACTGCATCCATGGTGGTTTTTGAGATACATATTTTTTTCATCGACAACTGAATATATCAGTCACAAGTTTAACAGTTTTTTTGTTTTGAAAAAAGGCTTTTCAGCCATGCTTTTTTACGAAAGCATCGCACCAAGCTTTACAGTTACACAACAAGCTCAAGATTTACCTACATATCGGGTGGTCACTGGTCAGGTATATCATCGAGAACCTAGAAGATAACACTTTTACGATCAAGCATATCGGTACGGTGTACAAATCAGAACTAGTAAAATTACTAAGACAATAGAACTGTCACATAAATGGATGAAATATTCAGAATATAAGCAAACTAATGCAGTGCTTGTTTTAATTTGTGGGCGCTTCATTCTCGATATTCTGGAGCATAGGAATATCATCCGGTGCAGAACTAAGATCAGTTTGGTACTTTACACTCTGACCATATTGTGCGGACTGTCCAGTGATTTGGTTGAGACGTTGTTCTACTTGTTTCATATCCAGACGTTCGTCTATGTTAGGTTTTAGACACTCCACGGCAACCTCGCTGACCATTTCTAGAACCTTAATGTCCTCCTCCTTTGTAATAGCCGTATCAACAAAGCTTCTTACTTCTTTATCAAGAGAAGCTTGAACAAAGTTCGCAACATACCTCCTTTGTTTATCGTATACGGCAGGCCTCCTTGTGATAAGTTCTATGAGAATAACTCCGAAGCTGTAGACATCACTCTTCTGTGTAACAACTCCTTCTTCCATATATACTGGATCTATGTAACCTAGATCCCCAATGACATGGTCAGTCTTCTCTGATTTTCCTCTCGTGAGCAGCCTTGTGGTTCCAAAGTCTGAAACTTTTGGATTGAAGTTTTGATCTAGAAGAATATTGGCAGATTTAACATCACCATGACGAATTGTACTCTCCGCTGCTGAATGCATGTATGCTAGTCCTTCTGCTGACCCGACAGCAATTCCAAGGCGTGCATCTACTGATATGATATCTGTGCGCTTCAATCCAAATAGAACATCATATAGACTCCCTCTCGCTACATATTCATACATCAACATTGGAACATCCACCTCTAAGCAACAGCCTAGGAGCCTAACAATATTTTTGTGCCTCATTTCAGACTGGATTATAACCTCATCAGTGAATTCCTTCTTCATGGCCTTGTCAATTTTGATAGAAATCTTTACAGCCACTTGTTGTTTGTCTTCCATAGTTCCCATATAAACCTTGCCAAAGTGGCCCTCGCCAATGACATGTTTGTAGTTACTTGTTATTTGTTTTAGTTGTTTCCTTCTGTAGATCCTTATATTCTTCACACCTTTCAGTATTGGACCACCATTTTGTTCATAGACCCTCTTCAGTTTTAGGTGTTGAAGGGACATAACCGTGAGCACACAAACAACAACAAAGGCAGCGAGGCCTGTAAAGTGCAGAATCATGAAGCTTTTAGTCAAATAAAAATAAAAATATGGATACTATCGTTGTATTTCACATAATTAAACAACAGAAAGATTTATATTGCAAGAGTGACATCAAGTAAAAGTAATGAAGTGGGTAAAGTAGTACTATTGTTCTCGATTATGTACAACTTATACAAGAGCCCAAGGATAAGAAGCGGAGGGAGTGAACAAGGAGGAAAATGACGAAGACATCCCTAATACAGTTACACCAACTACCCCTATGCTACACCTGATCAAGTATCCAGAATAGAAGAACCGATCACCAACGATCGTGTGCGATAACTCAGTTATCAGGTATTTTCTTTTGTTGGAACTATTTCTTATGGTCATGAGAATATGTTGTTGCATGAACTAGATGTGTTGTATTTTTTTTTAAATGATGGTCCTAGCATGCAAAAGAGAGGAAACCACAAAAATCTTGATCAAGCACGGAAATGGAAAGAACACAAATAAATACTCCCTCCGTTCCAATTTAATTGATTTCCTATCCATCACATGTGGATGTATCTAGTCATGGTTATATATATAGATACATACACATGTGATGGATATGAAGTCAATTAAATTGGAACAGAGGGAGTACAAATCCTTAAGTGAAGATAGGAGGATGTGCTCCTAGATGGAAAAAGTAATAATTTAAATATATGAAATTCTAGAAAATAGACATCTAAATGACACGAGTACTTAATGCTTACTAAATTTGTGGGAGGAAGACAAGATTTGCGCCTTGCTTAAAAATATTAGAGCTCATGATTTAACCTTTTTAGACATCTAAATCTCCATGTTCTGTAGGTGCGTTGAGAAATTTCGTAAAAAGAAGGCAACATTAACGTCTCGTGTTATTCAACGTTTTACTTTTTTAAAGCGCCACAATTTGATTAAAATGAGGAAAGTAACTATAAAATGCACAAATACTAGATGGATAAAAAAAATGTGTAATTTGTTGGTGCTTAGTTCTTACCTAGAACCACCTTTGCTGCAAGCGGAAATGTCTCTGAGCAGTTCCCTTTTTTAGCGTCGCCTCTCATTCCGGGTTTGCAGCGACAATCATATCCTCCAAGCTTGTTCTTGCAGATCCCGAAGCAGGGATATGTGTCAGGCATCTCGCACTCATCGATGTCTGGAAAAGAAATGAAGGGCATGCATGTAATTAAGATCGTGGTAAGAAACAGAGAGGACGGGAGGTACAAAACACAACAGAGCTGACGCGACTACCTTGGCATCCATTGACGATGTAGGGGTTGCCATGAAATTTCTCCCAGCACTTGCAGACGTAGCCACCTGTGGCCACGTTGGAGCAAGAGCTGTTGCCGCTGACGCAGGCGTAGTCCGCAGGTAGCTGCTGGCCTTTCGCCGGGCAGTAGGAGGAATTCGGGTCTCCGCTGCTCCACATGGCGAAATCGACCGCGACAGGCACGCCCCTGGGGAGCCTACCGGACAGCTCGTAGCCGTACAGGTCCGGCGTGGAGAAGTTGTACCAGGAGCTCTCCACCACCATGCCGTATGCGCACGGGCTGATTTGCCACGTCGATGTTACTGCCCGGTCCATGAACAACACCATGAAGCTGGTGAGAGGTGGCGCTCCCGGCGGCAGGGTGGCCACGCAGCAGCCCAGCCCGGAGCACGACCGATTGGCCGCGTACTTCTGGTTGTAGGACATCATCCTCGAGAGGCAAAAGGGGGAGTAGTAACTCCCCGTGGAGTCCGATGCGTTGAGGTTGGTGAAGAGCTTAAGGTCCACGCTGGCGCCGACGCCTACGAGGACGTTGCCAGTCACGGACAGGAGGAACGGGCCTGTGTCAAAGTACGTGGACTCGGTTTTTTCCACGAAACTGGTGGCGCTTACGCTGCAGAGGGAGCTCACCGCGGCAAGTACCCGTGCCCCGCTCGTGGCGACGGACACATCGACGAGCGATGGAGGCGGGGTCAATTTCTGTTTCGCCGGACTTCAGTACCGTCCCCGTTCTGGTAGAGTTCCACTAGTATGATTGCTCGGTGCGAGCGAGGAAGGCGCGAGGGGGGAGGAAGGAGTCGTTGCAGACGACCTGAAAGCCCGGCCGGAAGCAGCCGGGCGTCATGCCGAACGGGAAGGGGATGCTCGTCTCGCCGCACTTGTCTGGGCAGCCCTCACGTGTGATCGGCTGCGCCTCCTCAGCACTGGCTGATGGGGGGATGCCCAACCGGGTAGGCCCAGGACCCCGAGTCGGCCTTCAAGGCCGGGTGGCCCAAAGCCCACCCGGTGTCGGTATGACGGCTCGGAGAGGCGGCAGCAGATATTTTCGAATCAGTCTGCGATTGTGTATCCCGAAGAGTGCGCTCCACGAAGCCGCACTTGTAGGCAGGATAGCTAGCGCCGCCAGCAGAACCCGTCATTCCCTGTAAACCCTAGCCGGCTCCCTATATAAAGCCGGCAAGGAGCAACCCTAGAGGCGGACTCATCTCATTCCATAGCCTCCGGAGCACCCGCAAGATCTGGTGCGCACACCATTGTACGCCCCATTCATATCCAAATATATACAAGCAGGAGTAGGTCTTTACCTCATACAGAGGGGCCGAACCTGGGTAAACTCTGCGTGTGCTACCTCTCTGTGAATCCTACGTCGTCTGGCTCACACCCGAGTTAAGCCACCCCGTATGGCATCTGCCGTGATTACCCCACGACACTGGCCAACCACTGATGTTCAGTCGCCGGCGCCACTGCAAGGAGTAGCAGCAGCAGGATGCGCAGCCGGGAATGGAACCGCGAGAGCATGCTGCTCTTCTCTTTACTCTTTGCTCTTTGTCGTCTGACTCCGTGGAGGATTGATGCTAAACATGTAGCTTGTTCATTGCTCGTCTGGTGGCACAACAATCATCTCATATGTATAATCTAAGAGCAAATTGCATTCTGCCCCCAAAACATTTTACACGTATCTATAACACCCTTGGTTTTTTTAAGCTCAGAACCTTCATATGGCTCCCTCCAAATTTCGACTCTAGTTCTTGCAGAAACCAGCTCGACCACAAGGGCACGTTTGGTTCCCTACATCTTTGTGGGGATAGGGAATTGTGGTCAAACCCAAAATCCACATAAATTTGTGTATATGGTAAATCATGCCACGTGTTCAGACTTACTCGTGAATTCTCGCATGAATGTGTCATATCAAAACATCCCAAAGAGAGGTGCCTCACCTTTCATAGCCTTGCTTGGCCGCGTCCCACCTTCCAAACCGTGCTAGACGTACCCGTCCTCTCAGAGTCTTGTGGGACCCCGCTCCTCCTTTCGGAGCCTTGTCGGGCCGCGATTTCCATTTTGAATCCACCTCACCATCCTCACGCAGCACACTCACATTCCATAAAAGTAGTCACGACCATCACCCATTGGTAGATGAATAAGTATGGTAGCACCTCCAACCCCTCGGATATCACCCGGAGGAATCCCCCTTCCAAACTAGGATACTCATATATATATTGTGTCATTGCGTGGCGATTCACATAGGCGACAATCAAGGCCATCCAGCTTAACATGATCCATAGCATTTGGTTTCCATGGTGCCATGCCCACTAGGGCACAAGGGGGGTGAAGGCTGAACCCGTGCAGAAACACGCGAGACGGTGCATTCACCATTATTGCCCTCACAACTCCTTTCTCTCTCTCTCTCTCTCTCTCTCTCTCTCTCTCTCTTTCTCCTCCTCCTCCCTCACTTTCATTACCTAGTTGTTGCTCCAATGAACAGTTCGACTCTTACCCGAGTAGCAATTGCGGGGATTGTGGCAAAATATCACCTTCGTGCAGATTGAAGATGCCCAGCAGATGCTTGGGGCTCTCGAGACTAGTCCCAAAGATCGCCCATCGTCCTTTCGGCCTATCATGAATAACCTTGTGTCGACAATGGCAGGAACTTCATTTGTAGTTGTTGTCCTTCAAATGGTGGTGGGGACTTCAATGGAGGTTAGTTCTTCTTCAAAAGATCTTGCTCTTATTGCTCGCCTTGTCGATCCTGTTGTAAGTTCTTCAAGCTCTATCCACAATGTAGTTAGATTTATGACACTGTTATGTCCGGGGTTTGAGAAGCATGGGGATTTGGTTAGGGTTTTCATTCAAATCCATCGTGCATGTTTTACGATGATGGTAGTTTTCGGTTGGATATGAAATTTAAGTGGATTTAGTACATCATGTTTTCCATTGTTCAAATATGCATGAAATTGTCATCGGATAGGGTTTTTTTTTTACATTATCCGTGCATGCATGCGTATGTACTACGCTTACTAATGTACCATGTTTGACGATCTACACATTATTCTTCTTGCTAGATATGGTGCAGTGTTCCAATTGAAAGTGAGCATAATGTGAACTAAGCAAGCAAGAACACTAAAGGTAAGCCCTAAACGGAGAAAAAAACCAATTCGTTATGCATAAACCAACCAGGTGATCCCACGTCGTTATGTAAGACGATTCTATAACAATCTTGTCCTAAGGCCCTGCTTGGTTCACTGTTTTGGGGTCGGAAACTGTCGGGGAAAAATCCGGACCTCACCAGGTATGTATACTTTACGTGCAAGACGCGGGTGGAGAAATATCGGGGGAAAACCGTACAGCCTTTCCAATTGGCCTAAGTGTAGCATTTCTGTTAGAAAAAAACACAAGCAATTGGCGGAAACTGCTTTGTGCACCCGAGCTCCAGTGCTCCTGCCACTTTAAAAAATTTGAAAAATAAATTTAAAAGTTTCAAAAAAAATCTGAAAAAAATCATGCGTGTTCTCAATGATGTATACTACATGCGTGAAAAATCTCAATGCATAATCAATTATATTATAGTCTAAACAAAAAAGACAATATGGGGAGATTTGAAACTATGCATTGTTGACTATAATAAGATTTGTAAATTTGTCATTTGTGTGTAGGTCAAAATATATAGTATTTTGCATTGTGATTTTGCACGTCTACAGGGTGCATCATCTAGAACATGTATGATTTTTTCAGATTTTTTTTAAACTTTTAAATTTATTTTTCGATTTTTTAAAAGTGCCCGGAGCCTAGGAGCTCGAGTGCAAGAAATCTTTACTCATTGGTTGGGCCCTTCTACAAAACGCATCTTGTGCGGAGGTCCTCTAGAGCTGTCGGCCAACACTCCACCTATGGTATCTCGGCGTTCCTCCGAAGCCTCGGTCAAAAGAAAAAGAGGCAGAAGGCCAAACATTCAGAAGCTACAGTGATTTCATAGGTGCCGACTGATGGCTTTACAAGGTCCACCATTAACGCCAAATAAAATACCTATCCGGCCGTGAAAGCGAAATATAATGAAAAAATATGATGCGTGGAGAATATTAAGTGTGATTGCCTATCTCGTGTGCTGACCAAAGTCTGGCACATGTCGTTGTTGGTTGATCAAACAGCCTACCGAAGTCCTACCGGAAACAGTATTTTTTTTCCCCAGAGAAGACATGCTTACTTTTCATTTGTTTCCTAGTTTATTCAGAATTTTTAACAGTTTTATAGTTCGTTTGTCAGCACTCAGCTGTACGTAGCTTCGTATCGGGCGAGGTGTCCGAATCAAGTTCTAGTCCATTTAGCCATATGCGGAAAGGATGCACCGCCGTCGTGCTGACTTCTCCCCGGCCGTCGCCTCTCATGAATAAGCCTGGGATTTATGAAATGCAATGCACGGAAAATACGGCAAGATCGACCTTGTGACGAAACATTAACCTAAAGTGAACCATGTGCCAAAGTTTAGCCTTTCGAACCTCTCCAGGAAAACGCAATAATGTCGACGGATTTTTATCGGGGTCATCGGCATACAGGGCCATATGCCGAGCACCCACAAATTCCGTCGGCAAACATTAGCCGTCGGTGTGCAAGGTTACATCCCGACTGTTTTCTTTGAGCGGCCGTCGGCATATATCATAGTATGCCGAGGGCTACGACATCTAATATGGCCCTTAGCATAAGCGAAAGGTATGCCAGGCTCTTGGCATACACGGGCACGACTGGCCCTATATGCCGACAGCCCGGCCCTTTGCAAACATCCCGACGTCGTCAAATGACGGTCTCGACACTTTTGTCTGCCGACGACTAGGAATAACTCTCAACGGCTTTCCTACGTCGACGGCCTTCGAGCTAGATGCTATCGACGGCAACCTTCGGCATAGGTGTGTGCCGACGGACTTTGGATACATGCCAACGGCTCGGCATAGTTCCTTATTCATGTAGTGTCGCCGAAGTTTTCGCCGATCGGCCACTAGTAGAAAAAGGTTTATACGTTAAATGTTACCTGTGGCACACAGACTTGTCTGTGCGCCACAGATAATCTCTCTCCTCCCTGTAAGGATTTCGGACAACTTACCTATGACGCACCATCTTTTCTGTGCGCCACGGGTAAAAAAGAGGAAAGAGAATACCTGTGGCGCACACAAGTGGTGTGCGCCACAGGAAGTTGTCGCCAGATACATGGAAAATTACCTAAAGCACACGGGATACGCATCGGATTTTTGTTCGCCACAGATAATGAAAGAAAAAAACTAACCCACGACTCCTCTCTCTCTCTCCTCGTTATCCTCTCCCCACGACTCAAGCACGACCGCCCCCTCCTCTCTCCTCCTTGCTCGCCACACCTCCTTGTATGCACTCTTTTTGTCACTAATGGCTATGATGTATGAGGTCATTCGTGCATTCGAGAGGTGTCTTTTAGTATCTACTGTTTTGCAAAAATGGTACTATTTGTGTATGCTTGTAGGTATTAAGAGATCATCTTTTGAGTGTTGTCAATGATGATGGATGTTCTAGCATTGTCACCACATGACAGCCACCAAAATTAAGAACCATGGATAAGTCATTGTTTCTTGTACTTCATTTTGTTGGTTGTCATGCGGTGCATACCTGAGGCTTCCATGCTCTGCATTTTCTTTGTAGGCCGATAATTGTAATGTGGCACAGTACAGGTGCAAAAGGTGTCTCCACTGTATCTTGAGTGATGTACAAGTAGAATTCGTGTGCACAACTCTTGGTACCGTGGAGCCATTTCTTGGCACCACAACTTGTGCTCTTGTTTATGAGACCGATTTGTTGTTCTAGTTTCATTTTCTCTTTCGCACCAAGCCGATGATTACAATGTGGCATGACATATGTGCACGAAGGTGACTTGTATAGGACCTTGAGTGATGTACAAGTTCAATTTCTGTGCATGCCTCTTGGTCCCTGTACAGAGTCATCTCCTGTGATCTTTGTTTGCTATTTCTTATGAGGCAATCTTTTGTTCTTGTGCCTATGATGACCTGTTGAACATGTGAGGCAATATAAACACTGTCACCACCATACAGCCACCAAAACTAAGAACGATGCACAACTAATAGTGTGTTGTACTTGTTTTTGTTGGCTTGTCTGGTGGCGGATAATTATGTAGGCCTTGCTCAAAATAACTGAGGCTATGTTCTTGTGGCACATTTTACTTGTTGGCTTGTCTTGTTGTGCATATTTGTGTAGGCCTTGTCACTTGTGAACATAACTCAGGCTACAATTTTGTGTCATGTATGATGATGTTTTGACACAAGTTGGCGATTTGTTTTGCAGTCATCGAAGGGCAAGAATGTTGTTGAGGACAATGGTGGCAGTGCTTCCAAGAGGAGGAAGGTCCCCGTCGACTTCTTCCACGAGGAGGTGTCCCCAACCCACTTCTGCAAGGTGATCCGGGCACTTGGCTAGGACTTGCTGTCCATTCCTCCAGCGTTTCGTCATCACCTAGGAGAGGTCTCTAAAGAGATCGTCCTCAAGACAAACACTGGCTACAACTGTTTGGTCACCGTCGTCGAGCGTAATGGAGCTGCAGCGATTGACAACGGATGGGCACCATTTGCCATGTGCCACGACATCAAAATCGGGCACTTCATCACCTTCAAGATGCTCAACCCAAAAGTCTACAGAGTTACCATCATCAACACCGATGGTGTCGAGATTGTGAAGAAGTGTGATGAACATCCCCTGAACCTGCTGAACATGCATCTGGTACCTGCCACCCAGAAGTCATGAACTCTATCTTTACCTGTCGTCTCGGTCTGTTTAGGGTTGCTATGACTGTTATCGCTATGATCCTATGACTGTTATCGCTTGTTGCTATGACTGCTGTTAAGTTTAATACTGTTGTCGCTATGATCTTATGACTGTCGATGATTTCGTGCTTTGGTAGTTTAGGTGCACCTATGCTGGTAAGCTCACCACTCCAAGAAGTGGTGACAGTACAATCCTGGGCGCACGTAACCATGCTTTACAACCTAAGTACAAGATACGGTCGACCAAACAGCGCATGCTTAGAAATTTGCACCGAGTCAAACGGGACTGACCGGAACATTGTTGGCAACCAAACGGGCTGCATAACATGGCTCAGTCCGCATTTTTGCAGGATCAAGCTCGCCAGGGCCACAGATTCAAAAGGGCTAAAAATGGTGCGAGCAACCAAACACACCCGTAGTGTCGCCGAAGTTTCGCCGATCGGCTGTGTACGGAATTGTTGGGTCGTTGGCGTTTGGTGTCGTGGCCAATCATTGTCATGAAACTGCATGCAATCCTGGCGGTTTGCTGCCTAAGCGAATGTATAATGGATGACGTTAGATTTATCTTAAAGTGACCTTGTTGGATGTTTGCTTAGTTGGAAGAGAGAATCAAGAAATAGCATGTTGTCTTCCCTTACCTAAGCGATGGTCTCTTAAAATTAAGAAAATGGCCCAAGGCACACTCCTTTCACCTGCCATACGGAGAGATGACGGTCACTTAATCACAGTCCTTTTGAGTTTCGATCGACGGTAACACTCTTCATAGGCGGGTGGATAGTGACAGATGGCAGAAGCCTGACTGTCTTTTACCCTAACCTGCCTCCAGAAGAACAAAAGGATACGAGGCCAGCATGTGTGTCCCGGGAAAACAACACTCCCGCTTGTCAGTCACTAGTGTCCAGCTGACAGTAGCACCCCAACACTTTTTGTATGAGCATTTTTCACCTCACATTGGATCCACAGTGGATCAAAATCTCACTAAATTCATATTGGCCACTAGAGCATTTACGTGTGTGTAAAATATAAACACCAGATTTTGATCCACTGTGGCTCCTACAGCTCAACAACCCCACTCGTGGCTCTGTAGTTCAACTATAAAACAAAATTAGTGCATTGCATATATCGCCGAAGGTTTTTTTTTTTTTTTGAAACAATGGGTGTGTTCGGATGTCCTCCATAGACTATTAACTAACTCTAAATGAATTGTGGATATCTGTATTCTTAACATACTGAAACGATTGCCATTATTCGTATCAAACCAATAGCGATTCATACAAGCTAAATCTTCTAATCAATGGTGGGCCAATAATGATTTTTTTTGCATATGTATTAAGACGCTCGGCCTGATTTCGAAATTGTCCCGAGTTTTATATGTTGTTTTCATTGCAAAATGAGGGGGTCTTATTATACCGTCTTCACATTTAAACTCTTTACATATACGTACAATTACAGCTCGGATTACTTCGGATCATTCCATGGACATTTGCGGCAATGCGTCTTTGATTACAGCAACAATAACATCACCGCATTCCCAGAACTCCATCAATTTTGATTCTAGCGTCTCGACCGGAGCAGAGAACGTTTGGCAATGCTACAGGTTTTGGCTGCGCCGTCAGCCCATTTGTGCTGTACCAGCCTGCTTCTAGGCCCGTTTAGATGTGCTGGAATTGAGCCCAAGACGTGCTGGTTCACATCTTTGTTGTTCGTCTTCCTAGCCCCCATCGATTCCCCATAAGGCCACACTCCCAATTCTTTTTTTTTAGATCAAGAGGGCCCCTTAACGGGGGAGCCCCAGTTCCATTTTATTGAAATGAAACCAGCCACGAGTACCTCAAGGTTCAGTACAGAGCAATACTGGAAACTAAACTGCAGTTCACTAAAGTTGATAGGAAGAAAAACGAAACTAAGGGGTCTCAATGTGAAGAGAGGGGAGTAGCTCAACCAGAAACATAAACATATAGCATAAACAAAGCCAAACAAAACGGCGAAGGTCTTGTTGCTTCAAATCAGAGAGGACCTGCCATTCTTCTCAGACGGGGGGCCTGCCCAAGGCGCTGTAGTGCCCGACGATCTCCAGAAGCTTGGTCTTGATCTCCTGAGGCGGCAGCGAATCCTTAGGCAGCAGTGGCTTCCCCCATATCTTCCCGGCGGGGGTGATTGGAGACTGCACCATTAGCTGCTGGAAGCATGGTGGCGTGGCTGGGGCAGCCGCATCCAGACCTGGCGGTGGGAGCGAGGCAACGAGAGAGCTCAGCGACAGCCCCCGCTTCACCCCCACGGTAGCGCTGGGATTTCCTTCAATTTCCTCGAGATCATTTGTTCGAAGCAGTCGACCTTCTCCAGCATGTGGGGCTTGAAAAGGAGCCTCCACTTTTTGATGGTTCTGAGGATCATCCACCAAACCTGTTTCATACAAAGCCAAGTTTGGTTGTCAAAAATCAAAGCATTGTGTGACTTCCAAATGCCCCAGAGCACCGCAGCACAAATAGCATTAGTTGCAGCATGCTTTTTATTTGAAATCCAAAGCTTAGCTATCGACAGGTAGCTAGATCCAATGCTGAAACCAAGGAAAGACGAAACAGAGCACCATATTTCCTTAGACACAATGCAGTCAAAAAAGAGATGATCAATTGTCTCCAAATCTTTGCAAAAGACACAGTCAACCGGCTTATGCATTTTGCGTTTAAGGAGATTATCACGAGTCATCAATTTATTGTTAGAAAGCAGCCAGAGGAAAATTTGCACCCTGGGAGGGATGATCAGAGACCAGATCGAGGGTTTATACACCTGTGTCATGCCTCTGAAGCTAAAGATTTTGTAGACGGAACTAGTGGAGTAGACTCCTTTAGAGTCATAGGCCCAAATAATGGAGTCGCAGTCTGCAGAAAGGCTAACGCTATCAGCAATCTGCTCTAACTCATACCATTTTTTTGTAACAGGGCAGGACCAAAATTCCTTCTAAAAGTGAGTTTAAGGTTCACACCATCCCACACTTTATTGATTGCGACCATGGTCTCATTGCAGACGCAATACAGGTCCCAAAATTGGACACAAAGGGGAGAGACCCCAGACCAAGTGTCCTCCCAGAAGCGAATCTTGGTACCATCTCCCACATTCCATCTATACCCAAATCTCACCGCGTCGGCGGCCCACATAAACCCTTTCCAAAATCTGGAAGCATTAAGAGTTGTGCTATAGAAAACATTAGGGTTGGATGTTTTGTACTTAGCATCAACTATGGTCTTCCAAATCCTATCCCCTGTCCCAAAATATCTTTTAGCCCAAGAGGCTAAGAGACAAATGTTGACATGTCTCAGATAAGGCACTCCCAATTCCTCCCCGTGGGCCGTCAAGGTCGTGCTGGAGCAGCGACCAGGAAAGAGGATGGAGGCGGCGTTGCCGCGTTGGGGTCGTGGCCAGGTAGTGGATGGATGCGGCGTCGGATTGGTGGCGGTCAAGGCCACGCCGACGTGCAGGTTCTTGGCTTGGGAATGGGTCGGGAGATGCGGGGCAATTGGCCGGAGCAGCGTCCGGGGCCGGCTGGGGATGCCGTGGTGGAAACCTGAGGGAGCTCCTCGATCTTAGAGGTGGAGGCGTGTGAGTCGGGGAGCAGTGGGGCGGCGTGCGAGACGGCTCTGCCGGTGGCGGCCGGAGTCGGGGGGCGGTGGAGGGCGTCCAGCGGAGGTCACGGGCGAGACAGCTCGATTCGTTTTGGGTGAGACCCCTCCTGGCACGTGGCACCGGAACTAGCGCTATGGGGGCGTTTGGGCGAAACGGCGCTATGGGAGGCGTCTCCCCACGGCTCTTAATTTTTCTTAAAAAAATTTAATTCACAACCAAAAGACATTTCATTCAAATATTTAGAAAATTTTATGAGATTTAAAAGAAATTTAATTAAACTTAAACTACAGCTAATCTAAACCTAACGGCGGTCGAAGACGTCGTAGTCCTCCTCCTTGATAGTGTAGCCGTCGTCGCCACCGATGCCGCTTGGCCCTGCCTCACCGTCAAGGGTGCCGCCCCGGAAGAAGCCGTCGTCGTCGCTGCTGCTCAGGTCGAGCAATGGCGTCCCCGTGAGCTGCGCGTGGTCGCGGAACGACCGCGTGCAGGCCTTCGGAAGAGGCAGCGTGGGGACGGCGTTCTTCGACGACTTGAACGCGGCGACGACGCCTTCAGGATCATCGGACGAGGCGGGTTGAAGCTACGCCGCTTCCAGCTCCTCCAGCAACGTCAATGGTCGCGCCTCCGTCTTCACCTTCTTCGGCAGCGAGTGACGGAGCGGGAGGCCTTCATCTTCACCATCTTACTGTCTCCATTCTCCATTACTAGAGGCCCTGGAATAATTTTTACGAGCTGCCACTTAAGTTTCTCATCATTATTTGGAAAGAAGTGGATTTAGCACGTCATCTGAATGGCATGTCATGTACTCCCTCCGTTCCAAATTAGATGTCTTTTATTTGTCTACATGCGGATGTATCTATACTTGTAACATGTCTAGATACATCCGCATGTAGATAAATGGAAGACATCTAATTTGGAACGGAGGGAGTATTTATCAATGCAACTACTATTCTACCATTACACTTTCGTCGATTATATTGTCTTGTAGCGCTATAATCGTCGGAAGGGTGCTAGTGTGTTTAAAGACACGCGCATTACGCTCATTCCAAATCTCCCAACTCACAAGCATGAGTAGAGAAGGGATGGCTTTCCTCCATCTTCCATTGGCGATGACCAAGTGCTCCCACCAAGATTGGACATCGGTGAAGGACACCCACTCCGGAGGGTTGAGATCCCCCATGTTGATCCAAGTCTTGATCATGCCCCAAATGCGAATGGAGAAGCGGCAAGTGAAAAGGAGGTGTCTAGCCGTCTCGTCCTCGCGGCGACAAAGGGGGCAAACCCGGCCATTAGGCCACCCCCTTCGCTTAAGGCGGTCCGCCGTCCAAACGCGGTCTTGGATGATTAACCAAGCAAAAAGTTTACATTTCGGAGGTGCCCAATTCTTCCACGCCAAGTTGTCCATAGACGAGTCAATCGCACCGACAAATTGGGCCTTGTAGGCCGAGGAGCAAGAATAGGTGCCCGAGGTTGTGATCTTCCAAGTTATCGAGTCCGGGACCTCCTCATCAAGATGAAGTTGAGAGGTGATTTCCCAAAGCTTCATAAAGTCCTCAAGTGGTTGATCGATAGGCCCTCGGAGTAGTCAATGTCTTGCACCCACGCATCATCGGTGAGAGCCTCCTTAACAGACCAATTCTTCTTGATCGCCTCTCTACGGAAGCCCCGGAGAAAAACTTTTGTATCTTTCAGACTCTGTCCACTAAGGTATGCCTGTTGCGTACTCTAAAACAAAGAGAGGATTGCACCTATAGATGAGTAATGTTGCACTGCACAAACCACTTTGGAAATTCTGAGCTTAGCTGACTTCAGAAAGGAAAGGGAAAAAATATGGGTTTGACTGTGAAATGAACATTGAACAGAGTTTACTTATATTTTATAATGTCGATCAATTGTCTTTGACTGCTTGTTGCTATGCTAACCACGTACAGGACCCCCCGAGAGCCACAGGAGTCGACAACCTCGATTGAGATCTTTTCTGGAACCAACTACGTACAAGTCAACACTCCAATCCTGCAACGGCTCCGCGGTGAGCATTCTGTTTAGGCTGAGGTATATAATTAGAACAAGTAGGTGGTATCTTCATTTCTTAAAGGACACAAAGAGAGAGGTATGCTAACCTTACGGTTGAGAGTCAACTATACAAGTAATGCGACATAGACAAAGTGGTGTTATTGAAGATGCAGGCTTTAAATTTATCAAATGTGTACCGAGTACCGACAGACGTATGGAACGATGTGCACTTCAATTGCAACACGTCCATTTGACGGACTTGTATAGAGCTTGAGATCTCCAATATACTGCGACAGTTGAGTAGACCTTGAGTTCAGCTCTTGAACCGGTCACAGGTCAACTAGCCAATCTTGCAAATGGGCGTTCTCTTTAGGCTGATGTATGACAACTAGCTGGAGCATCTTCATTTCTTAGCAATTATGTCAGTACTGTTCGATGATAATTTGACCTGGAAATTATTTTCAAGTATCCATGGAGCTAGGGTGCTTGCGTCGATGGGTGACCTCACGCTCGTTGACGTCGCCATGACCACCACCAACGGGAGCACGCCAACCACGGAGGTCACGGTTGATCTGCACGAGTATTTAAAATAGCTGTCAGATTTAGCAATTGAAAGCAGTTTGGTCAAACTATCCGGCTATTAGCCGATTAATGCATGTGTTAATTGAGCCAGAGTTCTTCAGTCTACATACACATACGAATGCCTCCTTTATTTAAGTATTTAACATAGGCATGCACTCATACAAGGACACTCCTACCGCGAGATTAATCTAAGGTTCTCCCTCCAGTACTTTTTACTCTGCATAATAGGTTTGTCTTAAATCAAAGTTTATAAAATTTGACCAACTTTATAGAAGAAAAGATCAGCATCCGGGGTACCAAATCAATGTAATTTGATCCAACATAGAGCATATTTTCATATTGTATTGATTTGGTATTACAAATGTTGGCGTTTTTTCTTATAAACTTGATCAAATTTTAAAAATGGAGGGAGTATAAGGTATTGATTCGCCTGCGTATGTGAAAACCTATACGTGTAGTCCATGGCAGGGATCTCGGCGACGGCATGCTCGGCCTTGTATATTGTCGTCTGTCAGTTAGTTCAGTAGGACTACTAACTCTAGTGTTAAATTCAGTTTCGGCAGTTGGCAGTTTGGCCAGTTTGTTCAGTTTGCGAATAAGTCATGCGCCCCCGAGTCTTTTCACGAGATGACCCTTGTTTCATATGACAGGCAGTCGTCATGTGTTGTTAAGGGGGAGAGGAAGGCCACTTTGGATACACAGCGAGGCTTCACCTCGTGGTGCTACATACATGCAGACATGAGTGTGCGATGTTGCTGAATTTTGTTATCGAACCGGATGGTTTGAAACTCCCACACTGCGACGGCATGAGATGATGATGTCTGCTCAGACATTCATGGATGTGGCCTAAGTGTCCGATTCAAATATTTCAGGGTGAAGGCAGATCGTTGTGCTCTTGATACACAAACATGTACAAGTATTATTATTATTTTGCCTACTTGTTTAAAGGATGTGTAGCCTAATAAAAATAAAAAAGAAGTATGGGTTAAAACTTATACACACATATTTCACAACTGTATGTACATGTAATTTTTTTAGAAATTTTGAAACTTTAAGATAATGCTTTTTACCTAAAAAACAATAGGCTCCATCGAGCAGGGGAACTGTTTTGCATCTTCGGGCGTTCAGTTTGCTATTCAAATTCTGGAAGCCCAAACATAACCCAGCCAACGTATATTTTAAGATAGCACCAACACTGCATCCATGGTGGTTTTTGAGATACATATTTTTTTCATCGACAACTGAATATATCAGTCACAAGTTTAACAGTTTTTTTGTTTTGAAAAAAGGCTTTTCAGCCATGCTTTTTTACGAAAGCATCGCACCAAGCTTTACAGTTACACAACAAGCTCAAGATTTACCTACATATCGGGTGGTCACTGGTCAGGTATATCATCGAGAACCTAGAAGATAACACTTTTACGATCAAGCATATCGGTACGGTGTACAAATCAGAACTAGTAAAATTACTAAGACAATAGAACTGTCACATAAATGGATGAAATATTCAGAATATAAGCAAACTAATGCAGTGCTTGTTTTAATTTGTGGGCGCTTCATTCTCGATATTCTGGAGCATAGGAATATCATCCGGTGCAGAACTAAGATCAGTTTGGTACTTTACACTCTGACCATATTGTGCGGACTGTCCAGTGATTTGGTTGAGACGTTGTTCTACTTGTTTCATATCCAGACGTTCGTCTATGTTAGGTTTTAGACACTCCACGGCAACCTCGCTGACCATTTCTAGAACCTTAATGTCCTCCTCCTTTGTAATAGCCGTATCAACAAAGCTTCTTACTTCTTTATCAAGAGAAGCTTGAACAAAGTTCGCAACATACCTCCTTTGTTTATCGTATACGGCAGGCCTCCTTGTGATAAGTTCTATGAGAATAACTCCGAAGCTGTAGACATCACTCTTCTGTGTAACAACTCCTTCTTCCATATATACTGGATCTATGTAACCTAGATCCCCAATGACATGGTCAGTCTTCTCTGATTTTCCTCTCGTGAGCAGCCTTGTGGTTCCAAAGTCTGAAACTTTTGGATTGAAGTTTTGATCTAGAAGAATATTGGCAGATTTAACATCACCATGACGAATTGTACTCTCCGCTGCTGAATGCATGTATGCTAGTCCTTCTGCTGACCCGACAGCAATTCCAAGGCGTGCATCTACTGATATGATATCTGTGCGCTTCAATCCAAATAGAACATCATATAGACTCCCTCTCGCTACATATTCATACATCAACATTGGAACATCCACCTCTAAGCAACAGCCTAGGAGCCTAACAATATTTTTGTGCCTCATTTCAGACTGGATTATAACCTCATCAGTGAATTCCTTCTTCATGGCCTTGTCAATTTTGATAGAAATCTTTACAGCCACTTGTTGTTTGTCTTCCATAGTTCCCATATAAACCTTGCCAAAGTGGCCCTCGCCAATGACATGTTTGTAGTTACTTGTTATTTGTTTTAGTTGTTTCCTTCTGTAGATCCTTATATTCTTCACACCTTTCAGTATTGGACCACCATTTTGTTCATAGACCCTCTTCAGTTTTAGGTGTTGAAGGGACATAACCGTGAGCACACAAACAACAACAAAGGCAGCGAGGCCTGTAAAGTGCAGAATCATGAAGCTTTTAGTCAAATAAAAATAAAAATATGGATACTATCGTTGTATTTCACATAATTAAACAACAGAAAGATTTATATTGCAAGAGTGACATCAAGTAAAAGTAATGAAGTGGGTAAAGTAGTACTATTGTTCTCGATTATGTACAACTTATACAAGAGCCCAAGGATAAGAAGCGGAGGGAGTGAACAAGGAGGAAAATGACGAAGACATCCCTAATACAGTTACACCAACTACCCCTATGCTACACTTGATCAAGTATCCAGAATAGAAGAACCGATCACCAACGATCGTGTGCGATAACTCAGTTATCAGGTATTTTCTTTTGTTGGAACTATTTCTTATGGTCATGAGAATATGTTGTTGCATGAACTAGATGTGTTGTATTTTTTTTTAAATGATGGTCCTAGCATGCAAAAGAGAGGAAACCACAAAAATCTTGATCAAGCACGGAAATGGAAAGAACACAAATAAATACTCCCTCCGTTCCAATTTAATTGATTTCCTATCCATCACATGTGGATGTATCTAGTCATGGTTATATATATAGATACATACACATGTGATGGATATGAAGTCAATTAAATTGGAACAGAGGGAGTACAAATCCTTAAGTGAAGATAGGAGGATGTGCTCCTAGATGGAAAAAGTAATAATTTAAATATATGAAATTCTAGAAAATAGACATCTAAATGACACGAGTACTTAATGCTTACTAAATTTGTGGGAGGAAGACAAGATTTGCGCCTTGCTTAAAAATATTAGAGCTCATGATTTAACCTTTTTAGACATCTAAATCTCCATGTTCTGTAGGTGCGTTGAGAAATTTCGTAAAAAGAAGGCAACATTAACGTCTCGTGTTATTCAACGTTTTACTTTTTTAAAGCGCCACAATTTGATTAAAATGAGGAAAGTAACTATAAAATGCACAAATACTAGATGGATAAAAAAAATGTGTAATTTGTTGGTGCTTAGTTCTTACCTAGAACCACCTTTGCTGCAAGCGGAAATGTCTCTGAGCAGTTCCCTTTTTTAGCGTCGCCTCTCATTCCGGGTTTGCAGCGACAATCATATCCTCCAAGCTTGTTCTTGCAGATCCCGAAGCAGGGATATGTGTCAGGCATCTCGCACTCATCGATGTCTGGAAAAGAAATGAAGGGCATGCATGTAATTAAGATCGTGGTAAGAAACAGAGAGGACGGGAGGTACAAAACACAACAGAGCTGACGCGACTACCTTGGCATCCATTGACGATGTAGGGGTTGCCATGAAATTTCTCCCAGCACTTGCAGACGTAGCCACCTGTGGCCACGTTGGAGCAAGAGCTGTTGCCGCTGACGCAGGCGTAGTCCGCAGGTAGCTGCTGGCCTTTCGCCGGGCAGTAGGAGGAATTCGGGTCTCCGCTGCTCCACATGGCGAAATCGACCGCGACAGGCACGCCCCTGGGGAGCCTACCGGACAGCTCGTAGCCGTACAGGTCCGGCGTGGAGAAGTTGTACCAGGAGCTCTCCACCACCATGCCGTATGCGCACGGGCTGATTTGCCACGTCGATGTTACTGCCCGGTCCATGAACAACACCATGAAGCTGGTGAGAGGTGGCGCTCCCGGCGGCAGGGTGGCCACGCAGCAGCCCAGCCCGGAGCACGACCGATTGGCCGCGTACTTCTGGTTGTAGGACATCATCCTCGAGAGGCAAAAGGGGGAGTAGTAACTCCCCGTGGAGTCCGATGCGTTGAGGTTGGTGAAGAGCTTAAGGTCCACGCTGGCGCCGACGCCTACGAGGACGTTGCCAGTCACGGACAGGAGGAACGGGCCTGTGTCAAAGTACGTGGACTCGGTTTTTTCCACGAAACTGGTGGCGCTTACGCTGCAGAGGGAGCTCACCGCGGCAAGTACCCGTGCCCCGCTCGTGGCGACGGACACATCGACGAGCGATGGAGGCGGGGTCAATTTCTGTTTCGCCGGACTTCAGTACCGTCCCCGTTCTGGTAGAGTTCCACTAGTATGATTGCTCGGTGCGAGCGAGGAAGGCGCGAGGGGGGAGGAAGGAGTCGTTGCAGACGACCTGAAAGCCCGGCCGGAAGCAGCCGGGCGTCATGCCGAACGGGAAGGGGATGCTCGTCTCGCCGCACTTGTCTGGGCAGCCCTCACGTGTGATCGGCTGCGCCTCCTCAGCACTGGCTGATGGGGGGATGCCCAACCGGGTAGGCCCAGGACCCCGAGTCGGCCTTCAAGGCCGGGTGGCCCAAAGCCCACCCGGTGTCGGTATGACGGCTCGGAGAGGCGGCAGCAGATATTTTCGAATCAGTCTGCGATTGTGTATCCCGAAGAGTGCGCTCCACGAAGCCGCACTTGTAGGCAGGATAGCTAGCGCCGCCAGCAGAACCCGTCATTCCCTGTAAACCCTAGCCGGCTCCCTATATAAAGCCGGCAAGGAGCAACCCTAGAGGCGGACTCATCTCATTCCATAGCCTCCGGAGCACCCGCAAGATCTGGTGCGCACACCATTGTACGCCCCATTCATATCCAAATATATACAAGCAGGAGTAGGTCTTTACCTCATACAGAGGGGCCGAACCTGGGTAAACTCTGCGTGTGCTACCTCTCTGTGAATCCTACGTCGTCTGGCTCACACCCGAGTTAAGCCACCCCGTATGGCATCTGCCGTGATTACCCCACGACACTGGCCAACCACTGATGTTCAGTCGCCGGCGCCACTGCAAGGAGTAGCAGCAGCAGGATGCGCAGCCGGGAATGGAACCGCGAGAGCATGCTGCTCTTCTCTTTACTCTTTGCTCTTTGTCGTCTGACTCCGTGGAGGATTGATGCTAAACATGTAGCTTGTTCATTGCTCGTCTGGTGGCACAACAATCATCTCATATGTATAATCTAAGAGCAAATTGCATTCTGCCCCCAAAACATTTTACACGTATCTATAACACCCTTGGTTTTTTTAAGCTCAGAACCTTCATATGGCTCCCTCCAAATTTCGACTCTAGTTCTTGCAGAAACCAGCTCGACCACAAGGGCACGTTTGGTTCCCTACATCTTTGTGGGGATAGGGAATTGTGGTCAAACCCAAAATCCACATAAATTTGTGTATATGGTAAATCATGCCACGTGTTCAGACTTACTCGTGAATTCTCGCATGAATGTGTCATATCAAAACATCCCAAAGAGAGGTGCCTCACCTTTCATAGCCTTGCTTGGCCGCGTCCCACCTTCCAAACCGTGCTAGACGTACCCGTCCTCTCAGAGTCTTGTGGGACCCCGCTCCTCCTTTCGGAGCCTTGTCGGGCCGCGATTTCCATTTTGAATCCACCTCACCATCCTCACGCAGCACACTCACATTCCATAAAAGTAGTCACGACCATCACCCATTGGTAGATGAATAAGTATGGTAGCACCTCCAACCCCTCGGATATCACCCGGAGGAATCCCCCTTCCAAACTAGGATACTCATATATATATTGTGTCATTGCGTGGCGATTCACATAGGCGACAATCAAGGCCATCCAGCTTAACATGATCCATAGCATTTGGTTTCCATGGTGCCATGCCCACTAGGGCACAAGGGGGGTGAAGGCTGAACCCGTGCAGAAACACGCGAGACGGTGCATTCCTATACAAATCAGTACCATTATTGCCCTCACAACTCCTTTCTCTCTCTCTCTCTCTCTCTCTCTCTCTTTCTCCTCCTCCTCCCTCACTTTCATTACCTAGTTGTTGTAGCAATTGCGGGGATTGTGGCAAAATATCACCTTCGTGCAGATTGAAGATGCCCAGCAGATGCTTGGGGCTCTCGAGACTAGTCCCAAAGATCGCCCATCGTCCTTTCGGCCTATCATGAATAACCTTGTGTCGACAATGGCAGGAACTTCATTTGTAGTTGTTGTCCTTCAAATGGTGGTGGGGACTTCAATGGAGGTTAGTTCTTCTTCAAAAGATCTTGCTCTTATTGCTCGCCTTGTCGATCCTGTTGTAAGTTCTTCAAGCTCTATCCACAATGTAGTTAGATTTATGACACTGTTATGTCCGGGGTTTGAGAAGCATGGGGATTTGGTTAGGGTTTTCATTCAAATCCATCGTGCATGTTTTACGATGATGGTAGTTTTCGGTTGGATATGAAATTTAAGTGGATTTAGTACATCATGTTTTCCATTGTTCAAATATGCATGAAATTGTCATCGGATAGGGTTTTTTTTTTACATTATCCGTGCATGCATGCGTATGTACTACGCTTACTAATGTACCATGTTTGACGATCTACACATTATTCTTCTTGCTAGATATGGTGCAGTGTTCCAATTGAAAGTGAGCATAATGTGAACTAAGCAAGCAAGAACACTAAAGGTAAGCCCTAAACGGAGAAAAAAACCAATTCGTTATGCATAAACCAACCAGGTGATCCCACGTCGTTATGTAAGACGATTCTATAACAATCTTGTCCTAAGGCCCTGCTTGGTTCACTGTTTTGGGGTCGGAAACTGTCGGGGAAAAATCCGGACCTCACCAGGTATGTATACTTTACGTGCAAGACGCGGGTGGAGAAATATCGGGGGAAAACCGTACAGCCTTTCCAATTGGCCTAAGTGTAGCATTTCTGTTAGAAAAAAACACAAGCAATTGGCGGAAACTGCTTTGTGCACCCGAGCTCCAGTGCTCCTGCCACTTTAAAAAATTTGAAAAATAAATTTAAAAGTTTCAAAAAAAATCTGAAAAAAATCATGCGTGTTCTCAATGATGTATACTACATGCGTGAAAAATCTCAATGCATAATCAATTATATTATAGTCTAAACAAAAAAGACAATATGGGGAGATTTGAAACTATGCATTGTTGACTATAATAAGATTTGTAAATTTGTCATTTGTGTGTAGGTCAAAATATATAGTATTTTGCATTGTGATTTTGCACGTCTACAGGGTGCATCATCTAGAACATGTATGATTTTTTCAGATTTTTTTTAAACTTTTAAATTTATTTTTCGATTTTTTAAAAGTGCCCGGAGCCTAGGAGCTCGAGTGCAAGAAATCTTTACTCATTGGTTGGGCCCTTCTACAAAACGCATCTTGTGCGGAGGTCCTCTAGAGCTGTCGGCCAACACTCCACCTATGGTATCTCGGCGTTCCTCCGAAGCCTCGGTCAAAAGAAAAAGAGGCAGAAGGCCAAACATTCAGAAGCTACAGTGATTTCATAGGTGCCGACTGATGGCTTTACAAGGTCCACCATTAACGCCAAATAAAATACCTATCCGGCCGTGAAAGCGAAATATAATGAAAAAATATGATGCGTGGAGAATATTAAGTGTGATTGCCTATCTCGTGTGCTGACCAAAGTCTGGCACATGTCGTTGTTGGTTGATCAAACAGCCTACCGAAGTCCTACCGGAAACAGTATTTTTTTTCCCCAGAGAAGACATGCTTACTTTTCATTTGTTTCCTAGTTTATTCAGAATTTTTAACAGTTTTATAGTTCGTTTGTCAGCACTCAGCTGTACGTAGCTTCGTATCGGGCGAGGTGTCCGAATCAAGTTCTAGTCCATTTAGCCATATGCGGAAAGGATGCACCGCCGTCGTGCTGACTTCTCCCCGGCCGTCGCCTCTCATGAATAAGCCTGGGATTTATGAAATGCAATGCACGGAAAATACGGCAAGATCGACCTTGTGACGAAACATTAACCTAAAGTGAACCATGTGCCAAAGTTTAGCCTTTCGAACCTCTCCAGGAAAACGCAATAATGTCGACGGATTTTTATCGGGGTCATCGGCATACAGGGCCATATGCCGAGCACCCACAAATTCCGTCGGCAAACATTAGCCGTCGGTGTGCAAGGTTACATCCCGACTGTTTTCTTTGAGCGGCCGTCGGCATATATCATAGTATGCCGAGGGCTACGACATCTAATATGGCCCTTAGCATAAGCGAAAGGTATGCCAGGCTCTTGGCATACACGGGCACGACTGGCCCTATATGCCGACAGCCCGGCCCTTTGCAAACATCCCGACGTCGTCAAATGACGGTCTCGACACTTTTGTCTGCCGACGACTAGGAATAACTCTCAACGGCTTTCCTACGTCGACGGCCTTCGAGCTAGATGCTATCGACGGCAACCTTCGGCATAGGTGTGTGCCGACGGACTTTGGATACATGCCAACGGCTCGGCATAGTTCCTTATTCATGTAGTGTCGCCGAAGTTTTCGCCGATCGGCCACTAGTAGAAAAAGGTTTATACGTTAAATGTTACCTGTGGCACACAGACTTGTCTGTGCGCCACAGATAATCTCTCTCCTCCCTGTAAGGATTTCGGACAACTTACCTGTGACGCACCATCTTTTCTGTGCGCCACGGGTAAAAAAGAGGAAAGAGAATACCTGTGGCGCACACAAGTGGTGTGCGCCACAGGAAGTTGTCGCCAGATACATGGAAAATTACCTAAAGCACACGGGATACGCATCGGATTTTTGTTCGCCACAGATAATGAAAGAAAAAAACTAACCCACGACTCCTCTCTCTCTCTCCTCGTTATCCTCTCCCCACGACTCAAGCACGACCGCCCCCTCCTCTCTCCTCCTTGCTCGCCACACCTCCTTGTATGCACTCTTTTTGTCACTAATGGCTATGATGTATGAGGTCATTCGTGCATTCGAGAGGTGTCTTTTAGTATCTACTGTTTTGCAAAAATGGTACTATTTGTGTATGCTTGTAGGTATTAAGAGATCATCTTTTGAGTGTTGTCAATGATGATGGATGTTCTAGCATTGTCACCACATGACAGCCACCAAAATTAAGAACCATGGATAAGTCATTGTTTCTTGTACTTCATTTTGTTGGTTGTCATGCGGTGCATACCTGAGGCTTCCATGCTCTGCATTTTCTTTGTAGGCCGATAATTGTAATGTGGCACAGTACAGGTGCAAAAGGTGTCTCCACTGTATCTTGAGTGATGTACAAGTAGAATTCGTGTGCACAACTCTTGGTACCGTGGAGCCATTTCTTGGCACCACAACTTGTGCTCTTGTTTATGAGACCGATTTGTTGTTCTAGTTTCATTTTCTCTTTCGCACCAAGCCGATGATTACAATGTGGCATGACATATGTGCACGAAGGTGACTTGTATAGGACCTTGAGTGATGTACAAGTTCAATTTCTGTGCATGCCTCTTGGTCCCTGTACAGAGTCATCTCCTGTGATCTTTGTTTGCTATTTCTTATGAGGCAATCTTTTGTTCTTGTGCCTATGATGACCTGTTGAACATGTGAGGCAATATAAACACTGTCACCACCATACAGCCACCAAAACTAAGAACGATGCACAACTAATAGTGTGTTGTACTTGTTTTTGTTGGCTTGTCTGGTGGCGGATAATTATGTAGGCCTTGCTCAAAATAACTGAGGCTATGTTCTTGTGGCACATTTTACTTGTTGGCTTGTCTTGTTGTGCATATTTGTGTAGGCCTTGTCACTTGTGAACATAACTCAGGCTACAATTTTGTGTCATGTATGATGATGTTTTGACACAAGTTGGCGATTTGTTTTGCAGTCATCGAAGGGCAAGAATGTTGTTGAGGACAATGGTGGCAGTGCTTCCAAGAGGAGGAAGGTCCCCGTCGACTTCTTCCACGAGGAGGTGTCCCCAACCCACTTCTGCAAGGTGATCCGGGCACTTGGCTAGGACTTGCTGTCCATTCCTCCAGCGTTTCGTCATCACCTAGGAGAGGTCTCTAAAGAGATCGTCCTCAAGACAAACACTGGCTACAACTGTTTGGTCACCGTCGTCGAGCGTAATGGAGCTGCAGCGATTGACAACGGATGGGCACCATTTGCCATGTGCCACGACATCAAAATCGGGCACTTCATCACCTTCAAGATGCTCAACCCAAAAGTCTACAGAGTTACCATCATCAACACCGATGGTGTCGAGATTGTGAAGAAGTGTGATGAACATCCCCTGAACCTGCTGAACATGCATCTGGTACCTGCCACCCAGAAGTCATGAACTCTATCTTTACCTGTCGTCTCGGTCTGTTTAGGGTTGCTATGACTGTTATCGCTATGATCCTATGACTGTTATCGCTTGTTGCTATGACTGCTGTTAAGTTTAATACTGTTGTCGCTATGATCTTATGACTGTCGATGATTTCGTGCTTTGGTAGTTTAGGTGCACCTATGCTGGTAAGCTCACCACTCCAAGAAGTGGTGACAGTACAATCCTGGGCGCACGTAACCATGCTTTACAACCTAAGTACAAGATACGGTCGACCAAACAGCGCATGCTTAGAAATTTGCACCGAGTCAAACGGGACTGACCGGAACATTGTTGGCAACCAAACGGGCTGCATAACATGGCTCAGTCCGCATTTTTGCAGGATCAAGCTCGCCAGGGCCACAGATTCAAAAGGGCTAAAAATGGTGCGAGCAACCAAACACACCCGTAGTGTCGCCGAAGTTTCGCCGATCGGCTGTGTACGGAATTGTTGGGTCGTTGGCGTTTGGTGTCGTGGCCAATCATTGTCATGAAACTGCATGCAATCCTGGCGGTTTGCTGCCTAAGCGAATGTATAATGGATGACGTTAGATTTATCTTAAAGTGACCTTGTTGGATGTTTGCTTAGTTGGAAGAGAGAATCAAGAAATAGCATGTTGTCTTCCCTTACCTAAGCGATGGTCTCTTAAAATTAAGAAAATGGCCCAAGGCACACTCCTTTCACCTGCCATACGGAGAGATGACGGTCACTTAATCACAGTCCTTTTGAGTTTCGATCGACGGTAACACTCTTCATAGGCGGGTGGATAGTGACAGATGGCAGAAGCCTGACTGTCTTTTACCCTAACCTGCCTCCAGAAGAACAAAAGGATACGAGGCCAGCATGTGTGTCCCGGGAAAACAACACTCCCGCTTGTCAGTCACTAGTGTCCAGCTGACAGTAGCACCCCAACACTTTTTGTATGAGCATTTTTCACCTCACATTGGATCCACAGTGGATCAAAATCTCACTAAATTCATATTGGCCACTAGAGCATTTACGTGTGTGTAAAATATAAACACCAGATTTTGATCCACTGTGGCTCCTACAGCTCAACAACCCCACTCGTGGCTCTGTAGTTCAACTATAAAACAAAATTAGTGCATTGCATATATCGCCGAAGGTTTTTTTTTTTTTTTGAAACAATGGGTGTGTTCGGATGTCCTCCATAGACTATTAACTAACTCTAAATGAATTGTGGATATCTGTATTCTTAACATACTGAAACGATTGCCATTATTCGTATCAAACCAATAGCGATTCATACAAGCTAAATCTTCTAATCAATGGTGGGCCAATAATGATTTTTTTTGCATATGTATTAAGACGCTCGGCCTGATTTCGAAATTGTCCCGAGTTTTATATGTTGTTTTCATTGCAAAATGAGGGGGTCTTATTATACCGTCTTCACATTTAAACTCTTTACATATACGTACAATTACAGCTCGGATTACTTCGGATCATTCCATGGACATTTGCGGCAATGCGTCTTTGATTACAGCAACAATAACATCACCGCATTCCCAGAACTCCATCAATTTTGATTCTAGCGTCTCGACCGGAGCAGAGAACGTTTGGCAATGCTACAGGTTTTGGCTGCGCCGTCAGCCCATTTGTGCTGTACCAGCCTGCTTCTAGGCCCGTTTAGATGTGCTGGAATTGAGCCCAAGACGTGCTGGTTCACATCTTTGTTGTTCGTCTTCCTAGCCCCCATCGATTCCCCATAAGGCCACACTCCCAATTCTTTTTTTTTTAGATCAAGAGGGCCCCTTAACGGGGGAGCCCCAGTTCCATTTTATTGAAATGAAACCAGCCACGAGTACCTCAAGGTTCAGTACAGAGCAATACTGGAAACTAAACTGCAGTTCACTAAAGTTGATAGGAAGAAAAACGAAACTAAGGGGTCTCAATGTGAAGAGAGGGGAGTAGCTCAACCAGAAACATAAACATATAGCATAAACAAAGCCAAACAAAACGGCGAAGGTCTTGTTGCTTCAAATCAGAGAGGACCTGCCATTCTTCTCAGACGGGGGGCCTGCCCAAGGCGCTGTAGTGCCCGACGATCTCCAGAAGCTTGGTCTTGATCTCCTGAGGCGGCAGCGAATCCTTAGGCAGCAGTGGCTTCCCCCATATCTTCCCGGCGGGGGTGATTGGAGACTGCACCATTAGCTGCTGGAAGCATGGTGGCGTGGCTGGGGCAGCCGCATCCAGACCTGGCGGTGGGAGCGAGGCAACGAGAGAGCTCAGCGACAGCCCCCGCTTCACCCCCACGGTAGCGCTGGGATTTCCTTCAATTTCCTCGAGATCATTTGTTCGAAGCAGTCGACCTTCTCCAGCATGTGGGGCTTGAAAAGGAGCCTCCACTTTTTGATGGTTCTGAGGATCATCCACCAAACCTGTTTCATACAAAGCCAAGTTTGGTTGTCAAAAATCAAAGCATTGTGTGACTTCCAAATGCCCCAGAGCACCGCAGCACAAATAGCATTAGTTGCAGCATGCTTTTTATTTGAAATCCAAAGCTTAGCTATCGACAGGTAGCTAGATCCAATGCTGAAACCAAGGAAAGACGAAACAGAGCACCATATTTCCTTAGACACAATGCAGTCAAAAAAGAGATGATCAATTGTCTCCAAATCTTTGCAAAAGACACAGTCAACCGGCTTATGCATTTTGCGTTTAAGGAGATTATCACGAGTCATCAATTTATTGTTAGAAAGCAGCCAGAGGAAAATTTGCACCCTGGGAGGGATGATCAGAGACCAGATCGAGGGTTTATACACCTGTGTCATGCCTCTGAAGCTAAAGATTTTGTAGACGGAACTAGTGGAGTAGACTCCTTTAGAGTCATAGGCCCAAATAATGGAGTCGCAGTCTGCAGAAAGGCTAACGCTATCAGCAATCTGCTCTAACTCATACCATTTTTTTGTAACAGGGCAGGACCAAAATTCCTTCTAAAAGTGAGTTTAAGGTTCACACCATCCCACACTTTATTGATTGCGACCATGGTCTCATTGCAGACGCAATACAGGTCCCAAAATTGGACACAAAGGGGAGAGACCCCAGACCAAGTGTCCTCCCAGAAGCGAATCTTGGTACCATCTCCCACATTCCATCTATACCCAAATCTCACCGCGTCGGCGGCCCACATAAACCCTTTCCAAAATCTGGAAGCATTAAGAGTTGTGCTACAGAAAACATTAGGGTTGGATGTTTTGTACTTAGCATCAACTATGGTCTTCCAAATCCTATCCCCTGTCCCAAAATATCTTTTAGCCCAAGAGGCTAAGAGACAAATGTTGACATGTCTCAGATAAGGCACTCCCAATTCCTCCCCGTGGGCCGTCAAGGTCGTGCTGGAGCAGCGACCAGGAAAGAGGATGGAGGCGGCGTTGCCGCGTTGGGGTCGTGGCCAGGTAGTGGATGGATGCGGCGTCGGATTGGTGGCGGTCAAGGCCACGCCGACGTGCAGGTTCTTGGCTTGGGAATGGGTCGGGAGATGCGGGGCAATTGGCCGGAGCAGCGTCCGGGGCCGGCTGGGGATGCCGTGGTGGAAACCTGAGGGAGCTCCTCGATCTTAGAGGTGGAGGCGTGTGAGTCGGGGAGCAGTGGGGCGGCGTGCGAGACGGCTCTGCCGGTGGCGGCCGGAGTCGGGGGGCGGTGGAGGGCGTCCAGCGGAGGTCACGGGCGAGACAGCTCGATTCGTTTTGGGTGAGACCCCTCCTGGCACGTGGCACCGGAACTAGCGCTATGGGGGCGTTTGGGCGAAACGGCGCTATGGGAGGCGTCTCCCCACGGCTCTTAATTTTTCTTAAAAAAATTTAATTCACAACCAAAAGACATTTCATTCAAATATTTAGAAAATTTTATGAGATTTAAAAGAAATTTAATTAAACTTAAACTACAGCTAATCTAAACCTAACGGCGGTCGAAGACGTCGTAGTCCTCCTCCTTGATAGTGTAGCCGTCGTCGCCACCGATGCCGCTTGGCCCTGCCTCACCGTCAAGGGTGCCGCCCCGGAAGAAGCCGTCGTCGTCGCTGCTGCTCAGGTCGAGCAATGGCGTCCCCGTGAGCTGCGCGTGGTCGCGGAACGACCGCGCGCAGGCCTTCGGAAGAGGCAGCGTGGGGACGGCGTTCTTCGACGACTTGAACGCGGCGACGACGCCTTCAGGATCATCGGACGAGGCGGGTTGAAGCTACGCCGCTTCCAGCTCCTCCAGCAACGTCAATGGTCGCGCCTCCGTCTTCACCTTCTTCGGCAGCGAGTGACGGAGCGGGAGGCCTTCATCTTCACCATCTTACTGTCTCCATTCTCCATTACTAGAGGCCCTGGAATAATTTTTACGAGCTGCCACTTAAGTTTCTCATCATTATTTGGAAAGAAGTGGATTTAGCACGTCATCTGAATGGCATGTCATGTACTCCCTCCGTTCCAAATTAGATGTCTTTTATTTGTCTACATACGGATGTATCTATACTTGTAACATGTCTAGATACATCCGCATGTAGATAAATGGAAGGCATCTAATTTGGAACGGAGGGAGTATTTATCAATGCAACTACTATTCTACCATTACACTTTCGTCGATTATATTGTCTTGTAGCGCTATAATATGGTATGAAAAATGGCATGGTATAATACTTTATTATATTTTTTCAATGTGTGTAGCTCTATAATAGCCGACCCCATCGCCAATTTTTTCTAGATTCGGCCCTGATCATACATCCCTTTTAACACCGCCAGACAAGCAACTATCAATCAGCAAAATTTACATTCATTTTTCCACACTTAAGTATTTATCACGAATAGTGAACCTGAGGGAAAATGAAAATGTCGACTTTGATGGAATCAAATCTATCCTAAACGGAGAACTTGCCTGTGGCAAGATGGTTAGGTGGGTGGTTGTACCCTCAGCCCAGCAGAGTTAAAACCCCAGGTTTGACGCTGGTGTTTCTCATTTAGGCGGAATATTCTTTCAGTGGGAGGCGACGTTCCCGTCGACAGCGAGGCGCCCGTGGTGACTTCGTCAATCTCAAGATCCAACCACCGGCTCAGTCTTTCGGAGGTGCTCATAGGGGTAGGGTGTGCGTGTGTGCGTTCATAGGGGTGAGTGTATGCGCGTATATGTGAGCGTCTGCGTCGTACTGTGTTTCTCAAAAAAAAAATCTATCCTAAACGAAATATAAATTCTTGACGAATAATTTATCAGCCTCCTAGTAAGAAAAAAAAAATCAATGGCCGCATCACCGTACCTGAAAAGGTCAGAAACTAATCAAGCGCAGTGCTGACGATGCCTTTGCCATGTCGTGCTGGTGCCATCAAGTTTTCCCGGTCTCGCCGTGATTTACTTGCTAACACGTCTTGTATACAAAGAGGAAAATTCCGCCGTTACTATGAGCGTTCCTCTGTGCATTGCGGTGTTGGCGCTGCTTGCTCCCGTGGCGGCAACGGCGGCGGACGAGAACGACGAGCAGCTGTTGGAGCGGTTCGAGGCAGCCGTGCGGAACAAGGGGGAGCTCGGCGGATGGACCCCTAGCGATGGCGCGTGGTGCGTCGGAACGAGGCTCTCGTCGCTGTCCCTGGCCGGTGTCCTGCTCGACGTCGACTTCAGCGCCGTCGCCGACACGCTGCTGCGACTGGGCGCCGTCGAGACCGTCAGTCTTAGAGGCGCCAAAGTCCGCGGCTCACACGAGGATGCCTCCGGCCGAGGCTGGAAATGCGGCCGCACGCTGGCCGTGCTTGACCTGTCCGGGAACGGCGCGCTGCAAGTATCCGTCGCCGATGCTGCCGCGCTCGCCGCCGCGTGCGGCGGGCTGAGAGAGCTGAACCTTTCTCGCAACGATCGCGGCGGTGGCGGCGGCGGCGGCGGCAGGAGGGTAGACGGAAGCGCTGCGGGCTTCGCCGGTTTGGATGTCCTTGACATGTCGTACAACTGGATCGTCGCTGACCTCGGCTGGATCGCCGGCGACCTCGGCGCTGGGGGTGTCCGCTGGCTGGGCCTTGGAGGGAACACGATCTTCGGGTCACTCACGGCGTTCTCCAACTGCTCCAGAATGGAGTCGCTTGACCTGTCGGGCAATTCCATTTCCGGCGAGGTTGCGCCCGGTGTCCTCGTAGGCTGCAGCGCTCTGGTTTCGCTCGACCTATCCGACAACAGCTTGACAGGCGTTTTCCCGCCGGACATCCTGGGGCTCGCGTCGCTCTCCCACCTCGACCGGTCGCGCAACAACTTCTCCGGCGTGCTCCCAGCCTCCCAGCCGGCGACGCGCTCGCTGCTGGGCTTCCGCGTCTCGCAACGCTCTCTCTATATTCCAACTACTTCAACGGCTCCCTGCCGGATTCCATCGGCGCGCTTTCCGAGCTCACGACGCTGGACCTCAGTTCCAACAAGCTCACCGGTGCTATACCGAAGTTCTGCCCTAGCACTGGAGCGTCCAAGCTTGACTGCTTGAGGCGCTCTACCTGCAGAACAACAGAACAACTACCTTACCGGAGGCATCCCACAGGGCATCTCCAACTGCGCCAGCCTCGAGTCTCTCGACCTCAGCCTGAACTACATCAATGGCTCCGTCCCCACCTCTCTTGGCGACCTTCGCCTTCTCCGAGACCTCATCTTCTGGGAAAACGAACTAGAGGGCGAGATCCCGGCGTCACTTGCCGGTGCTCGCGGGCTCCAGAATCTCATCCTTGATTACAACGGGCTCACCGGCGGCATCCCGCCGGAGCTAGTGAACCGCAAGGATCTGAACTGGTTATCCCTCGGAAGCAACCAGCTCTCCGGGCCGGTGCCGGCATGGCTCAGGCGGCTAGGCAACCTCGCGATACTGAAGCTGAACAACAACTCTTTCTCGGGCCCGATACCGCGGGAGCTAGGAGAGTGCGAGCGATTGGTCTGGCTGGACCTCAACGACAACCAGTTGACTGGAGCGATACCGCCGGAGCTGGCGAAGCAGTCCGGGAAGATGGCCGTGGGCCTCGTCACCGGGCGGCCGTACGCCTACTTGCTCAACGGCAAGCAGCGGAGCGGCGAATGTCGAGGCAAGGGGAGCCTGCTCGAGATCGGCGGCGTCCGCTCCGAGGATCTAGACCGGATGGCCAGCAAGAAGCTGTGCGACTTCACCGTGGAGGAGTTCATGGGGACCACGGCGGAGTTCAGGTTTGGAAATGGCTCCATGGTATTCCTGGACCTGTCCTTCAACCAGCTCGATTCCGAGATCCCAAGGAGATTGGAGACATGTACTACCTCACGGTCATGAACCTTGGGCACAATTTGCTCTCCGGTGCCATCCCCGACGAGCTTGGAGGCACCAAGAAGCTGTCCGTGCTTGACCTGTCACACAACAAGCTGGAAGGCCCGATCCCCGGATCATTGTCCATGCTGGCGTATTTCTTGTCGGAGATTGACCTGTCAAACAATAGGATCAATGGATCAATACCGGGCCAGGGGCTGGGACCTCTTGCCAGTTTTCCACCGAGCCAATACGCGAACAACTCTGGCTTGTGTGGTTTCCCTCTGCCTCCATGCCTATCAACCCAAGACGTACCTCCCTCCGGTGACAAATACTACTTGCTGAAAATCCTATTGCCAGGGCTCACTATAGCTCTTGCTGCTATTGCTCTTTGCTTATACCTAAGGATCGTGAAGAACACTATGAAAAAAGGTTCTACTCATGATCTGCCGGGCCATGTAGGCCATGAGTTAATCTCTCAACTTGAGCTTGCTCGAGCCACCGATAATTTCAGTGAAGACCACTTGCTGGGATCCGGAGGCTCTGGAAAAGTTTTCAAGGGCCAGCTGAGTAGCGGCTTGGTGGTTGCCGTAAAGGTTCTCGACATGCGGTCCAAGCACACCATCAGAAGCTTCGAAACCGAGTGCCGTGTGCTTCGCATGGCGCGGCACCGTAACCTGATACGGATAATCAACACATGTTCTAGCCTGGACTTCAGAGCCCTGGTGTTACAGTACATGCCAAATGGAAGCTTAGACACGCTACTGCACCACTCCCAAGCGAGGGGGACACAATTCGGGTTTGGCGAGAGGCTAGGCGTCATGCTCGACGTGTCAATGGCAATGGAGTATCTGCACCATGGATACCATGAAGTTGTTTTGCACTGCGACTTGAAGCCAAGCAATGTCTTATTTGACGGGGACATGATTGCACATGTGGCTGACTTCGGCATTGCAAGGCTATTACAAGGTGATGAGAGTTCTTCAGCCATCTCCTCAAACATGCCTGGCTCGATTGGGTACATGTCACCAGGTACCTAATTAACACTTGTTACCTTGCCCAATATATACACCTACTTCATGTTAATTAGATTGATCAATAATTAATGTCGGTTTCTGGTCATCTTTGCTTGTGAAGAGTACGGGTCATTTGCAAAAGCGTCACGGAAGAGTGACGTGTTCAGCTATGGGATATTGCTCCTTGAAGTTTTCACCGGAAAGAAGCCTACAGATGCTATGTTCGTTGCTGAGCTGAGTCTCAGGCGGTGGGTTCACCAGGTATTTCCTTCAGAGCTCGTCCATGTCATGGATAGCCGGCTACTGCAAGGATGCTCTGTAAGCCCCGACCTGCATGATACCTTCCTTGTGCCAATAATGGAAATTGGCTTGCTATGCTCCAACGACTCGCCAAACGTCAGGATAAAGATGGGAGATGTGGTCTTGACGCTAAAGAAGATCCAAATGGAGTACACCAAATGGACAACGGAGACATCGTGGGGTGCAGCCTAATGATGCATGACTATGGCCGGGTTTGTTCGGTTGAGCTTTGGTTTGTCTGAAAGAAGTTGTGGGAAGTAGCTATGCCAAAATAGCTATGAGATGTGTGCTGTGAGCAAACTGTAGACGGCATTTGGCGGGTAACTGAAATGTAGTTGTGGGGGTAAATAATTAATAGCATGAATTCCACTTTTTACCCCATAGTTGTGCATCCGTGACACATATTACCTCATATAGTGAGAATTTTACCGAAATACCCCATCTATAAAATTCTGTTTTTTTAGGGTCCCGCTGGGGGTCGTGGAATGAACACATTTTTTACCCCATTTTAGCATTTTAAATGTTCCGTTAGATAAGACCGACATAGGCGTCGCTCGCCGACTATCAAACAACGCGATCATTACCGCCCTTGTGGGCATTTGGAGGCCCAAGACACACTTTTTCCACCTGCCCTAGGGAGAGACTAGGGTCGCCCTAAGCACGGCCCTTCCCAATGAGGAAAGCACGGGTACGACTAGGGAAAGGGAACCCTTTCCAAAGGTCACCCGACGCTGGATAACAGGCCACGTGGCGAATCGTGGGAGGAAGCAAAAACAAAATTCCACACGGCAACGGCCGTGTAGCGACGCGCGTACGTGCCTATAGTGGCAGAATATGGCTTGCGTACGTGCTGGATCACAGGAAGGCTCAGGCTAGCTGGCCAGATCGATCCGCGCGTACATCTGTTCTGCGCCGAGCTGCTTCTGTTCGGCGGCCGAGAGATCGATCGTGTACACCTGGTCCTCCGAGCCAAAAACGGTGTACAAATTATACACAGGACGCGGCTGCATTCGTCTTGTCTATATTCGTAGTACAAAAAATTGATGTATATCTATGTTACATATTGTACAACTATATAAACATAGTTTGTACAACTAATAGGTGGTACAACCATATAACCAAATATTGTACAACTAGACAAACACAGTTTGTACATACACATGTTGTACAACTAAACAGACACGTATTGTACAACTAGACAGACACATATTGTACAAACACAAATTGTACAACTACATAACACATATTGTACAACTAGACAGACATAGACTGTACAGACACAGGTTGTACAACTAGACAGACATAGGTTTGTACAGACACAAGTTGTACAACTAGACAGACACAGGTTGTACAAACACGGGTTGTACCACCAGACAGACACGGGTTGTACAGACACAGGTTGTACAACTAGACAGACATAGGTTGTACAGACACAAGTTGTACAACTAGACAGTTGTACAAACACGGGTTGTACAACTATAGAGACACAAGTTGTACAACCAGACAGACACGGGTTGTACAGACACAGGTTGTACAACTAGACAGACATATGTTGTACAACTATACATAACCGGTTGTACAAAAAAAAATTCGTCGAAACATATCAATATGGGATCTAGTTTTGAAGATCTCGACGCGAGGAGATCAAAAGTGAAAACGGTTCGTAATTTGGATAAACGGTTCTCAAGATATTTGGTTTTTAAAATTCATATTTGAAAAATAAAAGGCAAAAAGGGAAACTGTATGCCCACGTATGTGTATACCCTTCCTTTCTCTCTCATACTCCCCCACTTTCAATCTAATTGTGACACATGGCAGACATGTAGACAACCAAAAATGGATCATGTGAGGAGAAACCGACATTTATCACAATTAGAACGATGGTGGAGTTACCTTTGCAAAGGAAACCCTTTTTCTAGTGATTTCCGGAAAGCACTCTTAACGCGGGGATGGATGGTGACAAGTGGGCAGTGCGCTTTTGGCCTGACCAGCTTTTTACCCTAACCAGCCTCCAGAAGGACAAGAGGATAGGAGGCCGGCCTGTGTGTCCCGTATAAGTAGTGCAACGCACACCTACGGAAAACACCAGTACACCACTCCTTATCCGTCACTAGTGTGTCTGAGTAGCACCCCCACACTTTTTTCACCTCACGATTGTTGCTGCGAGAAGAACAAACATGTGGCCTCCTCAAAAGGTTTGATTTAGGACAGAGAATTAAGTTGGAGCATAGTTTACAAAACAAAGACGGAAGATGGGTGACAAATATTTGCCTGCCGATTATACCACCAACTATTTAAGGTTGACAAACTTTGAGGCGACGCCAAGCATCACGGCAATGACACTGAAACAACCAATCGGTTACACAGACTTACAGAGTCAATGAACACATACATGTATCTATACATGCCGCAATTATTTGGTTGCCAAATACCTTGAGCTAGGACAGACCAAACCATCACCCCGGCAAAAAAAAAGAGGCACTTTTTGCTGGGTAAGATTCACTATAAAGGAAGGGTAAACTAACACATGGGGAAGAAAATTCCAAAATGTCAGTGTAATAATGAACAGAAGGGTCCAGAGAGATGGAATGTTTATTGGCCTTCTCCTGATCATCCCACAAATCATCTACGGCCCTGTCATGCGCGAGTCAAACACCAGTTGGTCTTCCTCTGTCCCTCGGCAGATATGCAAAGAGGCTGCTGCCACCCAGAAAATGGGGCAAGTGACTTGGTTCTGGAATGAGGTGTGCATGATTTCAAATAACAGAACGATAGTGGCATCGGCTCAGATGGCTCCCTTAGTGCTGATGCAGCAATTAATTTGCGTTGAGGGCATGTACATACAACAAGGTCGGAGGATGCTGACGTTCCCACAAGATGTCTCACCCTCGAATGATCTGCATGTGAGCACAAAGGCATTCAGGATTCGATGGTACAGATAACATAGTTATTTTATATGTTGGAAAAGTGTGTTCCTAGTTTATGTGTCTTTCTATGTTTCACTCATCAATATGCATGCAACTATTTGTAGAGGGGTATACATATTTCACACTAAAGCAAAAAAAAAATGTATGTACGTATTAATAGTCTGCAAAAGAACAACATCCGAACACAGGAGCAACAAACTATCAACTGAAAACATGTAAGAATGAAAACAGCTGAACATAGGACCGAAGCACTTTGAACAATTACCAATTTCGTTGAACTTCTGCTTTTCAATGTCGACATCGCTGCTTCAGCAAACGCTTGGGCAGCTACAGCATCAGCTTCTGCAGCCTCCGCTTCTCTTACTGCAGCTTCAGCTTCAGCCATGATAGCTTCTGCCTCTGCAACAGCACGAGCGGCAGCAGCTGCAGCCTCTTCTGCGGTCATGTTTCTCATCCGTGCAAGTTCAACATCTACTTGGGATTTAGTGCGGGCTGTAAAGTCGTCCCTCTCTACCTTGACAGGTTCCCTTTTTATATCTTCAAGCAGCAGCATTTTGGAGCTTCGTCCTTCTAATAAAGACGAGCTAGGGGCTATCCTGTACTTCCGATTCACCTAAAATTGTTAAATATATTAGTAATGGGTTGCATGACGGACGGTTATGCTGTTAATAGAAACAACCTAGACCTATCGAATGGCGCTCCGAATCTAACTTACATACTTGTTAGCACAAAAGTACTCCCTCCATTCACAAAAAGATGTCTCAACCTAGCTCAAATTTGCATGTATCTAGACATAATTTAGTGTGTAGATACATGCAAATTTGAGCGAGCTAGGTTGAGACATCCTTTTTGTGAACGGAGGGAGTAGATGTTATGACACTGAAAGCAACTACAACAGAATCGACAAGTAGGCGCCAATAGCAGGCAAACAAAGTCTGAACAGAGAGTGATAATGGACCTGTGATTGGGACAATCCTGTTTGGGTAGCACAATGTATTAAGTACAGTCATCCATAAAATGACAAACCAAGAAATATTATGCTCTAATGCATTTTAACATATATTATGGAATATATCCTAGTTCAGTTCAACTGAGCTTCATCAGACTTCATTTACATGTTATGACAATGATAATGGGTGACATTTAGGTGAACTTTGCTACTTCATATCAGGGCAACTTTAGTTTCATCTCTTTACTTACCATCAAATTGGCTGTATTAGTATGTATATGTATATGCATAATAATGCAGTTACGAGATAAAAAAGAATGTTACCTTTATCAATTTCCCAGATGATGTCAACTCAGTCAATTTTGAAGACAGTACATGATCAAAATCGGCAGGCGGCCAATATTGCACCTACATGACATGAAAATTCAGGTTTAGGAAGCAAATTGGACCAAGTAAAACTCTGCCTCGAGGAACCGAAATTTTTTATCCACTGGTTATCATGAAATCACTTCTTCTTTTTTTTCGAAACTTAGACAATCTATTGATTAAGCCGAAAAAGAGTTGGACAGTTTATAAGGAAAACCGGCCAAAAACCGTACAACACAACGCACCACTCGCCGGCCAAATCCGGCGAAAACCAACACAACCGCTGAGCGGCACCAAAAAAGAAAACCCCACATGTCTCTCAGGAGAGGGCCTCGCCGAGACTGCAAGAAGGCGTCATCGTCATCACATCTCCCTGGGGGCCACGCCGCCCACCCGAAACTCTGAGCATGCGACTCCGACTTCACCGCAGGCAGTCGCCGAGCCAACCCACACTGTCGTGGCCGTGCGAGGCCATATGAAGATCCGTGCCACTCAGCCCCTGCGACAAGACAGCGCAGCTCCGAGTCCGAAGAAGAGCTAAGAAGAGAGAACCAGGCAGGCTGGCGCCGTGGAAACTCGCCGAAAGGAACATCTGCCGCCAGTCATCGTACACCACCTGGAACCCACCACAGCAGCTTCGACTTCTCAGCAACAAAACACGCCGAGGCAACCCCAAGGACACGCCGGAGAAGAGCCGACTACCGCAGCCACAGCCACGTCTCCGACATCGCTCATCATCATCATCGTCGCCACAGAAGCCTCAACACGAACACCTCGGAGCAACCTTGTCGCCAACACGACACAAAGTTGGAGCACCCTCGATGTTGCAGAACTCTCGGAGCCGCCGCCCCGACATCCATCTGTCCCTCACGCCCTGCGCGAACCACCTGAACCACCTTCCGGGGCCGCCGCCCCGACATGCCACCGCTCGCACTCGAGCTGCAGCGCCGCACGACCTAGTTGCCCGCAGCCCAAACTGCACAGGACAACTACCCGCAGACCACGGCCGCCACACCAAGTCCGAGGCCGCTGCCTCGACATACCGAAGATCGCCCCTCCCTGGGCGCATCGACCGAGCCGACAACCTCGCTGCCCTCACAGCTCGAGATATGCCACCCAAGCCATGAGAGACGCCACCTTGCACCATAAGGCCGCGCTCACAAAATTTTCCGAGGCCGCCGCCTCGGCGCACCACAACCTTCCGAGGCCGCTGCCCCGACGTCCACCAACCCTGACGCTGGAGGGGTGACACGAACCCATCCACAAAACAACTCTCCAAGACGACGCCCTCAAGAGGGAAGAGGCAAAATAGCCACCGTCGCCCACTCCGAACCCGGAGTTTAGGCTTTCACCCGGAGAGTCCAAGCCGATCACGCGGAGAGATGAAGAGGAGCACTCCGACGACACCTTCAAGAAGGAAAACGACGCCAAAGCGCCGTTGTCGCCGGCACCGACACATGGTCAGGCTAGGATTTCTCCCGGCTAATCTCACATCCCGCAGAAAAGCTTGCAGATCAAGAGCAACCAGCATCAAGATCCTGGAGAAGCGCATGCTTTGAGTCACCCTCCAAAACCGCCAACCACCAAGCGCCAGCAGAGGACCCCTGCGCAGCACCACACGCCGAGAAGAGAAGCACCACTGCCAGCGCCACGCCGCCGTCACCCTCATCAGCCCGGGGCCGCCGCCCCGGCGTCCTGGCCGCCCGAAGCCCGTCCACCACCCCGCCGCGCCCGACCTCCACACCAACGCGACCGCCCTCCGCACCAAGCGCCGCCACAGCTCGGGCCCGACGGGCCCAGAACCAGCCCGCCAAGCCCATCGAACCAGCAGCAGCCTCGCGCGGACGCAGACGACGGCGCCTCCCTCCGCCGCTGCAACCCACTCACCAGCCACCACCGCCGTCTTCACCCGAGCCCGCCGGCTCGGCCTCCTCCACCCCGACCGGCGCCGCCCCCACGGGCCCGTCAACATCCTGCCGAGGAAAATGGAACCCCCCCCCCCCCCGACGACCTTTGTGGCAGCCGAGGAGGTGCCGCCACCGCCGCGGCCGAGGCCGGCGACGGCAGCGGCGGAGGTGGCGCAGGCGGGAGGGGGCGGGCGGCGCTGCTTCTTGCGCCCCTAGCGCCGCCTGGGGGGCGACGCATGTGTAGGTTTATGACAGAATTTTCTGCAGCATGCCTGAATAACTATCGAGGCTATATTCAGAAATCAGCGAAGCAAGAAGTTGTATTTTATTCATGAAGACTACAGAATTTGGCATTTGTAAAGGATCCTATGTCAGGTCATTGATATTTCATTGTCATAAACTACACCGTAATAAGCAGAAGAAGCATAGAAACCTCTATGTAGCTAGCGACGGCTGCTTTGTTCGACCCTGTAGCCTCATTCAAGGTCTTCACAGCCTCCAGTATGATATTATCCAGCCTGCAGGTATGCACAGAGCTACATCACATTACAGCGGTCATATCTTTGCAGTCTCTGTTTATAATACCAGTGGAATTATACCAGACTACTAAACCAAACGGGACACATACCTGGAGAGGGATTTGCTCGCTGCGCCAATCGCCGCGATAGGCGTGGCGTCGGCGATGTCATCGTCGCCATCAGAAGTGATAGCTGTGATCGCCGTCGATTGGGTTTCCTGCTGCTTGGGAGCAGACCTCGGCTTCTTAGCAGTGGGCGTCGTCGTCGGCGTCGCCCGCACCTTCTCGCGGGTGCCCGACGCGCTGACGGTGACGTTCATGTTCCTCCACTTGTCCTGCAGCCAACCGCAAATTCAGTAACCATTGCGCGCGCGCGCACGGAATCATCGTCAGAGGACGCCTCGCTCCTCAGGCAAGCTGTCAACAGTGTGGGGCAACGCATGGGTCGGCGAGAACGGGACGCACCTTGAGGTCGACGTTGGAGCGGTAGCGGAGGATGTTGCTGAAGTGGGGGTCCTTGAGTATGGTGCGCCATTTCCCGGCGCCATGCTTGCCAATCCCGGCCTTGAGCGCCGCCTCCTCCTCCGCGGTCCACTTCTGCTTCGGCGCCCCCATCGGCTCTCGCGCCCCCTCCTCCTCCTCCTTCGACCCAGGGCCGGCTCTGGGCCAGGGCAGCAGGGGCGACGGCCCGGGGCCCGTCCAAATAGGGGCCCATATTTTATATGCAATACGTATATGGTATATAGAAAAAAAAAGGGAAATACAAACGATCACTTCTAGCCCAGCGTCCAGGAAGGCAAGAAGGCAGTCACGCGTGAGGTCGCTTCGCGGATCGAGCCAGCCATTGATGATTGACGCTTTGTTTCCTTATTCCTCTCGAGTGATTGATTGAGTGAATCGCATCAGGCAAGGCACGCACGGAAGGACGAAGGAGAGCATCTTCGTCTCGCCCGCTGCCCCGCTCGCCGGTCGCCCCTGTCGCCGTCTTCCAGTCTCGCCCGTCGGCCGTCCCCGCATCTCGACAGGAACAGGTAATTCTCAGGCTCTCAGTTTACTGTACAAGACCGATTCTCAGGTAAATCTTGTAGTAAAGCTATTACTTTCTTTGACGTTGTGCAGAGAATTTACATCTTGTTTTCAATCTCTACTAAAAGATGGCAGCTATTGCTCGATCATGTTCCAAAAATGACAGTAAAGTCTTTGTGTAACACTCGATGGGAGAGTCGAATAAAGAGTGTTCATGCTATTAGATATCAAGCACCTGATTTAAGAAAAGCACTATTGGAATTAAAGAGAACTTCTATTGATGATGCCAAGACTAAGAGCGACCCAAAATCTTTGGCTAGTGCACTTGAGAAATTTGAGTTTTTACTTGGCATGGTAATCTGGCATGACGTTTTGTTCACTGTTAACATGGTGAGTAAGAAGTTGCAGTCTAAAATTGTATGCATTGATGTTACTCTTAAACAGATTGAAGGTGCCATCTCATTTTTTGAGAAGTACAGAAATGAAGGCTTTGCTGCGGATTGTTATCTAAATATCTCAATTGCTTATCGTATCCTCTTGACTGTACCTGTGACTGTTGCATCGGCTGAACGAAGTTTCTCAAAACTGAAGCTATTGAAAAATTATTTGAGGTCAACAATGTCCCAACAAAGACTGAATGATTTGGCCATGTGTTGTATCGAGAAGAATATGCTGGACAATATTGATCTTGACACTGTCATTCATGATTTTGCGTCAAAAAATGCACGGAAGTCTCGTTTCTCATGAGTGGAGGTTTGTTAGCATGTTATTTCTATATGTTTTTTATGCGTTGTAGCTCCTATGATCCTTGTTTGAAACAAAGTCAAGAAAAACATCACATGTTTGATTCAAATGAAGAATTACCAGTTTTTATGACCATATATATGTTCCTGTATCGGGTTTTTGTGTGTGTTTGGGCCCATCGGTGAAGCTCGCCCCGGGGCCTTCGAAATCCTAGAGCCGGCCCTGCTTCGACCACAGGAACAACAACTACTGCTGGCAAGCAGATCAGGGGCAGCAGATCTAGAGGGCGGGGAAACCCACGGATGGCGATCAGTTCAGGTTTAAGAGCAAGGAGTCGCCAGATCGACGAGTAAAACACTAGTAACTAGGGACGTACCTCAAGAACCAGCCAGGGCCGCGCGGCGGAGCGGAGCAGGCACCGCGACGAGGCGGGCCGGGGACGGATACACCCCGGCAAGGGCGCGAGGGGTGGCTGCGGCGCCGCGGCGGGGCCGGCGACGGCGGTGGGTCGGGTAGGGCAGAGAGGTGGAGGTGAGGATGAGGAGAGGAGAGGACAGGAAGGGCAGAGAGGAAAAGTCGCGTCGCGGTGGAGAAGGAGACCGTCTGGCATTTTTTTTTTTCTTCTGGGATTTGATTCTGAAAGAAAAAGTGTTTCTGTCACGCGTTGGGGCGGGCTGGGCCGGCTGGGCCGGGCTCCTGTCACCGTAGGTCATTCCATTTGCGCTCGGGGTAAGGTAAGGCCACTCTCATTTCATCCAACCGCTCAGAAAAACAAAATCCAACCGTTTTGTTTTGGAAATGGATTTTATATCCATGTTATTTTATTTTTATCTGGTACATGTAAACACGAGATATCAGTCTCGATCGTCGCAGCAGTATATTAAGCCTAGATCCCTAACGGTGGGTCTTGTTGTTTTCGCTCAAAACCTCATTTAGCCCTAGATCGTCTCAGCAATGTATTAAATCGGGTTCCCTATCTGTTGGTCTAGTTGTTTTCGCCATTAGTTCAACACCTTGTTTCGCCTCGATTAACAATGAACGCTTTGCCTTGATAAAACTACGTCCACGATCATCATCATAAATTGACGACAAACTTGTAGCACCTCGCCCTCGATTCGGCTCCTAGAAGAAATAAGGAAAATGTCTATGTTTACTGGTAACAGACCGTCAGTTCTGTATTTGCTCACAGGTAAGATGTTGGACGGATTATCATAACACGCCGTCACAACCGCACATCATGGTTGAAACTTGTGGCTATATCAGGTAGTTGGTATGGTTTTTTTGCAAACGTCTTTTCTATCCATACTTGTGAGACATGGCTCGGGACTTAATAAAGTTGATAGAATACCAATAAAACCAATTTGTTTCTTCTTTAACGAAAGTTAGTCTCGATGTTAACAACCGCCAGGCGCCAGCCCCTGGGTGGCTAGGGGTGTTACAATGTTGTTTTTTGTCTCGAGACATAGTCACTCACGACATATCAATCTCGAGCGTTGATATGCTCTATCAAACCTAGATTCCTAGCCATGGGTTTATACTCTTACCGTATTCTTCATTAGTTCTTAGTTTGCTTATAGGTGATCAGTTGTTTAAGCTTCTAACCGAGGACGGGATATGGCAAACTCTTCTCAGGAGAAAGTATGTTGGCTCAAATGCGGTATCACAGGTTGTTTGGAAACCTGGTGATTCACACTTTTGGGCCGGCCTAATGACGACGAAGAAATTCTTCTTCCCCTATGGCAAATTCTCCATTAAAGATGGTTCGGAGATAAGGTTTTTGGAGGATAGGTGGCTTGGAACTACCTCACTCCGACAACAATATCCGGCTTTATACAGTATAGTCCTTGGACGCAACAAAAGCGACACGCTCGCTCAGGTGATGGAGGAAAACCCTCCACATGTGACGTTTAGAAGAGACCTCATTGGACCTAGGCTGGCCGCTTGGCAAGAACTGCTACTGCGCCTAGCTAACGTCAATTTGAAACAGGGCCACGATGTGTTTCGGTGGAATTTACAAACCAATGGTAAATTCTCTGTGGATTCCATGTATAAAGCCTTAATCCAACCAGATGTGCCGGTAGATAATAATAAGAAAATCTGGAAGATAAAGATCCCACTTAAAAACAAAGTTTTTGCTTGGTATCTTCGTCGAGGGGTTATTCTTACTAAAGACAACCTTGCTAAACGCAACTGGTATGGGAGTAAACAGTGTGTCTTCTGTCATAAGGACGAGACTATAAAACACTTATTCTTCGAGTGCCAATTTGCTAGTTCTATATGGTCAATCATCCAGATAAGTTCTACTATTTATCCCCCTACAAGCATTGCCAATATTTTTGGTAATTGGCTAAATGGGGTGGATAATAGGTTTAAACAACTTATTAGGGTGGCAGCGCTTGCCGTTATATGGTCGCTATGGCTTTGTAGAAATGACAAGGTTTTTAATGATAAAATAGCTCTCTTATGCAGCTAATCTACAGAACTACAGCTACGCTCCGTTCGTGGTCTCAGTTGCAACGTGTGGTGCATCGAGACCTGTTTATGGAGGTGTGTACAAGACTGGAGAATACGGCGAGAGATTTTTTATCCCAACATGGATGGCAGCATAATTTGCGTCTTGGCCCTCCACCTGCTTAGGCATACTTACAATTTCTCACGATGATATGTAATTTGCCTTCTAAGTTTTTAGTACTTTCGAACTTGTTGCGGCTGTGTGCATCTTAGTTATGCAGAGGCTGGGTGTAATACTTAAACCTTTTAAGTAATAAAAGCTCCCTTTATCTAAAAGGTGATCAGTTGTTGGACGGGGTGTGCCATGCCAAGGCCGCAAGCCTCCTCAATCGCACATGCATGGCAAGTCTTGTCCTCAATCACATGTATGTGAAAACAGTTCGATGCTTATGAATTCAACTGTTATTTCTTTTGGTCTTACATAAAGAGTAGTCTAGACAACATTTATATTTACAAGTTTGACGATTCTTATACATAAGTGTTTGGGGGATAAATATTTGATTCTAAGTATTATCGAAGCGTTTTGAGTCAAAGTGTCTATTAATTACTACTTCCATTTCGAAATATAAGATGTTTTTAACTTTTTATGATTCGGATGCACGTAGACGCGTTTTAATGTGTAAATTCACTCATTTCATTCTGCATATATATAGTCCATGTTGAAATATCTAAAACATCTTACAATTTGAAAACGAGGGAGTGGTTTTTATTCAATGTCAAAATAGCTGTCCTCACTCCATTCGTGTCTAACTTAGACTTTTTTTTGGTGAACCACAAGCACCAAACTTAGGGTCTGTTTGTTTGGGCTGCAGCTTTTGAGAAGCAGCTGTAGCTGTTGAGCTGTGGAAAAGCAGCTGTGAGAAGCAGCTGTTGGAAGTAGAGATTTGATGTTTGGCAGGAAAGCTGTCTGACTGCTGTTGCTGTAGGTTTTAGAATAAAATGTCTGTAATGACCCTGAGTGCTGAAAGTGTTGTATAAACACTGATTTGAAACGAATTATCTCAATTTACTGATTTTTAACGCCCTTTGTGTTGTTGGAATAATTTTTTGAATTGTTTTATATTGAAATATATTCACAAGATAATATGAGAATGTTGCGATTAAATAAGTCATTAAGCAGGTTTTTATGCAGCAACAAGTCGGACGGAGGCAAGGTTTGGAGCTGCACCAAATAGGACCACACTATACAGTACATACATACATAGGTACAACATCAATTCATTTATGTCCACCAAAACAAAAAATTTACAACACGAAAGTTGTGGAAAATACAAAGATCCATCTACTCCTGAAAGGAAATTTCAAACGGGCGATAGAGTATGACGAATTTGACAAAATTCGTCTAAAAATAGTGCGAACTTTGGACCGAAATTAAAAAGTTACGGCCCACAAAAATTTGAAACCAATCATGGGAATGGAACCTACTAGTAAGCACGCACATATTTCGTGAATAAATTATTTCAAATCGAGATATGTTTTGGTGAGATGGATGGAGTATATTTGATTGCACTATCGTACACATACATGCTAAGGGAAAGTACACGTACAGTCGTGCAGAACAGAGCGCATGCGCATCAGCGCATGGGAAGAGAACGCCCGCTCAGGCTCACGGTGGCAGCATGCTTGTAATTTCGAGCAACCTAATAGGTAATAGTGAATAACGGTTCGGTCCTCGAGTTGGAAGCTGCGGGAAGCACCTCCCAGGCTGCTTCCGCTCCGCTTCCTTCCTCTAGTGACTACGATCGCTTTTCCGAAGCGCTTTCCAATCTCACGGTGTTTGTTTCCGCTTCGACTTTTGGAACGCAAAAGCGGAAGCTAAAGCTCTAACAAACAGCCCCTTAAACTTATTTGTTAGACTTCATCTAATGCCAACCATCCAATGTGAATAATTTTGTATCTATACGAGGATGATCTACATGAATGGTGTCAATGTTTCCTTGTTGTCGTGGCTCACTGTTACCACGAGTGTGAAATTCCACATCACAGGTCGTTGCTACAGTATGTTATTGTGAAGTCGCAAGTTCAAATAAAACAACAATGTTTCATTACACAGCAAAACCCACTAAAACATGTTGTTTTTCGATGACCAACTGTTACATCAATCTAATGCACTCCGGGCTCTTGCATACAACTTGAAACGAATTTCAAATTCAAATCCATCAAACGCGTGGACAAAGCAAGAGAAGATATCTCACTCGCTGACAACCCGGGTCCACCAGTTCGTCGGCCCCAGCCACACCGCACCCAAACGGAAACGGCAAACGCGACCATAACCCCGAGTCATCGGCGTGTATTAAACCCCGGCCACCAAACCCTAGCCTTCCCCCTCTTTGATGCTCTTCGTTCCGCGCCAACTCAGACTCGTCTCCCTCCCCGCCGCCCGCGCCGCCGCCATGGCCAAGGAGGAGGCCAAGAAGGAGAAGAAGAGCAAGGGCAAGGCTGCCGCCGCCAAGTCCTCCCCGCCGCCCCCGACGCGAGGGTCCTTGCCGCCGTCGCCGCCTTCCTCGAGTCCAGCGGCCTCCCCCGCACGCTCGCCGCTCTCCTGTCCGAGGCCAACCTCGAGGTGTGCCACTTCTCCCTATCTATCCCTCGTACGCGTGCTGTATTGTCGGAGCACGATTATTGAGCCGATGAGTGACAATTCGCTGTTTCAAGGGAGACTCTTGGAGGTCGTCGCCGGTGAACCTGGAACACGCGGTTTCCAAATTGCTGGAATCGAGGTGCTTTATTCACGCGAGATTCTTCAGTATTGTTAAATTGCTTATGTTGGTGAAGCTATGTCGCCTGGGGCTACTGTATTCTTAATGCAATTTGGTTATGTCATGCAGCAATCTGGCTCCAATTTCCGGCATTGCAGCGAGCAACGAGCCAGGTAGCAGCATATTTGTTCGTCACGAGACGCTATTGTTTGGCTTAAACCTTGTATTCCCTCTTGATTGGTGCTAACCTGAATGTGTCGATGCAGAGAAAGTGGTTGAAGCTGTAGCTGAAGAGAAAGACCTTGGCAAGAAGAAGAGCAAGAAAGGCGGCGCTGAAGTTATAGAACCTGAGAGTAAGCCTGATGGTAAGAAAAAGAAAAGCAAGAAGCAGGAGAAGGATGAGGATGTTGAAGCTAGGCTGGAAAAGGTGGAATTGGCAGTAAAAGCCAAGTTTGAGGCTGCAGGGAATCTTAAGGATGATGGCAAGAAATTGGGAGAAGAAGAACCTAAGAGTCAGAATGATGAGGCTGACAAGAATGCTTTGGCCGATGGTGCTCCTCTGGACAAGGGGAAGAAAAAGAAGAAGAGTAAATCAACTTCAGAAACCTCAGATAAGACTGATGCAGGAACTGCACCTACTGAGGTCGAGGTGAAATCTAATGGTGCCAGTGAAAATAGTGATGCTGTAGAAAAAGGGATAGATGTCAATGAGAAGAAAAGTAAAAAGAAGAAAAAGAAGTCACCGGGCTCTGAAGAAAACGTCCTCGTAGAAGTAGCAGAGAAAGATTCAGACCCCAAACCAGATGATGAAAACAAGACTGATGATGTGACTGCTACTAAGAAGAGGAAACTCGAAGAAGATATCACTGCCACTGAAAATGATGCGAAGGAGCCCAGCACCACATCAAAACCAAACAAAAGGCAGAAACTTTCATCTGAGGTATGGTGTTCTCTACCTTTTCAAATACGTATGATATTTTCTATCTCCAAGCGCGTCGTATTTCTTGTTTGCTACCTTATGGTTTAATAATCATCATGAGAGGCGAAAGCTGTTAACCTGAAATTTTTGGTAGTTTTTGACATTCTGCCTTGAAGCCTTAAAGCCATTAAATGAATATAATATTGTTATGGTCACACTGTGTCTATGTCTTCGTGTAACATATTGCTTTTTTAACACTTAATATTAATATTAGTATACGATTTTCTACTAAAAAGTTACTTGAGTTAGTAGTAGCTACCACTACCAGTAAGTAAAAAGTTTATGCCAAACCCTTGAATGTTGATCCCACCAGACCCCCTTTGTATATCTTATTCTCGCTCACGGGGCATGATTTTTGTTTTGCCATGTTATTTTCCCTGATTTGCTTCTAGTCAAAACTTCTTACATACTGTAGAATGGCCCGGACCCCTATATAAAGCAAAAAATAAATTCTAGCTTTGCCTCAAGGCGTTCACAAATCCTAGGTCTGCCACTAATCATTCCCATCGACCTTCACACAATAGTCAATAGGGTAGTAAAATGGCAAAACAAATTATCGAGGATACACAATTACAATATACAGTTCAAACAAAAGAAAGAAGTTAGAACCCATTAAGCAGCAAAAGATCTCAAAGAAAAACAAGGTTGGACAGGCTGATGTTCCAACTTCATGATGATGATTTTAGAAGGCTAGTAGGAATGTAGGATATGCTGAGATTGATCTATTTTGATTTTTGATGTTCAGGATATAATTTATGGTAATTTGAACAATATCATCATTGTCACTTGATGTAATAAGCTTTTCAATTTTCATCAATCTCTTAAGATTAATACTTATCTTTTACCAGTCTTGGAAATAAATATTTCCTGAGCATTCAGAGAATTGGCAAGGCTCTAATTACTCATGTCATGTTCATTCACTGCAGCCTAAAACTGTGATTGCATTCCAACGAGTGAAGCTGGATGATGTTAAATTTGCTGATGAAAGACTGCAGGATAATTCATATTGGGCCAAGGTACTTTCTATTACACGCTAGCCTTTTGAGGTTTATTGCTCATATGCTCATAGAAATTTAAACATTTCTCAAAAATAACCTCGCATGGTGGATCTGCACTTTTCTCCCCACAGGGTGGCGCCGACTCTGGGTACGGTGCCAAGGCACAGGAGATTCTTGGCCAAGTTAGAGGAAGGTAGGAGGCTTGCTCTCATTTTATTTTTTGTGGATTTTGTTGAATCCCATTTCTGCTGAACATGTTCTCATGTGTTGTTTGATTCTCTTTGCAGGGGCTTTAGACACGAGAAGACCAAGAAGAAGCGTGGAACCTACAGGGGTGGGCCCATTGATTTCCAAACCCACTCAATTAAGTTCAACAATTCAGACGATGAGTGACCGCCCCCTTCACTTACGCAAGCTAGCCCGCCATTTGCTCATTCTTACCCTTGCTACTCAGTCTATCTGGTAGTTAGAAGTGAAGGCATGCGTGCCCTGCTTTGTAGTGAAGAAGGAAAAAAACATTAAATTGTTGGTATCCTGCCCTTTTCTGTTATGCTGCATGCCCTGCCAAGTCGTCAGAATTTGTATTGGACTGATTAGTGAGATGTGCCATTTTTGCTATGCTAATTCGAAATGAAATATTACTACACAGTATCATTCTATTCGTGGCATGAACTGGACTGCACTCTTGTATACATCACATAGAAAACAAAGCCATATGTTTCAACTGAGGCTATTATTTTTTGAAGAGGATATATTCTGTTTTGTATTGGTTTTTAAGGCTAAGAGGAGGATGCAATATTGGTTTTTAGTTTAGAAGAGGATATTATTGAGCACAATGTTATTAGCTTTGTTGTTGTTGAGATAAGCACAATGTTATTAGCTGTGTTAGTTGCGTGGGCAGTTGGGCCAGGCCATTAGGCATCACAGGCTACGACCCACGTACATCGTGTCTTAACCATGGGCCCTACGTTGCTCCTTCACTTCGCTAAGCCCATTTGCCCATGAAAGCACACAAAGGGCCAGCCCATACACACAGTGGTCAAAGCTGCACTTCCGCATAATGAAGAAAGGAGAAGCACATCATATCCATGTTGATCTGAACTCTGAAGTGAGTGCCTGTTGTCTGTTGCCTGCCATAATGACCACAGCAACATTGGAAGAAACTCCATTTTGATGATGATCATCATCATGGCACTAGCATCAACATTGAGTGGACTGGAGTCTGGATATGCCTATCTATCTTTGAACTCTGACCCAGTTCAAACACAGTCAAGATAAACTTGAGCAGATTCCACTGCTGCTGCTGCTGCCCCTGTGCAGTGCTCCACTCAATCCATTATCCATGGTGGTCAAGATCCTCCCAGACCAAACCCAGCAGGAGGGAGATGTGCCACTGCAGGAACCTAGTAGCATAGTGTAGCTAGCTAGAGTAGAACACAAACATGTGAGAGACCTAACCTATGGGAAACCTAAGACAGGTCACCTCCACGGTGTCCTCTGCCCTGTATTGGCATGCTGCCTGTACTGTAGCCATGCCCATGCCTGGCCTGCTCCCTGGAAGATTTGCCTCCAGTTCCTTGCACGCATGGAAATCACAATGCAGAAAATATATTGTTTTAGAATATACTCAGTTTTTTACATGGATCTAGTACCTGTAGGACTGGAGGAGGTGTATATGCTTTGTGAAGCAGAGATATTTTAACTGGAAGCTCATCATGTCAAGCATCAGAGGAGCAAGACCAGGGTCTTCACACCAGACGTACTGATGCTGCATCTTGATATATGTCTTTCACTCTTTCTCCCTGACAGAGATCTCCATTGGGTTTCACAAGAGAAATAGATATTATTCACATCTTGAAGGACTGGAGGCGTGTATATGCTTTGTGAAGCTCATCATGTCATCAAGCATCAAAGGAGCCGAAAGACCAGGGGTCTTCAGTCACATATACTGATGCTCATGCTGCATCTTGAACAATGTCTTTTCCCCTGAGATCTCCTTTGGTTTTGACAAAAAGAAACAGGTTTTTTCTTCTCGATCTTGTACATCAGAGTGGAAGTAAATGCATGTACAGTTGCGCACATCTTCTCTTCTCGACCATTCAGAGGAGGTACAGTACTGCAAAGATTGAAAGAATACATTCAAACTCTGAAGAACTGTTGGCAACAATGGAGAGAAAGAAAGCGACTCCGCGAAGAATCCATTCAAACTCTCCAAAAACTATTTGATCTCCTCCTGCGTCTCTGCTGGCTTGTACTCCATTGTTGCCACACAACATCACCATAACTTCTGCCACACAGCCACAGTACCAAGGAGAGGCTTCATCTTCTGCTGCTGCAAAACTGCCACTACTATGAGTAGCTAGATTGAGTGGGGTTTCCAACATGTACATGAACAGATGAAGCTGTACACTTTCTGCAGATCTTTTTTCTCTTGGATTGCAAGCAAGCCAAACCCCTAGCTAGCTGCTATACACAGCAGTGCAGCCTGGCTGACACTATGCACAACTATGCCCCAAAAAGTCATGATCACATCTGCTGCCGCCGTTCAAATGCTGGCATGAAAGGACACACCTAAACATAATCTAGGGCATGCATGGACGCTTTGGCATGATTAGCATTCTTAAAAGCATAGCATCCCAGGCTCTAATGATTTTACTATTCATCCATGGTGCCATGGCAGAAGAAGCATTATGCATCAGTAAGAGTAGTGGCATAGGCGCATAGCAGTGGTAGATGTCCTCCAATTTGAATTGTGCAAGTTTGGCGCCTAAATTTGTGGGAGGAGACAGATTGGAGTCTCCCATGGGTTGAAGCTTATCATCCTTGGGACAAGCACTCCAATTTTACATGAATATTTGCAGAATGGTGACATCAAGCATCGGGCACCGTGGCCTCAAAAATCTCAACAGGGATTAACAATTCCATTTGAGTTGATACTAACTAGGAGGAACAAGACAATGGACCACACAGGAGTACAGGACTAGAGGAGTGTGTGACCCTGTAAAAAAAAAGTTCAGTAGTAACGGAAATGGTCTGATGGAGAGATAACTAATGCTATGTGTGAGAGGACATGAGCCGATGGTTTTGCTAAACCCAAGAAGAAAAAGTGGGGCTAATCTGTGGTTTGTGTCCTCTAAGGAGGAGCAAATCAATTAACAAAGCTGGTGGCTTTGTGTAGTTTTTCTTGTTGGGGTCTGGGCTTTGGAGTCTTCTCTCCCTCGCCTTTCTTTGTGGCTTTATCTTTAGGGTGTGCACGCATGGGGTCTAGTGTTGGATAGGGTGGGCAGTAGAGGAAACATTGAATAAATAAAAATTGGTGTACATTTGTCCTTGGAAACAATGAAATCTTAAACATAAACAGTGTGTAAATATCACCCCCTTAGGCTCAAAGTCAAGGTTATCTCAAGACAAAATCTTCCAGAACATATAATAACTTACAAAATGCGTTGTCCCATCCAGTTACAATGAAAATTGAAACTTTTACCCGTTTGTATTTGAATACATTTATAAATAAAACTTAAAAGAGTAGTAGTTTGACAATACTGCCCATATGATTATTTTCTGCCATACAACCATTATATAGTTTATAAATATATTCTTCATGTATACCAAATCAGTCTGGCTTTCTAAAATGATCTGGTGGATCAATGGTTTAACAAGTCATCATGATAATAGATATTTCAAGATACCCTCGGCCTAAAATCCTGATGGTAACAATAACAAGAAGCATGAGATTGATATGAAAATGACACAATCACTATTTTTCTGTTGAGAAACACCGAACACAATGAAAAAGTGCGTTTGTAAGACCCTCTCAGGATTGTACGAAAAGATTCCAACCCTTAGAATTTTTCCGTATGGGTTGCCGTTCGACCGAAAGAATAGTGCTACCCAAATATTTACAGATTGTATTCTTATCTAAATATTCATTGCGACCTCTTTTCATGATTCAATCGCGTAAGATTGAGAAACTTTTCCTATGTTCCATGAGTGCAGTTCTTATGCGCTTGCAGTCAGCGGTGGCGACGGGCGAGTGGGGGGGGGGGGGGGGCTTGTCGTGCCAATGATATGAGTAAGTATTCATCGAACATTCAACTTAAAGTACCTCATCATGGTTTTGTGTTAATGAACTGCACAACTTATAGTCTAATCAATCAGTTCACCTTGCATTTGTATATGTGGCGATTATTGATTTACTAACTGCATGCATCTTTCGTTTGATGGTTTGAGGGGATATCGCGTTGAGGCTTCTGTGGCGACGATGATGATGATGGGCGATGTCGGAGACGTGGCTGTGGCTGCGGTAGTCGGCTCTTCTCCGGCGTGTCCTTGGGTTGCCTCGGCGTGTGTTGTTTGCTACGAAGTTGAAGCCGCTGCGGTGTTCCCGGTGGTGTACGATGACTGGCGGCAGATGTTCCTTTCGGCAAGTTTCCACGGCGCCAGCCTGCCTGGTTCTCTCTTCTTAGCTCTTCGGTGGATTCGAAGCTGCGCTGTCTTGTCGCTAGGGGCTGAGTTTCTGGCACGGATCTTCATTTGGCTCCACATGGCCGCGACGGTGTGGGTTGGCTCGGCGACTGCCTGCGGTGAAGTCGGAGTCGCATGCTCGGAGTTTCGGGTTGGCGGCGTGGCCCCCCAGGGGAGATGTGATGACGATGACGCCTTCGTGCAGTCTCGGCGAGGCCCTCTCTTTGAGAGGCGTGTGGGGTTTTCCTTTTTGGTGCCGCTCAGCGGTTGTGTTGGTTTTCGCCGGGTTTGGCCGGCGAGCGGTGCGTTGTGTTGTACGGTTTTTGGCCGGTTTTTCTTATAAACTGTACAACTCTTTTTCGGCTCAATCAATAAGGCATTGCCTAAGTTTCGAAAAAAAAATTCTATACATTATAAGAAATTGTTACGAACATAACTCTGAAAAAGGTCATCGAATTATCCCGTGAGCTTTATAGGGGCAGAGAGAAACTATGATCTAATATAAGTTAAGCTATTGTTTTTGTATTGCCCTACGTTTTAATGTCAGTGTTATGGCGAGACTTCATATTGTGATGTTTTGTCTCATCTTCTCCTGAAACAAATGACACACATTTAGGTGTGTATCTGAGCGAGATAATAAAAAAAAATCGTATGTACGGACAACATTATCTCATCTTCGCTCTCCCCTCGTGTTTCAATTCTGACTCCACCCCCACTTACAATCCTCTATTTTGTACCGGCAAAGCTGCTAGATGCCCGTTATTCTCAATCCTGCCATCCAAGGGAGATCTTAAAATTTGAATTTGGGTGTTTGAATAAGAGAGCTTTTATCTACTAAGTAGCCTAGTATTACTATTAGCAGAAAATTCATATAGTATTAACTAGAAGTGGCAGAATGTATAGGGTAGGGCCATGCGCAGCGCACGAGGCGAACAAATTCCGCAGGGTCGTCACGTACAAACAGCGCTCGTGCGCACGTCACAAACGGCGATAGGCCGCTGCAGAATTCGCACGCCCGCACGCCCGCACGGGTAGCAGCAGTAAAGTTTTTGTTTGGCTTGTCATGTGGTCTCGTGTTGGAAACCTTTGGGAGCAGGACGAAGACGAAAGCAGAGGAACCCAAGGCCAGTCGTCGTTTGGCTGCCTCGTCCGTTGCCGATGGCCATGGGAGGAAAAGAGGGAACAAGACATGCAAGTATTTTTCTTCCAAGAAATCATAGTGCAAGTTTTTTTTTTTGCGAAACACAGTACAACGTAGACGCTCACATACACGCACGCACACACACCCTATGAACGCACGCATGCACACCCTACCCCATAGTGCAAGTATTTTGGTGGTGAGTGTTATCTGTTATGCATAGTACAATAATTTGGAGCTTAGATTCGCGGACTTAACGCCACTCATTTTTGTCGAAATGGTCGACAGAGGTAGTGTCTGGATACGAATCTGGTGAATGGTCGGGGTGACGGCGGACCGTGCCGGTGGCTATGGGCGGTGGTTTGGGGTTAGGCCGGCGGTGGCAACGGAACAAGTGGATCTGGCGGCAGCATGGCGGCGATGTTCCCTCCTCCTACTCGACCGGTAGGGTTAGGCTTTGTATGGCCGATGACGGCTTTGCCAGGTAATGGTCGAAAGTGACTGGTGACCGGCAACTCGAACGGGCTGACCCAAACTGGTGATTCACAATTTTTCGCCAGGCAGACAAGTGTCCAACCCTTGTCTGATATTTCCTCACCATGGCACCCAACGGTGCGACCCATTTAGTCTGATCATGTACCTTTTTTATTTTGCACCGTTTTGACATTGTTTGCCAATGTATACAATTTTGATTGCAGTAAACGAAATACTACACATGATTAAACAAATAAATCACATAACGATCAAATAAGTAAAAATCACATAGTTTACAACCAAATGAATTTAAACAATGTTCAGGGTAGCAAATAAATTGGAAAAATGAGAAGAAAGAACTACTGGTTTATAACGTGAGTCCACACATGCTCAGAAAAATCCTTTTGAAGTTGAATGTGAGGACCTGTCATGCCGAGAAAAGAGTGAAATTCAGAAATCTTGTGATGCTCCAGCTTCAGGTATGACTGTGCACTCGTCAACATGTTCTGCCCCTACCAAGTAAATGGATAGTTTTTTCACTCCTAGTGCATACAATCTGTGCTTCCAAACTTCTCAGAAAACCCTCCTGAAGCATTGACCGGGTTGCATTCACAGCATTCAGTTCTCTCAAATACTCCTGGCCAAATGACCGAATCACAACTTTGCATAACTTGTACATTGACTCAGGGCATATGGTCTCACTCATGCACATGTACTCATCAACAAGACCACCAACAACTCCATATGCAAGCGTCCGAACAGCAATCGTGCATTCTGACAAGAGGAGAAGGCAATCTTACCAACAACACCGGCTTGCATAGGAAGTAATTAATCAAGTCGTCACTCCCCGTTGAATACGCTTGAACACATGTCTCGCCACGGAAGCGCCGCCGAAAAAGATTGGGAGGCAATTTAGACTTCTTATGTAAGAATTTCTATACATTATAAGAAACATTGGCCGCGTCCTTCAAATATGTTCATTGAAGAGAAGTGTAGCAAACGAAACATCACTATCATAATCGAACGATGATAAAAAAGATGATATGATGGTGAAAAAAAAAACTCATTTGAGCTAGCCGCCCTAATCTGAGTGATGAATTCGTACCTCACAGTCAGACCGGGTAAACGGCCGGACACGTTGTGGGTGACGTCGGTCCCGGCCTCCCGGGAGTTGTTGGTTCCGAGAGCATGGTCGTCGAAGTCGACGGAGTCTGGTGCTGGTGTGGACTACTCGTGGCGAGGACGGCGACGACCCTAGTTGAAGTGGGTGTAGCTTGCACGGCTACTCCAGCGGTGGCAAGAAGTGGGAACAACTCGTTCAGTGGCGGAGCTTGAAACAAATCCATGGGCGGGCCAGGAATTAAGGAAACATAAAAAATTGCTCTGAATTGGGACATTTCACTAGAAATTGCTGTTTTTTTTACTCAAATCAATTATTCTCTGGACTTGGTGTGGGCTTTCCATGGCTGTTGCAATCAAGAACAAATTGATAAAACACCATGCTATATATTTGCTAATGAAATAATTGGGGAAAGAAAGCAAAGTACTCCGTATCTGAGAAATCATAGAGAAGTACGCAACACTGTGCCTGCAGCTGTGGCGATCCCCTCGCTGTGAGCGGTGCGGGCGCTGCTCCCTCTTGTGCTACTCTATTCCACCAACTCCCCCTAGTCCCTCAGTGTTTTCTAGTCTAAATCGCTAGACCTAGCAACAGAGTACCCATGGCCATGGGTTCTGTCGAGAAAACAGAGGTCGAAGGGAGGAGACAACCGAGATAACTGGCAGGCCAGTCCGTGCTAATGGAATGGGCCTCACATGCACAGGAGTAGAAAATATTTATTGCAAAAAACCTGGGCAGGCCGTGGCCCAGTTTGGCCCCAACGGAGCTCCGCCCCTGAACTCGTTCGATGGCGGCGTCATCGACGGTGGTGGGGGGAACAAGCGGCGTGGCGAAAATAACGAAAGCGACGTGTCGGTGGAGAGGGGCGAGGAGGATAGAGAGGTTGGAATCCGGGGTGGGAAAGTGGCGGCCAGTGTAGTTGGAGTTGGAGTTGCCCTAACTCTGCCCTGTAGTACGAGGGTGTGTGCGCGTGCAACTTTGAACAAAAACAAAAGCGTGGCCGTGTAGGTTGTTGTGTCTGTTGTGTACGAGCTCTTGTGTTTGACCGTGGACGTGCACCACGCGCCCTTGTCCCGACAGCGTCCGTCCGATCCGGCGACGTGTCGATCGCACGGCCCAGCAGCACGCACTCCCCCACCAAGCGCCACGTGCCTCCCTCCTCTGTTTATATACTCACTCTCCCTCCTCGCCACTGCACTTGTTCAACCACCAACACAACTGCTCTGCTTCCAAAAAACAAACACCCTCCGTCTCTCTACTCGGGCCACCTTGTAGAGAACAGGAGGAGATAGATAGAGGGGCATGGATTACGAGAGGATACACAAAGTTCAGGTAAATTCTGTTCAAAAATCTCTCTCTCTCTCTCCATATATAGTCTCTATATATGTTTTTTGGTAATACTCCTACTTGATATGCATAGTGCAAGTATTTTTGTTTTCATCCGACGATGATCTTACTCCATGCGTGCGATCTGTTTCCCTTTTCTCATCTCTCTCTCTCTGCTAGTAGTTCTGTACACTTCTGTTCATGGGTGATTGAAATTTTTCTGTTTGGAGTGGTTGGGCAAAAGGTAGGTGAGACAAATTTCGCTGTGGGTCAAAGCTCTTTCCGGCATTGGACACTGTATCGTGCCTGTTTATGGGACTTTCGATATGATTTGTTGTTCCATAGGTAGGACACCTTTTTTTCTTCTTCTTGGTCACCCCTACCTTTGCTCCCATCCATGGCTGCTCAGTTCTTCTTCAGAGTGTTGAGTTTGTGAGTGGTGTGGTTTGTTTGGAGCTGGTGACTGAGGTTCACTCGTCAATGGCAGCTTCGGTAGGAGCAGCAGAGCAGTCAACCCCTCTCTCCTCTGCCGAAATCAAGGCACCGATTTTTTGCACCACAAATTCCCAGACTGAAACTGATATTTTTTACTGAAATTGATACTGCATTTACTTCTGCTTTGAATTTCATCCGGGTTAATGCTCAGTTAGTTAGTGCCCCTGATTTCTTGTGGGATTCTGATGCAGATGGGAGTTATGTCTCCGACGAAGCTGAGGATGAAGCTGCTGGGGATGGGATCCTCCCACGGCGGCAATGGCGGCGGCGGTAGCAAGGACGAGGCGGCGACCAAGTCGCCGTCCAGACCCGCCAGCGCCGGCGCCGAAGGCGATGACCACCCCAGGATCAGCCTCCTGCCGCAGGAGCTCGACGAAGGCTCCTCGGAGTACCCCAAGGAGTACCGCTCCGACTCTTCCCGGTCGCGCTCCGACGCCAGCCGCGGCAGGGCTGCTGGCCACGGCAGCTTCGAGTTCCAGATGGAGGAGAGGGCCGGGCTGGGGCCCTTCTTCTTCAGGCAGGTGCCCTCCAAGTGGAACGACGCCGAGAAGTGGATCGCCGGGAGGCACGTCGTGCACTCCAACCCCATCTTCTCCAAGAAGGCCGCCGCCGGCGCGCACGGCCACCACAACGGCGGCAGCGGCTGTGTGCGCGTCGCGCCGGAGTCCGCGCCGTCGGACGCGAAGAAGACGAGCGCGCTAACCGAGCTCCCGCCCTCGCCATCTTCGTCCTCGTCGGTGACCGGGCCGGCGAGCAAGCAGCCTGGTCGCACGAAGCTCCGCAGCGCGTCGGCGGCGGCGCAGTCGTCGTCAGTGTCGATGCGGGACGTGGGAACGGAGATGACGCCGGCGGCCAGCCAGGCGCAGTCGAGGAGCGGCACCCGACCGGCGCCGCCACGCCGTCGCTCAGCCCGCTCTGCTCGGTGCCGGCGTCGCCGTCCGCGTCGGAGAGGGAGCTGCAGGTGAGGACGCGCCGGGAGATCGCCGCGCTGGGGCTGCAGCTGGGCAAGATGAGCATCGCGTCGTGGGCCAGCAAGGACGACCGCATCCTGAAATCGCCGGCGAAGAGCACCGGAGCCGGCGAAGCCAAGAGGGAAGAATTCGAGGCTCGAGCTGCGGCGTGGGCAGAGTCTCAGAAGTGCAAACTCGCATCAAGATATCAGAAGAAGGAGGTGAAGATACAGGAGTGGGAGAACCGCCAGAAATCCAAATTTGAAGCCAAGATGAGGCATGCAGAGGTGAGCCTACATCTGAATTTCTGAACCTTTCGCATTATTCAGACAAAACTTGTGATCACCTATGCATTCTTCGTCGTAGAACATGTTCATTTTCTTACAGCATCTTATTGTGCAAAATTCATCTCAGGTGCAGGCCGAACAGATGAAGGCGCGGGCGAAGAGCAGCCTGACGAAGAGGCTGTCCACCTTGGGGCACAAGGTGGAGGGGAAGCAGGCGAGGGTGGAGGCGAGGCGGAACCGGCGGGCCGTCCGGCTGGCGCGGCAGGTGGAGCGGATCCGCAAGACCGGCCGCGCGCCGTCCCGGTTCCGCTGCTGCAGCTGGTTCCTGTGTCGATGAACAAAACCATTCTCAGACTGCCTCCGAAACATGCAAGCTGACTGAAGAAATACATCATCCAAGCAGTGCGATGCAATTTGTATATGAAACCATCACAGATCTATTTGAATCAGTGTGCTAGCTGTAGATGTTGCTTGCTCTGCTCCGTGGTCTGTACAATCTGAATGACTGTGACCTGAGCTTAGCGTCTTCTTGTCACTGATGAATTGAGCTGTCCCTACTGACTCATGTGCTTATAACTTGAAATCATCTCATCTCTTAACTTGGTAGTATTTCTCAAAACAGGAAAAAAATGGAATCTGGGCTGCTTGCTGCTCGACAGTATAGAAATACTACAGTTGGAAAATTCAGAGATGCTCAGTGGAGTCGTAGTTAGGCATCTAAGCTGAACAGGAGTCTAACATTATTGATACCACCACAGGCCTGGGACTAATAGGGACATAGGCTGCTAAATGGCCACTCAGCTTAATAGCCTGACCTTTGGCAATGCATGTAATCATGATTTGGTCTACCGTACTTAACAAATTAGTTATTTCCTCCATGAATCATGCTAGCTGATATAGAGCTAGGCAAATTCACAGGTCAAGTCCTACAAATAGGACAAAATCTTTGACTTGAGCTTGATGAAAAATTGGCCAGAAATTTAAATTTGAAGCTGAGATTCCAAACCGTAGGATCTTTGCCACCTCATGCATTGATCATCGTTCGATGTACTATTATTTTTCTTGCGGATTGTAAGCCGTTCCGGTTCTGGTGCCGCAGCTGGTTCCTGTCATTGTGATGAACAAAAACAGAATTCAGATTGGCTCTGAAATTTGCAAACCCGAATGAAGAAGCCTGAATGCATTCTTCTGGGACACGATGTTGTAAAATGGCACCATCTGATCAATGCCATGAATTTTTACATGAAACCATTGAAGATATTAATCTCAATCTTTAATTTACATTATCTTTTATTTGATATACTCTTTTATAACTCAATTTCAATTTTGTTTTTTGCTCCATCTACTATTTCACTATGTACTTCTATTTAATCCAATCTACCCCTATATATCTTTCTTCTTACTCTATATATATCCCACTCACGTATATTTCTTACAAAACAAATACATATCTTTCAGTTGGAGCATAGTGTGCTTGAGAACAGCAAGGTGTAACATTAAAATTGTACTCTCTGAACTTTAATACACCCAGAAGCATAAAATTTCAACAGACCCGGTTTACGCATGTAAACGATATCTGGGTTTCAATCGGACATATACTACTGGAAATCAGCTGGACAGAGAGAAACCAGAGGAGCATATATATTGTGCTTCTCAGAAAATTTAGTGCGTGTACACAGCTGGCCTGCTTGGGCTTTTAGGAAAAGAAATGACATTTACATGTATACCTCCAATATGTCAGAACGGCAAGGTCAAACTTCGGAATTTTACTCTCTGAATTTTAAGACTTGCAACACTGACTTCAGATCAAATAGTCAACTATCTTGTTTATAAAGATGGTAAGATGTTCACTTCAAACAAATGTTAGACGCAGATGATATCGAACTTTACAGGCTTTATTTGTGACGCATAGGTTTCCTAACCTTTCAATGCTTAACAAAATAAACTAAATACACATGAACATCTGGACCAAAAAATAAAATGCACATGAACATTGCCCAAGGAGAACCACAGCCTCATGCATAACAGAGCTTTCTGACAGCATTGCCAGTAGAATCAATGTGGGCATGGTAAGCATTACCCATGCCCATTTGAACAGAAAACACTAAGGTACTAACAAAACATGTAAAGCAATGGTAGCATTGCCTCTGTGTATTTTAGTGGATGGAGGGGATTATCCGGGAAAATCCCCACTAGTCTATTTACTTCTAGTGTATTTTAGGTGATGGGAGGGGATAATCCCCAAATGCCCTACTAACCATCTCATTTTTGCCTAACATAAAAAGTCTTGTCCATGCTAGTGTATTTTAGTGGATGGAGGGGATTATCCGGGAAAATCCCCACTAGTCTATTTACTTCTAGTGTATTTTAGGTGATGGGAGGGGATAATCCCCAAATGCCCTACTAATCATCTCATTTTTGCCTAACATAAAAAGTCTTGTTCATGCTAGTGTATTTTAGTGGATGGAGGGGATTATCCGGGAAAATCCCCACTAGTCTATTTACTTCTAGTGTATTTTAGGTGATGGGAGGGGATAATCCCCAAATGCCCTACTAACCATCTCATTTTTGCCTAACATAAAAAGTCTTGTCCATGCTAGTGTATCGTAGATGAAAATGCAAGTTCACCCGCTCTATATGGTCGGTCATCCAAGTGGCGTCTAACTTACATTTGTCACATAGTGTTGCTAATATTTTTTGCAAATTTGCAACGTAGTACGATCACGAGTATATAATTCTTCTTAGAGTGGGGGCGCTTGCTGAGATATGGTCATTTTGGTTATTCAGAAATGACATTTTTTTAATGATCATCTACCAGTGCACACATATGATTCATTATGGTCATCGCTGCAACGTGCAGAGAGTTTCGCGACCTGTTTATAGAGATATCTACTCGGTTGGGGAATACGGTAAGAGATATTGTTTTCACATGGGTGGCAACACGATCTCCGGATGGCCCTCTACCTTCTTAGGTGATCTACGAGCTTTCTATGACTCTTGTACTTCGATGTTTGTTTTTCTTCTATTTGGTCTGTTTGGCCATGTGCATCTTAGTTATGCAAAGGACGGATGTAAAACTTTATATCCTTGTGATATCTTGTGCAATAAAATGCCCTTTATACAAAAAATGTGTTCAGAGAACATCTTATAATTCAAAATGGAGCGAGTATTATATTCACAATGTTACTTCAACTCATGTTATCCTATACTGTAAAAAAAAGAACTTCCGCCGAGAAGGGATACCAACAAACAAGGAAGAAATTTTCAACTACGTGCACTTATCGTTGCGAAATTGTATCGAGCGCATTTTTGGGTCTTGAAAAATAAGTGGCACATGCATTGAGCTTCACAATTTCATTAGATTCTTGAAAAATAGCCAGGAATGACAAAATCATAAATAGGGAGGTAAATTTGTAATTAGTTCTTTGGGCAACGCTATGCAATGCAAGTGTGGTGGAAAACTATACATTATCTGTTCGTCACCATCGTAAGGAGGAATAAAGGTATCTCCCCACAAGAAAATGGTGTGGTGGAAAACTATGCATTGATTTGCTGGTCACCATCGTACTGCAGCCACATTGCTCTTCTAGATTAGCTGTGCGATTTGGTTGGATCGAATATACCCTCCCGTCTACGCGTCTCCGCAGAAGGCGGCGAGTGACTAGAAGATAATAGAATTAGTCACTATCGCAAATTTGGTATGAAGGACCTGTCATCCGCGGTACTCGACCTCTTTCACGATCACGACCTCAGCCGCTTCGATCGAGATGGTGCAGCTGCCCCGTCAAGACATGCTAGATTTTATTGCTGGAAACGTTGATGATTATTGTTGGAAGCATTTTTGTAATCTATTGCAAATGGATTTCCCATGGCGGAGAATCTAATTCTGAAATTGTTATATAACATTGCTGAAAGTGTTGTTGATTCTGGGCTATCTGGAAAACAAAGAATAAGTCTTGTTTTCAAAATATACGTCCCAGGGATCCTACAAAAGTCATTTTACTTGCTTGTCAGTTTCTTAACACCTGGGCAACATTAGAGAGAAAAGGACTGCGAATGTTGCTGCTACAGGGGGCTAGCAGGCTGGCGAAGGTGGCGCACGAAATTTTTGGACAAGATCACGGCTGGAATCCAGTTTGTAAGAGGATAGTTGTGTACTCATGTATGCCTGGCGCCATCTTCTTGTTTCTGATCTTGCTGGCTTGTTCTTTGTAGTAGATCTTTGCTTTCTCCAGACTCCTTTGTGGTTTTATCTCAGGATTTTAGACGTCTTTCAGCTATTAGTTTGGAGTTTTGGGCAGAAGACAGGGGTTTGTCCTGTGTACTGCCTTAAAGAGGAGTGTGTGGTGAGGTGCCCTCGTAGTAGGGTCGTGACAATGGGAATTTTTTTGTTGAACACTTCAATTTCTTAATTGAAATTGGGGGCCGTTTGGGTCCTTTTATCTAAAAAAAAGTTTGCTGGTAAATTGTTAAAAGCATATTTTTAACTTTTTCTTGCAAATGAATGTTGTTAACTCTCTTGGGCGCTGGATATAATTGATGGATCTATCGTATCACAGCGAAGTGCAACCGTTATTCTATGCGGTTGTTGGGCTATCTGGGCGGAACGCAATACCAGAGGGCATGGGGAGAGAGGTAGATCTGTTGATACTTCTGTCCGCTGGTCAATTGATACAGCACATGATCTTGCATCACATGTAAAGCCTAGTAAAACTAAGCAGCGGGTGAGACAGAAGTGGCTACCTCCTGAAGCAAATTTCATCAAAGTAAATGTCAGGCGAGTTGTGCTCCGCAATTCGGTAGGATATCGCTTTCCCGCAGGCGTCCGGCCTGCTCTCGCTTTATTGCGGAAAAGGATGCACGGAACGCGACAGACTAGAGGCCAACGATGGTCCACCCATGGGAAAACTAGAATAGAATTTCCGCCTGATATCGCCAAAAGACGCCTAGCGCGCCACCTCCAGAAATTCTCGGTGACCGGTGACCGTGAGGACCATAGAGGGGTTTGGGTATCTCCTTTTTTTTTTGCAAGGTGAGTTTGGGTATCTCCTGATTATAATTGTCAAAAGGCAGAACACGCTATCAGTGGTACCACTTGGCATGAGGACATCACGTCACGCCCACCCAAATCAACAAATTTGGTGCATGTTGCACCAAACGGTTCTCCCGCAAGTAATTTAGTATTATTGCGTGTGCAATCGCTGTAGTCTGCGCTCAAAGTCCGCAAGTCGCACGCCCGTAAATCTCATGAGGTGTCGCGGTGGCTGCGGCGTGTGGTGATAGTGGTCTGGCTGGTTCTCGACGGGCGGTTTTGCGGGGTTTGCGACACATCGTCGGGCGAAAGCATTGCCCGGGTTACCAGCCAGGGCCACCGACGGCGATGCCCTCGGGTGTCGTGGTTTTCTTGAAGGTGTCGTCGAGGTGGTGCTTTCGCTTCTTCATGCCGGGTTCTCCGAGGGAAACCCTAGATCGCAGGGATAGGGCGAGGTCGGCACCCCTGCGTCGCATGCCTATTGGGGCTTCAACTTGGATGTTCCACCGGCTAGAGGGATCCGTGGAGTGTTGGTGGTTGGCAGCGGCGAGTTCTTCGTCTTTGTCTAGGTGGTGCGAGGCCCTGGGGCCGATGTGGATGTCAGAGCGGCTCCAGGCTTCGCCTCTGCCGTGTTGTGTTGAGGTGGCGGAGCGTGTCGACTTTGGTCATTTGAGCGTCTTGGTCGTCTGCTCGTGTGTTGGGCGGCCTTGGGGCTGGCTTGGATGTCGGAGCGGAGGCTCCGGATGCCTCCGCCGTGTTGCGTTGAGGTGGTGTTGTGTCGACTTTAGTCGCTAGGTCGTCTTGGTCGTTTTTTTTTTTGCGAATTTTTTTCCAATCTATTCATCAATTGTCAAGGTAGTACAAAGAATGCAAGAAGTAACAAAAATTACATCCAGATCCGTAGACCACCTAGCGACGACTACAAGCACTGGAACGAGCCGAAGGCACGCCGATGTCATCGCCCCTCCCTCACTGGAGCCGGACATACCTTGTTGTAGTACACAGTCGGGAAGTCATCGTGCTAAGGCCCCACAGGACCAGCGCACCAGACGATCAACCGTCGCCGATGAAGAGAAGAGTAGATCGGAAAGATCCAACTTGTAGACACACGAACACAGACAAATGACGACCAGATCCAATCGGATCTGCCGAAGACAAACGCCGACCGAATCCCGCGAGATTCGACGGAGACACATCTCCACACGCCCTCCAACAACGCTAAACACGCTGCCAGAATGGGGGCTAGGCGGGAAGAACCTTATTCCATCTTCAAGGAGCCGCCGCCGCGTTGTCTTCTTCAGTACTAGGACACAAAACCTAACAAAACACAAAAACGCATATGAAAACAGAGCCCTCCCGCCAGCAAGCACCGGGATCCACCGCGTCGCCATGTCCTAAGGCCACAGGACGAGGCAGATCGGCGGCGACGCTAGCGGGAGGCTGAGAACCCTATCGTTGTTTCTCTCCTCACATAGGAACGAAGCGGTACCATGCGACACAAACGACTCTCAGATCGTCTTGGTCGTTGACCCATGTAGGGCGCAGGCTTGGGGGTGGCGTGGATGTCAGAGCGTGGCTCCGGATTTTCATCTCCGCTGTGTTGCGCTGAGAAGTTTTCGATGTCGGCCTTGGTTGCCTTGGCAACTTTGTCGTTGGTTTGTGTGAGGTGCGGCCTCAGAGTCGGCGTGGTATGTTTAGAGTTGTAACCTTTTTGTTTTAGGCATTGTCCTTCCTGTTTGCTCCTACTATATCAATATATAAGTCAAAGCTTGACCTCTTCAAAAAATGTTAGTTGCAACTGCGAACAAACCGTGTTTAATGAAGTCCGTTTGCATGGTGAGGAAAGAAAAATGGTTTTGCTTTTAGAAAAATTGCTAGTTGCAACTACGAATAAACCGCGTTTAGCGAACCCCGTTTGCGTGGTGAGGAAAAAATGTTTTGCTAATTCATAGACGTCTAAGATTTTATTAAATCTCAGTTCGTTAGATTTGTGTTACAAAGTTCATAATCTGTTCAATCACTGAGTTGCAACTGATATTGTCCCAACAAGAGGTGCAACGAGACAAACATATCCAAACCGTTGAATTGATTCATGATTGGTGCTATCCGAATGTCACATCCCAAAATTTTGTATCAAGTTGAAATGGTCAAAATTTGGAACCAACAAAAACTTTTGCTTGATTTATTGTGTTTGATTGTTTTCTTGTTGATTTTGAGCTTGTGTGAATTAAAACTTAGCCACAACAACAAAATCAAATCCATTGCACCACTTATCTTGTGACCTAAATATCTGAAGTCTGCAAACTAATATTTTGATTTCCAAAAATTCAGAGGAGAGGAAATATAATCCCTCTCATATTAATCTCATAACTTTCCCTCTCAAATTTATATTTTCAAAAACCTATATTCTAATTCCTATATCCTTCTTTATTTCTTTAGATCATTAAATACACCAACCAACACTTACAAAATAAATACCAAAACAGAACCACAAACATTGATAAATATTTATAAATCAAAATATAAAAGGAATTCATCAAAATTTGAATTTGGCTGGGGAATTCTGTCGAGCACCTGGCAGACAGATTTGAGTGGAAACTCGAATTCGAGCCAAATTCAAACAAATTCTTCAAATTTCTCTCACAACTCACTCCCTCTCACTCTCCCTCACATGCCAGTGCACACACACGCGAGAGGCCGCACAAATTTGTCCTGTAGCTGCTGGCGCCATGCCCTCTCTGTTGAGGTTGCAAAAGAAGAAGAGGTCAACCACACATGAAGACATGCGCACACGTCACAAAATCTGTTAGCGATATGTGACTTTGATCTCAGATTCACATTTGTGGTTGGTGGATGGCCAAGTTAGGTACATGATAACCGCATTCTGCAACACACCATGGAGAAATATCCACTTGAGTTCCCAACCCCTCCTGATGGTACTACTCTATTTCTTTCATTATACACATGTGTTTCTATGCATTATTGTTTTCATATTTCATAAATTTGTTCTATTGTGCGCAGGTACATATTATGTTGTTGATTCTGGTTATCCAAACAGAGAGGGATTCGTAGCTCCTTATAAAAATAATACGTACCATATTCCGGATTTCCATCGAGAAGGGCCACCAACGAAGAACGAAGAAATTTTCAACCATGCCCACTCATCTTTGCCAAATTGCATCGAGCGCATCTTTGGGATCTTGAAAAATAAGTGGCGCATTTTGAAGGGCATCTCTTATTTCAACCTTGTTACACAGAAGAGAATTATCATTGCTTGTTGTGTGCTACACAATTTCATTAGAGACTCCAACTTGCGTGATAAATAGTTTGATCGATGTGATGCAGATGAGAATTACATGCCCAAGGTTCAGAGACAAGCAATTACCTTGCCCAGTGATCATGTGCCAGATGAACTACACACAAGAGGCATGAACGGACGTAGGAACTAACTGAGTTAGCTAGTATAATGTAGTGGAAATGTATTTTAGATAACTATATATTCGATATGGTTATGTAATGATAATTGTATGGATATGAAGTTCGGCTTGAATTTTAGATGCATATGCTATTTATTACACATGAAGCAGCAACATTACAACTTTTCATGAATGAAAGGATGTTCAAAATAATTTAACAGTTTACAGGCAGACACCCGGCTGATTTGCCAAACATTTTCAGTCAGAAGAAAAACAGATTCTCATAGACAGCAGTTTTTGGCCTAAGCATGCTCTAATGAGGCAATGTTGGTGGTTCCTCGGAGCAGGACCAGGGGCCGGCCACCGCTCTGCGCTGGTCGGCGGCATGGTCGCCGGCTTCCGCTTCAACTTGTGGTGTGGAGGACGTATGTCTTTTCTTAGAAGACAACAAAATGGTGTGGTCTGTGGTGGAAAAGTACACATGCTCGAACACACGTCTCTGACAGGAAAGATGTCCACGGAGAAAAAGAAAGGTTTGGTGCCCGGAGAAGGTTCCTTGCTATTTCCGCTCATGCGATCTGGGCTCTGGGGGATGCAATGCAAGTGAGCAAGCAGCGCAACCCCGAAGGCCCGAACAACACACCTGTGCGGAGAGCCCGGCCAATCTTGACGTTTGCGTCGTCATTCATCGTCTGAATGCAGCATAGTTTGCGCGTTCAGTATTTCCAGTTTCTTGGGAAGCTTCCTCAGTTTGCCCTCCCATATGTATATATATATATCGCAGCAGGTCCAGCAGATCAAGAAATTCAGGCGTTCGACAGATCTCCCAGCTAATCGTCCCGTCCTAGGATCAAAATCCCGTCTCCTGTCCCATCTGATCATATCGCCACCGAACCCATCGACCAATCCATCGGTCCCATCGTCCTCGTCTCTCTGCTTGAATTGCTGCAAAACTGTGATGGAGTGCGCCGACATCTTGATCGCTGCGGGGCGGAGCTCCACGTCGCCGTCGTGGCAGCCGACGAGGAAATGGCGCAAGGCGTTGAATGTCATCCGGACGTGCCACAGGCTGGCGCGGCTCGGCATTCTGTCCGCCGGCGTCCTTCCACGGAGCACCTCCTACGTCGCCATCAAGATCCACCACGACACTGACTCCGACTCCAACGACAATGGCGCGGCGTTCTCTGTCGCCGCAGACGACGAGTCATTCAAGGGCCTGGTCAAGGAGAAGCGCGAGGACTGCTTCCGCCGCCTCGGCGGCAGCGCCGGCATCGCCGCCGCGCTGCTCTCCGGCGCGCAGCGCGGCATCCGCGGGGACGACGGCGACGTGCGCCGCCGCAGGGAGGCGTTCGGCTGCAACACGTACCCGAAGCCCAAGCCGAAGAGCTTCTTCAGCCACGTCTGGGACGCGCTACGCGACGTGTTACTCATCGTGCTCCTCGTCTGCGCCGTCGTCTCCGTCGGCTTCGGCATAAAGGAGCACGGCCTCAAGGACGGCTGGTACGAAGGCGTCAGCATCTTCCTCGCGGTATTTCTCCTCGCCGCCGTATCCGCCGTCAGTAACCACAGCCAGGCAAAGCGGAGCGACAAGCTGGCCAGAGAGTCCGAGAACATCGCCTTCATAATCGTCCGCGCCGCCCGGAGGCAAGAGATTTCCATACTCGACATCGTCGTCGGCGATGTGGTGATACTTAGGATCGGCGACTCCGTGCCAGCGGACGGGGTGTTCCTCGAGGGGCACGGCCTCCAGGTGGACGAGTCGAGCATGACAGGTGAACCGCACCCGATCGAGATCGACGCCGAGAAGAGCCCCTTCCTCAACGCCGGCGTGAAGGTCGTCGACGGCTACGGTCGGATGCTCGTCACCGCAGTCGGCACCGACACCTTGTGGGGCGAGATGATGAGCACCATCACCAAGGAGACCACCGAGCCGACGCCACTCCAGGAGCGCCTCGAGGGCCTCACCTCGAGCTTCGGCAAGATCGGCGTCGCCGTTGCGGTGCTCGTCTTCACCGTGCTCACCGCGCGTCACTTCACAGGATGCACCATGGATGACCAAGGGAAGCCGCTGTTCGTTACCATCATCGTCGTCGCCATCCCAGAGGGCCTCCCGCTTGCGGTGACACTGACGCTCGCATTCTCCATGAAGAGGATGGTGAAGGAGAACGCGCTGGTGCGCCGTCTGTCGGCGTGCGAGACAATGGGTTCCGTCACGGTCATTTGCACTGCCAAGACCGGAACGCTCACGCTGAACCAGATGAAGGTGACCGAGGTCTGGGTCGGCACTGAGCAGCCTAGGGCGGCCACTGCGATCGCTGGGAGCGTCGTGAGCTTGCTCTGCCGGGGAGCTGGGATCAACACCACGGGAAGCGTGTACAAGCCGGACAACGTGTCCCCGCCGGAGATATCTGGCAGCCCGACGGAGAAGGCGCTGCTGTCCTGGGCCGTGGCGGACCTCGGCATGGACGCCAACGCGTTGAAGAGGAGCTGCAAGGTGGTGCTCGTTGAGGCGTTCAACTCCGACAAGAAGCGGAGTGGCGTTTTGATTAGGGACAAGGCCACCGGCTCGCTGAGCGCGCACTGGAAAGGAGCGGCCGAGATGATCTTGGCTAATTGCTCAATGTACGTCGACATGGACGGAGCGGCGCGCGAGCTCGGCTTGGAGCAGAGGAATAACCTCGAGAAGGTCATCAACGACATGGCGGCGGGCAGCCTCCGGTGTATCGCCTTCGCCTACAAGCAAGTCGGCAGCGAGCAAACAAAGATTGACGACGAGGGGCTGACATTGCTGGGCTTCGTCGGCTTGAAAGACCCGTGCCGACCAGAGGTCAAAGCGGCCATTGAAGCTTGCACGAACGCCGGCGTCGCAGTCAAGATGGTCACCGGCGACAACATCCTCACGGCCCGCGCGATCGCAAAGGAGTGCGGCATCATATTCAGCAACGACCCCAACGGCATCGTCATCGAGGGGCACGAGTTCCGCGCCATGTCACCGGAGCAGCAGCTCGAGATCGTGGAAAAGATCCGCGTCATGGCTCGGTCGCTGCCGCTGGACAAGCTGGTGCTGGTTCAGCGGCTGAAGCAGAAGGGCCACGTGGTGGCCGTGACCGGCGACGGCACCAACGACGCGCCGGCGCTCAAGGAGGCTGATGTCGGGCTGTCCATGGGCGTCCAGGGCACCGAGGTAGCCAAGGAGAGCTCCGACATCATCATCCTCAACGACAACTTCGACACGGTGGTGACGGCCACACGGTGGGGGCGCTGCATCTACAACAATATCCAGAAGTTCATCCAGTTCCAGCTCACCGTCAACGTCGCCGCGCTCGTCATCAACTTCGTCTCGGCGATCACCACGGGCAAGATGCCGCTCACCGCCATGGATCTCTTGTGGGTGAACCTGATTATGGACCCCATGGGCGCGCTGGCGCTCGCCACGGACACGCCCACCAAGGCGCTCATGGACCGTCCGCCCATCGGTCGCACTGCGCCGCTCATCAGCAACGCAATGTGGCGCAACATCGTGGCACAGGCGGCCTTCCAGATCGCCGTTCTGCTGGCGCTCCAGTACCTGGGCCAGGACGTGTTGGCCGCCGGCGAGAAGGCCAACGGCACCATGATCTTCAACGTGTTCGTCCTCTGCCAGGTGTTTAACGAGTTCAACGCGCGGGAGATCGAGAAGAAGAACGTCTTCGCCGGAGTGTTCAAGAACAGGATGTTCCTAGCCATCATCACCGTGACGCTCGTCCTGCAGGTGGTGATGGTGGAGCTGCTGACAAGGTTCACCGGCACAGAAAGGCTGGGACTGGGGCAGTGGGGCGTCTGCCTCGCCATCGCCGCCGTGTCATGGCCCATCGGCTGGGCCGCCAAGTTCATCCCCGTGCCGGACCGGACTGTCCATCAGATCTTGACACGCCGTAAGAAATCGCCCTTTATCGAAAAAAAGATCGTGACACACCCGAAATCATCATAACTGATAGAGTAATGCACTGTTCATATTTTTTTTATTTTTTTCACATAGTAGCTTATGTGATTAATGCACTGTTAGCCATCATCGTCGAATCTTGTAATTTATAAATATATACGCCTTTTGTTCAGTGTACTTCCCAGTTCGTCGTAATTGATAAATGTACGCCTTTTGTTCAGAGTACTTCCCAGATCCTCCATTTAGAGCTAACTGACTTCAGTTTTGCAATAGCAGGCACAAACTGGTGAGTATTTTCAAACATGTTGAGAGCCACAAGTAATTTCTCCTGGTATGAGTTTCAGTGTATTGACATTTAACAGGTGCAGCAACAAACCACAGAGCCAATATCACTGCATAGCTACTAGTAAAACTGAGACAGAAGCAAAATCTATAGGATGATTTTGTATACCACATTGCCAGAAACTTAAACATGCAGAGAGGGATTTCATATCACTAGGGAACGGCTTCAAAAAGTCAAATAAAATGTTATGTCCGTGGACATAAAAAACATGTAAATGAGACAATACTACCACAAATCATGTCGTTTTAATCAATTAGTACGGTGATGACAGTGAGCAATGAGATAAATAACCATGGATTAGTTGTTCTGCGGAAAGATATGTTATTGTGGTTTCATCATCTTCTGCAAATACAGCAGTGATGATTTCTACACAAATTTCATTGCATTCTCAGAACATCTTGTCCCAGGGTGATATCTTCAGGATTCTTCACATGAACTGGCTTCAGCACCCGAAGCAGGACATCACGCGTCCAGTGTGTGGATCTGCTCCGCCTCCCGCTCTAATCAAGCTGCCCGGAGGTTCCTCCTCGCCTTGCCCTCCCACGTATGGCTCAGGGATGACCGTCTCTTTCTCAGTGTGTTCTCAGCCTGCGCCTTCATTTGATCAGCCTGCTCCTGAAATATAGCTTGCACAATTACATTCTGCAAATAGATACATGCTACAAAGAAAAATGCAGGTCAGGATGCGGATGACAGTTTTTGCCCTATGCTTCAGGCCGTGATGCATACAAAAATTCTAGGATTCGTTTCACAGGTTAAGATTGGGTGCTGATTCGAAATTGCTACCAAACGACTGGAATTTGTTCACATGTTATAAGTTGACCATACACTCTGAATGATGCAACTAGTTCAGAACTTCAGATGGAAGTTGAGCAACTGTAAGTAAATTAATCTATGCATACCTTATCTTGCCTTCAAATTTGGAAATCTGGCAGCTCTCCATTCCTGTTCTTCACCTCCTTGCTCTGATGATATCTGAGCCATCATGACCAAAAGAACATAAGATCCAAAATGCAAAAAAAAGGCTTTCTTCTGAACAAGTACACATGAATATTAAGAAGAAAAAAGTAATATCTTTGCATCATGCACAAATAAATTAAAGTGCATTTTTTCGACCATAAGATATATAAACAAAAGAAGAAGAGTTTGAAAAAAAAGATACATTCTTTCATGCCTTAACGCAAGTTAACACTTCTCTGAGTCCATGTCATAGGTCGTGCTTTGAACTCCTCTTCTGGGGTTCGTCTTTGTTAGCTTCAGTGCTCTTCTCCGGTGAGGCACGGACGAGATCATCCATGCTGGTCGACGCAATGGTCATCTTGCCCAACTGCAGCCTGAGTGCGGCAATCTCCCAGCGGATCCTGATCTGCGCAGCTCCCTCTCCGATACAGAAGGCGGGGCCAGCATGGAGAAGGGTGGGTTGAGAGATGGCGTGGCGGACTGCTCAGTCAGCCGACTGTTGTGTCATCTCTGTGCCGCCGTCCCTCTCGATACGGGAAACTTTGGTTGTGTGTCTCATGTCTTCAAGTAGCTCATGTGGTTTTGAAATTCCCTTATTATCCGGTATCCAAAAGTCTGATTGTGCTGCTACCAGCAGGATCAATAACTGTCTTGATAGGCACATGTGCGAACTTTGGGGATCTACTCTTGCTCATAGTGTTGTATGTTATGAGCATTAAGAACTCGAGAAACATACACTTCTCAATATCTGCATTTCTACCCTGGGGGTCATCCTCCGTCTCCCTATGCCCAGTCAAGTATATTCACTGTAGCGTCATCAAAAGCAACAGAATCTTCTCTCAGCATCTCAGCCCACACAAGGGCCCGCCTTCCAAGTCCTTGCTTACAGAAATGAGAAAAGAAAACATTAACTGTGACCGTGTTTGGTTGAAAAGCCATCTTAATCAGTTTGCCAGTGAGAATCATAGCTCGATCAAGGACATCATTGCAGATGCCATCCATCAATGTGTTGTATGTAACTGAATTAGGTGTGCAACCAACAGCAACTAGTTCATCCAGCACTCTGCCGCCCGATTCATCGAATGGTTGTTACAAAGGCTATGAATCCAAATATTATATGTGAAAATATCTGGATCACAGCCATCTGCAAGCATCTTATTCATGAAAATCATGGCACCGCTCATATCCTGGGCCCGGCAATATGCATTGATAATTGTATTGTATGTCACTACATCAGGAGTTAAACCACTACTACGCATGTCCAAGAACGGTTATTCACATATCCAACCTTCCTTCTCTGCAAAAACCATCAATCAGAATGTTGCTTGTGAAAACATCAGGAACAAGACCGCTCTGCCTCATCTTCTGCTCTAGTTTCAGTGCTTCAGCCACATAGCCAACCCTACAAAATGCAGATATGAGAGAGTTGTAAGTAATATTGTTCGGAACAAGCCCTCTTCTTGTCATCTCAACAAATGCCCGATAAGCCTCGTTTATGTGATCCAATCTGCAAAGACCACTGATATATGCAGAGAAGGCAATAAAATCAGGCTGCACACCAACTTTCACCATATCATCCCAGCATTTCAAGGCACCTTCTACATTACCAGATCTGAAGCATGAGTCCATGTAGAGGTAAATGAGGTACCCACACATACCCTTACTAATCATATGTTCTAGCAGCAGTGTGCATCATCTAGTCTTGCTTGATTGCACAGTCCCATTATCAAGTAATTCAAAGTGGATGACAAGGGTGCAAGGCCTATCTCTTTCATAATTCTATATAACTCAAGAGCTTCTTCTTCGAATCCCTCCTTGCTATATGCAGCAATCAATGCATTAAATCCTGCAACACTCACCGGAACACCCTGCTCAACTGCACTACACACGAGCTGCCGGGCATCATCCAACCGCCCATCCCAACAAAGCCTACAGACCACCATATCTATACTATCTTCTGACATCTGTGAACCCTCCTCCTGCTCATGTGCAGCCTTCCCAAACTTGTATGCTCCGGCAGAAAGAATGTTGAAGGTGCAGCAATCCGGCAGCAACCCCCTCCCTTCATCTCCCTGCAGGCCGCATTAGCCTCATCCATCTGTCCAGCCTTTGCATACCCATCAATTAAAACATTGAAAGTGATCGTGTTTGCTTGATCCCCACTTTCACCATCTCATCGAACAGCCTCCTCGCCTCCACCATATTCCCACCACGGCAAAGCGCATTCACCAGTAGTTATAGGTCACAACCGTGGGCTCGCACACCATTTTCAAACAGCTCGAAGGCGTCCCCTGCCTGCCCAAACACGCAGTGGCCCTTGATCAGGATGTTATAGCTGCACGCATCGGGGACGACGCGGAACCTCGACATGACGCCGAGCAATCCCGCAGCGACGTGGACGAGCCCCTGTGGCAGAACCCGAGGATCATGGCGTTGAAGATGGCGAGGCTGGGGAGCGGCCCCCTGGCGGTCATTTCCACGAACACCTTCCAGCGCCCGGACCTCGCCCCCGCAGAAGAGCAGGCGCAGCAGGGCCGCGAGCGCGGATAGGCTGGGCGTGTTCCCGCAGCTCGGACGCGCGCGAGCACGACGAGCGCCTCGGACGGCATGCCGGCGGCGAGGAAGGCGTGGAGCGCGAGGCGGAGGGCGGCGTACGGAGCGCCGCCTTCGGGGGAGGCGCACCATGCGAGGAGGTGCGGGGAGGCGTACGGGAGGAGGGCCGCGAGGAGGAGGGAGGCGAAGGGGCGCAGCGGCGGGGACAGGGCGGCGAGGCGGGAGGCGGCGGCGAAGCGAGCGGGGAGCGCGGGGATGTGGATGTGAATGTGTGGAGGTCGAGGTGGCATTGCGGGAGGTCTTGAGGAGGCACGCGAGTCCGAGGAGGGCGTCGCGGCGGAGGGAGGCGGGGAGGGAGAGGTGCCGGGAGGATGAGTCGGAGGGGAGGAACTGCGCCGTGGGGTCGTAGCAGGGATGGGAGGAGGAGGAGGAGTGGTGGTGGTGGTGGTTGTTGTGGTGGAGATGTGGTGGGGGAATAAGAAATGCCGCCGCCGGGATGGTTTCGCCGCCGCGGCGAGGCGGCGCATCGGGCGCCGGCGGCGGAGGGGACGGAGTGGGAGAGGGAAACTGACGGCGGGCGGGCGGCAGTGGCTTCTGAATGTGTAGTGGTTGACTATGATGCCGACAGACTGTGCGCCGTTGGATTCCAGATGGAGCGACCAGATCGACACATGAATTTTTGTTGTTTCAAACATGTTAAATTTCTACTTTGGTAAACAAGATCTATGTAACCTTGTTACGTGCAATGTTCGTTCAAACCGATGGCGTTTTCTGCCCCGGGTCTCGCCGGCCCTCGTATGTTGGTTATGTTTGGGTGGTGCGTGGTGGAGTCTAGTTTCATGTTAGGGGTTGTGTTTCCGATGTCGGGTTTTCAAAGGGTTGTCCTTTAATCAACGTTGGTGTTGTATGATTTTTGGCCTAGTTAGTTGTACTTATGAACTGGTCCATATATTCTTCTTAATAAATTTATAAGAAGCCCCTCCCTTGTGATACGTTCTGTCAAAAAGTGTTATCTAGCTAGGATGGTGGATTTAGAGTCGCAAGAAGCAAATTTATGTGCCACCATTGTCGTCCTCTCTGCTACTTTTGCCCTACCTACCGGCTCTTTGAATTTGTGGCATCATCTTCTTACTTATATGTGTGGCTCTCGTCATTTGTCCTTTGTGGTCTTCTCAGGATGTATCTGGAGATGGTGAATGAATGATCTACTTTCAAGCTAAATTCTTGAAATCGTTGACTCCCATCATAATAGATACAAAGGCTCCAATGATTTCTATAATTTACGCGGGGAATCGAACCGGAATTGAAGATTGAGCCTCCTCGTAGTGGAATCAAGCTTGGAGGCGGCGGTGGTGTCGGCGGGAGCGGTTAGTGCTGAAATTTCTCACCCCCAACCATAGTCCCTGCGCTTTTCACTTGATTGTAAAAATCCACACAAATACTTGGAACCCGAGGTACACAGGGTTTGATTTTCAGTTTCCCTAAAAGCAAATCACGGGTCAAACAACTTTTGCAGGATCTATCCGTGCATTTTTCCGAGCAAACCCACAAAAGCCATCTCGCGTATGTGATTGCCAGACAAAGCAGGAATACTGGGCAGCCTTCTGATGGATCACAGGGATAGAAGGTGGAGTAGGAGGAAGAGGCAAGGCAGTAGCAACATGAGTTAGGGAGATCCTGTTGTAGTCATGGCGATCCACAAGTAACTCCTGACGCCTTCTATGCCCAAGCATATCAGATTCATATCCTTATTGTGGATTTGACACAACAAATGAGGCACCATTATGGACGATATGGTTCAATGCATAGGAGTGGAATGAGAAAGAAGTTAGTCATCATTTGCTTAGTGCTTCTTATAAGAGATTTATCAGGTAGATAGTAACATCAAGTCATTGGTTGGTCATGCGGTACGTTAATAGCTACTTGGTTATGAACTTGGTCCTTGGGTAGGTATGTGGCCATGTGAGCTTTATCATATCACTACTTCAAACAAATGATTAATTTTCGTAGATTTATTATCTTTTCAAGAAGGACGAAATGTAATGCTCATTCTATACCAATATCTGGCCGATGCACCTAGCCAACATATAGTTATGTCCCTAAAGAGAAAATGTGAGTTATATTTATAGTGTTCCTCGAATCATAAGAATTCTAGCATTTTTCTGAATCGCATGTATATAGACACGTTTAATGAGTGTATTTACTCATTTCAGTCCGTATGTAGTCCATACTGAATATGCAAAACATTTTATAATTCGGAGTGGAGGGTGTGTACCAACTAAAAAGAGAGCTCAATTTTCAACTAGCACATGCGAATTTAATTCTATTTATATATTTGACTTTGTCGCGATGAACTCTTCAAAATGAGTCTTTATACATGCGCCTATATGCTGTGCCAAATCCGCATGCCAAAATCGCGAGAATGATAGCTAGTATCATGGACCACACGCTTATACCTGTTAGAAAGCAAACATACATTCTTAGAATTCTCCCAAAAATTGGCAAGTACACAGCAAGCCGAGAACTGAAGATCTGCATCCGACATACCATTACTCTTTGGGGGTCCAGTCGATGTCACCCTTGCAGTTGAGTCCAAGGAAGTAGACAGCACGGTCCTGATATAATAACAACAATGAGAGACTGCATTCGTGGAATTCATCGCAGAACGAGATCACAGGTACTGACCTTGAATCTTGAGAAAAGGCCAAGGTAGTAACAATGCCAAGATGTGCCTTCCTAACTTTTACAAGCACTCGCATGTCTCTTGAACCAAGTATGCTGATGCTTCCCTCAATAGTTCCACTGGGAATGCAAAGGCAAGTGTATTAGACCTCCAAGAAAACATGCATCCATGTTTATCATAAGCTCAATGCTAGTACAATTTAATGATAGTTCTTTGCTCACATTGCTAGAAGTGTACCGTCAGGCGAGACAGCGAATGCTGAAATTGCCTCACGAGTTATTTTCTTTGATCCAATTCTTGTCCATGAGGTAGTATTCCAAGATATTATTTTCCCATAATCACCTAAGAAGAAGATTATTCTCTAACTGTCAGGTCTCAAGTTTACCGAACAATTTTGTACATTTTTAAACAACTTAAAACAATTTCATTCATAACTGGGTGAACTTAAATCATGCCATCACCTTGCATTGCTGTAATAAAGAGGATCTGACTGTTGTCAGGCTTATTAGAAAATCTGCAGAATCCAAATATTTCTCCCTGGAAAAGTACCAGGTTAGAAGTTTGCCTTAAACAAAGAAAATAAGTCAATGTAAATTATCAAAGGAATCACTCACTGCTTCTCGTGTCAGATTAGCCATAGGTTCGGCTGACTTTAAATCCCACACTCTAGATGGGCCACCGCTCCTATTCACAGCTAGAAACCTCTCATCGGAACTAAAAGCATGCCCAATAAGAGAGGCAACCCATCAGTATCATACAATCAATATCCATTTGGAAAGAGAAGGTTCAGGCGGGCACTATTTTACCTGAAACTAAGATCCTTAACAGATGTTTTAGTATCAGGTTCTTCAATAATGGTTTCCATGGTAGGCCATTTGAATACCCTTAAATGCCCATCCTATACAGCACATAGATAAACTTGTAACATGCTTAATAATCATATAGGTTCTGTTCCGAGTTCCATAAATAGCTAGAAAATAATAGCAATACCATATAAATCATTGACTAACAGTTATGGCTGTCAATATCGCAAAATGCTTCTAGGTTAAACAAAGTTACAAGTTCGTTAGCTGTAGTCTACAGTCATTTGTTGCTCAAAATAACCATATGTTACATTGCTTTATGCATGAAGTAACTAACTAAACATTCGTGTTTTTATTTTTATGAACACCAGCCGTCAGATCTGACGAAGTGTGTGCACCTCCATGACTAGCAGTGAAAATAAAACAACTTAGGGAAGAAAAGTATGGCGATAAACAGGGTATAAACATCTGTAAATAGAAAAGGCAATAATACATGCCTACCAGTGGGAATATTACTCTATGAAAAGGTAAGCTATAGGGCATTCATTTACCTCACCACCAGTTGCAAGTAGTGAACCGGCTCCACTAAATGTCACCACCAATTGTAAACCTACATCACTTAGCTCCACTACAGCCTCCTCGTCAGATGTCAAAACTAGTTCATGTGGATCCTCTCCTTCCCATCGCAACAGCCTACATGTGGCACATGGTCAAGATTCTGAACTGCAGATCAACGGCTACACTAAACACAGTCTGGATCTATCAGAATCCCGGCATATTCCAAAAGGTCGGATGTTTTTCAGGTACAGCTTACGTAAGCACCAGTTCATTTACACTAACAACTCAACACAGCAGGCCCAGTATATGCTTGGTGAGAATGCCAATGAGGTAGGTGTGCAACAAGTCAACTGAAATGAGCACACCATCAAACATGGAACAGATACACATGCGCCGGAATGTGAGCTACATTGAGGAAATAAAGTATACACTAACAAATCAAACATACTGCTTACACCGACAGTTGAAGTAAAATGTGGGGTTATAAGTAAATAATCATTGTACTGTAATTCGAAGTCTTGAACAATATGTTGGGATATGATATGGCAATCATATTGGTTGAATTGACCAGAATTTAAACTTAAATGTACAACACTCTGGAATCCGGACCAATCTAAGTACCCAAGTAGGAAGGAAGATTTTGAGCTAATAAAAAATCAGAACCGACCAATGCACTAGCGAGAAAATGTAGAGAAATCCACATCTTCGTCCAAGTACCTGCAGCCGTTGGGGAAGGCGCAGAGGACACCGTCGCCGCGGGGGTGGACGGTCATCCTGTATGGCACCTGCTGACCGGTGTCCAGCCTAAACACCTGCATTGTAACCCACCATCACCGAAAGAGCGTCAGATCAGCCCGTAAACCTTTCCCAAGAGGGATCCGCGGTGAAACAACTAGAGAGCGAGGATCGCTCACCGGGTCGGGGGAGAGCGCCGGGGCCGCGGCGGCAGGGTCGAGCGCGGCGACGACCAGCGCGTTGGGCACCTTGGTACTACCCTCTCCGCCGCCTCCGCCGAGGACAACCATGGGGCGCGTCCGCATCCGCGGCGTGGAGGATGTGGGCGAGGGGGATCCAGGAGGAGCCGTAGAGGGGGAAGCCGTAGGAGGTCTGTCCGCCGTCGCGCGGCGCCATCACGGGAGATCGCAGTAGCGAAAGAAAGCAGACAGAGAGAGCGGGGCTCGATTGGGGTTTAGGCTACATTGAAACGCTCCCGGTTATCCAAGTTCCAAACGAGTCCCAAAACGAGTCAGATTAAGCCACAAGAGCAATCCAAAATAACGGCATTGAAACTGTGAAGAAAAACCTAGATCTGGCTTTTCATGATACAAAATGTCAGATTGGGATTCAATTTATGCCTCGTGAAACAAAAAACATGCAGATTCAAATTGAGCAATCAATTCTGGCCAATTAAAATTGTCAGCGCCAAAATTTCCTTTTATGCACGAATCAAATTTCAACCTGAAAATCTATGTCAGACAGTAAACCCATGCTAGGTATAATACGTGCACTTGGTAGGTTAATCGGGTAGTAAGCACTGAGTGGTTCAAATTGCAGAGAATCATTTGCATGCCCAAAATGCTGAGCCCGTCTTGCCACCACTAGGTCACAAAGGAACGAACATACAACTACAGGAATATTTCGTTCTTTTACGAAACCAAACCAAACCAAAGAAACGCACCAAAATTTGGAAGGAAGAAACCTTAGTGCTTTTATTATTACGTATAGATATAGATTAGCAGATACCTTTTATCTTTATTACAGTAGAAAGTCGTTAAAACATACCCAAAACTCACACGTACACAAGATAGCCTACAAGCATCCTATGTGATCAACAAAATCTTTCGACGCTCTCCAACACGCACCACCAAAGCTGTCACCCGAGTTAGGCCTCGCAGATGCATCGCAAATTCGTCATCTCTATGAACGTCCTGAAGTACTCTGTGTTGCTCCTCCAAAACCACTAAGCGACCAAGTCGGCTCCTTTATCTCCCCCTTCTTCGACCATCCTCAGTTTGACCCAGTTTTATTGTATCCACATTCCACTTGAGAGGCACGGGAGAGTATGTACAAGATTGCTGAATCACATAGAAACAATGGTATGTCTACTTATGTAGCAGAGGTATAGCTTAGAAGGTGGAATAGGCGGGAGAGGCACATTGGTAGCGTCATGAGTTGGGGAGATCGTGTTGTAGTCATGGTGATCCATCACTAATTCCCGAAGCCTTCTATGCCCATGCATATCAGATTCATATCCTTAGTGTGAATTGACACAACAATATAATATGCACAACTATGAACTATATAATTCTAAGGAATAGGAGTGAAAGGAGAAAGAAGTTAGCCATCATTTTCTTAGGAAGCCTTGCTTCTTATAAGAGATTTATCTGGTAGGCAGTAACATGAAGTTCATTGGTCATGTGGTTATGAATTTGGTCCTTGGGTAGGTGTATTGGTATATGAGCTCTATCGCTACTTCAAACAAATGTTGAATATTTGTAGCTTTATTATCTATTCAAAAGGGATAATTTACTGCTCATGTGAACTATGTAGTGTCTGTACCAAATCTAGATAATGCACCTGACCAACACCTAATAATATCCCTAGATCAACATATAAATTGCATGTTCATCTATTGCTAGGGCAAGGAAGTAACAGGAGACAGGTCTGGATTCAAACTGAGCAACTGAGTCTGGCACATTACCATTGTCAGAACCGAAATTGCCTTTTATGTATGAATCGAATTTTAATCTGAAAACTTATGCATGAACAAACATATAACTACATAAATATCTCGTTCTTTTACGATAACTAGCAGGTACCTTATATTTTCATTACAGTAGAAAATCATAAAAACATACCCGAGACTCAAAGGTACGCTAAGAAGGAAAAACAATCCATTCAACTACAAGATAGCCTACAAGCCTGCCATGATCAAGAAAATCTGGAGGCTCTCCAACACGCACCGTAAAAGGTGTCAAGCCTACCAGATATATAGCCAGTTCACCATCTCTATGAACCTACTGAAGTTGTCTTTCTTGCTCCTCCAAATCCATTGAGCGACCAAGTCACCTACTTTCTCTCCCCCTGTTACGACCATCCTCAGCTTGATCCAGTCATCTCGTATCCACGTTCCTTCTGAGCGAAGAAACAAATGAACAGATTGCTGCTACCTCATGGTGACACGAGAGAGTGGCGTACCATATTGCTGCATAAGGAATGAATACTGGTCCGTGCACCCAGGGCCGGTCCTGTGATTTCCGGGGCCCGGGGCAAAACAAAAGTTGGGGCCCTCAATACAACCAACATAATAATTATAAATATATGTCTTACAATACTTAAAGTTGATTCAATTTCAAATATTTACGTGAAACATTTTATGCCTCCTGTGCTAAAATATTATCTAGATGCAAACTGTTCTATGATGGTACATCAGTACTCGTCTTGTCAATTATCATATTGAATATGCCGGGAATTGTGTCGTCGTGGGTGTTTGGTGCAGTAAGATCTCCTCTCGGCAAACAGACCTCTCCCCTCTCGGTTTGGCCGCAGGCGATGGGTTGTCCCGGAACTGTGCATGTGACTGAACGGCGCTCCGTCAGACACATAACAAATGAATAATTGCATTTGCACTATCACGCCTTACATTTTTTATTCATCTTGCTCCGAGCTATTATTCTGAACTAAAATTCTATTTAATAGTTCTAAAAAGATGATCTTTTTGTCACTCTCGGACCTAAGTTGTCGCTCGACCGTCTATAGTTTGTCTTCCGCACTGGCACACTGGCACACTGGCGCACCCTGTAAGTCCATCACCCTGTAAGATCAATAACCGTGCCATGAAAGAAAAATGGGTCGATTGTGTCAATTGTTTGGACTGTTGCGTCCCGGGCACCATTCTAGTTTAATCCTCCCGTAGTATTCTTTTTTTAGTTTGTTTGTGCGGAACCAAAGGCCAAAAGGCTGAGTGAAGAAAAGCAAAACGAAGGCCCAAAGGGAAAAAAAGGCCACGTCTCAGCCCACTTAGAAGCATCGATCGGAGGTAACGACTCGTTCGTCCAATCGTCCTCTTCCTGTACCGTACGAGGGAAAACCTTTCGAGCTCCTCTAATGGCGGCACCAGATGAGCTCTTCCCACTGCATATGTACTACCTCCTGGGGGGCCCCTTCGATTCGGGGGCCCAGGGCGACCGCACCCCCTGACCCCCCTCAGGGCCGGCCCTGCGTGCACCGGTGAATCAGAGGGATAGCTGAGAAGGTGGAGTGGGAGGGAGAGGCACGGAGGTAGCGTCATGAGTTGAGGAGTTCGTGTTGTAGTCATGGCGATCCATCAGTAACTCCTGATGCCTTCTATGCCCATGCATATCATATTCATATCCTTAGTGTGCATTGACACAACCAATAATATGCACAACTATGAACTATATAATTCTAAGGCATAGGAGTGAAATGAGAGAATTTAGTGATCATTTTCTTGCGAAGCCTTGCTTCTTATAAGAGATTTATCTGGCAGGTAGTAACATAACCATTGGTCATGTTGTACGACATAGCTACAATTCCTTTGTTGTGAACTTGGACCTTGAGTAGGTATGCGGCCATGTGAGCTCTATCACTACTTCAAACAAATGATGAATTTTCTTAGCTTTATTAAATTTTCAAAAGGACGAAATTTATTGCTCGTGTGAACTTTGTACCAATATCAAGGCGATGCACCGAGCAAACACACAGTTATGTTCCTAGAGAAAAGGTGAGTTAAGTAGAGCCAGCGTCACCTAGTACTATACCCAAAGTTCTTAAAATAGCATGGTCCATATCTCTATAAGACTCAAAACACTTGGAAGACAAACTGATTCTAGTTTTTTACTTTTCAGCGACAACTTTGCATCCTGCCAAACCAAGCCAAGATATTTATTTTTGAAAATTTTGTTACAAAGGTTTGTTCCACTCCTGTGCAAATTACTAGGAATTTAGCTTCCGAGACTTCATTTTTTAGGTATAAGAAAACTCATAACGTGGAAAGGAAAAAATGGCTTAGAAGGAAAATGATAGAATTATCAGAGGACAACAATGTGAGGATCTTAATTTGGAACAATTTTTTTAACTAGAAGCTGTCACATTTGTGGTGGTAGCAGTCTTCTATACAGGTTTCATTATTTATCATTCTTAATCAGGTCAGTACAAGCTAGGCTAGAAGGTTTATACATGCAAAGAGTGAAAGTCCTACAATTCAATGGTGAGCATCACAAATAACAAGAAAATACCATTCACCCTCACCTTAATTTTCAAAGCTCCCAAGTTATGTATAATCCTTCTGGCTGGTGTAGATAACTGACAGGAATGCGTTTGAACAATTATCAGTCCTCATGAACAGACTGGGCATAATCCTAGCAGCTCCACGCTCCTCACCAAACATCATGCTCGCTGTTATGGTGGTGTCACCGTCAACCAGGCCCTCTGCCACACAACTTTCTTCACCCAAAATTCTTCCATGGCATCCGATTCAGCATCATCTTCGTTATCCCCCTCGATCTCACCTCCATAGCTGATAGCCCACCTCTTTCCAGTCTCCCCATTGACACTATCTTCAAACAAGTATGTGAAATCACCATCCACCCCAGACGAAAGATCCACTACATTGTCACCTTTCTCACCATCCTCATCACTATCAACTGCAAATACGCCCTTCTTTTCAGCTTGCCTGGTCCACTTTCCCTCCCGGACACGCTAATCTTCATCATTGTACCTCAAATCGAAATAAATAGTGATTTTGAACTCGGAATCAAAAACCTCCCCTGCCTCGAGACTCCTGATTGTCTACTTAATGGCGCTAACGAGAGAACTGATTGGGTTACTCAGGCTGCAAAGGATGCCATGGACAGAGAAGCCAGCGCACACCCCTACCACCCTAGGTTTTAAATACACATCACTGATGACTATGACGATCACTGGGCGGTAGGACTAACTCTTTCTTCCAAACAAGACTCTTGATTGTGTAAGATGATTCCGTTCTTCCGTTGTCTCATATGATCCAGTTGTTTGTCTAGCCAGGTTGGTGATAAGAATCCTTGAACTGCAGCCTGGCAATCACCAGGAACCTCAAAATACCACAACATTGTCCTGCAACATACCTACGCCAGGTGGTACAAGATGTTCTTCTGCCGCAACACAACGTCATTCATGGCGTCAATCATCGTAACCGCTCCGAAATCACTGCTTCAAGGCATTCATGGCCTGCAATTCCTATGATCGGTATATGTGCACCTGATAGGTTATTGAGCAGTAAGCACCGAGTGGTCCAAATGACAGTGGATCATATTTGCATACCAAAATGCATGTTGTGTCTTGCCACCACTAGATGCATGAACGAAACATACAACTACATAAAAATCCAGAAATCTATTTTGGCTCGCGGGTCTAGATACTCCTATTATGGAAAAACACATTTCTTAATGTCAAAAAAATTCGAATGTCCATGCATTTTATGTTGACACATAAAATTTCACCAAAAAAAAGACACTTTTTGTGCCCTCTGTAAAAAAGACAAAAAATTGTCTCATAAAAAGTCATTTTGAAGCACCAAATTTGTCTTCTTTATAGAGAGCAAAAAAACATTATTTTTTCATGAAACTTTGTGTGCCAACATAAAATGTCTAGAGGTGGACCCGAAATTTTATTTCTGAATTCTTGATATTTTAAAATGCATTTCGCATAATGGGAGTAGATACTCCTGTGAGCAAAAACACCATGTGCATAAATATCTCCTTCTTTTACGATAGCTAGCAGGTACCTTATCTCTTCGTTACAGTAGAAAGTCATGAAAACATACTCACAGGTACGTTAAGGAAAAACAACCCATTCAACTACAGCATAGCCTACAAGCCTGCTATGATCAAGAAAATCTGGAGGTTCTCCAACACGCGGCATTAAAGGTGTCACACAAGTCAGGCCTACCAGATGCATCGCCAATTCACCATCTATATGAACTGACTGAAGTTGTCCGTGTTGCTCCTCCAAATCCTATGAGCGACCAAGTCACCTACTTTCTCTCCCCCTGTTTCGACCATCCTGAGCAGCAGCATGATGAAATCAACTCGTATCCACATTCCATCTGAGCGACGTAACAAATGACCAGGTCGCTGCTACCTCATGATGACACGAGAGAGTGGCGTACGATATTGCTGCAACAAGAACGAAAGCTGGTCCGTGCACTGGTGAATCAGAGGGATAGCTGAGAAGGTGGAGTAGGAGGAAGAGGCACGGAGGTAGCGTCATGAGTTGGGAAGTTCGTGTTGTAGTCATGGCGATCCATCAGTAACTCCTGATGCCTAGCTTCTATGCCCATGCATAATCAAATTTGTGTCCTTAGTGTGCATTGACACAACAAATAATATGCACAACTATGAACTATATAATTCTAAGTCATAGGAGCGAAATGAGAAAGAAGTTAGTCATTAGTTTCTTACGAGCCTTGCTTTTTATAAAAGATTTATCTGGCAGGCAGTAAAATGAAGCCATTGGTCATGTGGTACGACATAGCCACAGTTCCTTGGTTATGAACTTGGTCCATGGGTAAGTATGTGGCCATGTGAGCTCTAACACTACTTCAAACAAATGATGGATTTTCTTAGCTTTATTAAATTTTCAGAATGACAAAATTTATCGCCCATGTAAACTTTTGTACCGATATCAAGGCAATGCACCTAGCCAACACACAGTTATGTTCCTAGAGAAAAGGTGAGTTAAGTAGAGCCAACATCCCCTAGTACTATACCCAAAGTTCTTAAAATAGCATGGTCCATATCTCTATAAGACTCAAAATGCTTGGAAGACAAACTGATTCTAGTTTTTTACTTTTCAGCGACAACTTTGCATCCTGCCAAACCAAGCCAAGATATTTGTTTTTGAAAAAATTGTTACAAAGGCCTGTTCCATTCCCGTGCAAAGTACCTAGGAATTTAACTTCTGAGAGTTCATTTTTTAGGTATAAGAAAACTCATAATGTGAAAAGGAAAACATGGCTTAGAAGGGAAATGAGAGAATTATCAGAGGACAACAACGTGAGGATCTTAATTTGGAACCAAACTTTTAACAAGAAGCTGTCACATTTGTGGTGGTAGAAGTCTTATATACAGGTTTCGCTATTTATCATTCTTAATCAGTTCAGTACAAGCTAGGTGATGTGGGGGTGCCACGGCTGGTAGTTCCGGACGGCTGACAAGTAAGTATTTACCCAGGTTTGGCCCCTCATTGTGAGGTAAAGAGCTACATCCTGCTTGTCTGATCTGGTATTGATGATGATGATATTACATGGTGGCCGCGAGGGGCGATGAGGTGAGATGTGGTCTCGCTATGCCTATGCGTGTATGTTGTGCCTCGTATGGATCTGCCTATGGGGTGCCCCTGCATGGCTTTATAAAAGAAGCCAGGTAGGGTTTACATGAGTCCTAATAGACTACGTCTTGGAGTCATTTCCTTGTACTGCAAGTCGTGGCTTGTTGGGCTTCATGAGCCACCGGGTGCGTCTTCGGTTGGGCCGCATCGGGTACGCCAATGGTGGGACACCCGAAGAGCATGCCCACGTCACTAGGCTAGAAGGTTTTAGACATGCAAAGAGTGAAAGTCCTACACTTCAATGGTGAGCATCACAAGTAACAAGTAACAAGAACATACCATTCACCCTCACCTTCATTTTCAAAGCTCCCAAGTTATGTATAATCCTTCTGGGTGGTGTAGATAACTGACAGGAATGCATTCGAACAATCATTAGTCCTCATGAACAGGCTGGGCACAATCCTAGCAGCTCGACGCTCCTCACCAAACATCATGCTTGCTGTCACGGTGTCACCGTCAACAAGGCCCTCTGCCACCCAGCTTTGTTCACCCAAAACTCTTCCATGACATCCGATTCAGCATCGTCTTCAGTGTCCCCCTCGATCTCACCTCCATAGCTCACCTCTTTCCAGTCTCCCATTGCCACTATCTTCAAACAAGTATGTGAAATCACCATCCACCTCAGACAAACCTTCCACTATATTGTCACCTTCCTCATCATCCTCTCACTATTAACCGCAAACACGCCTTTCGTTTAAGCTTGCCTGGTCCACTTTCCCTCCCGAACACGCTAATCTTCATCGGTGTATGCAAAATCAAAAGAAATAATGCTCTTGAACTTGGAATCAAAAACCTCCCCTGCCTAGAGACTTATGATTGTATAGTTTAATGGCGCTAGCGAGAGCACTTATTGGGCTGTTCAGGCTGCAAAGGATGACATGGAGAGAGAGCAGCCAGCTCACACCCCCTACCACCCTAGGCTTAAAATACACACCACTGATGACTATGATGATTACTGGGCGGTAGGACTAACTCTTTCTTCCAAACAAGATTCTTGATTGTGTACAGATGATTCCGTTCTTCTGTTGTCTCATATGATCTGGTTGTTTGTCTATTCAGGTTCGTGATAGGACTCCCCGAATTGCAGCCTGGCAATTTCCATGAGCCTCAAAATGCCACAACATTGTCCTGCAACATAGCTACCCCAGGCGGTACAAGGTGTTCTTCTGCCGCAACACAACTCATTCATGGCGTCAATCATCGCCAGCGCTCCGAGATCACTGCTTCAAGGCATTCATGGCCTGCAATTCCACTGCTTTGTCATCATCATCGCACTTGTCAGTAAGACGTGGGTACATCATTGCCAATGCCAAGTCAAAGGAAAAAACAAATTATGCATGTATTTTTTTATATTCGCACATACTGGTATGCATGTTTTCCCATTCACAGTAGGCATTCCAGTTTTTTTCCCTCGAGAATAATGTTGTGAATAACTGAGCACATACATTAGATTTCGCTGAAGAGCAATGGTCTGAAACCAACAATTTAGTGTGTAGACCATGTTACAACAGCTGCTGGGGTATATTTAAAAACGATAGTCATAGTGTAAAACCTACATAAAGTTTAACAAGATCCTACTGCCAGCACCATATCATCCATTTTCTGAAACCACAAATTTTCAACGAGGCAAGTGGCAGAACCAAAAAGTACACCCGTTAATCAAAATTGCTAATGCTGGAGAATGGCAGCTATTTTATGTTAATAATTATGGTCAATAACAGACCACAGTTGACTGAATTTTCCTAAAACAGAACAAGAGGAAGAAAAGAGAGGAGCTTCTTCAGAATGATACTGGCATATATAGATTGACTGTGTTTCCTCAAAAGGTTACGCTAAGGTGATGATGTTGGTGCATTTTAACTCAGCAGTTGTCCAAGTTGGTGCATTTTAACTCAGCAGTTGTCCAAATTGCAATGCTTCAACTTAAACAGAGTCCACAGGTCTTGTTTCAGGCTATTCTCCGTCTATAATAACATTGGACTTCAGTGAGTGAGAACTTTGCTTAGATGCTGAAGGAATTCTCTTAACCCACATCAGAGTTAATGACAGCTCCAGAAAGACTGGTGAGTCCAGGATCAGAGTTAAATAACAGAAACCCGGAGAGCATTATGACAATAGTCTTGAATTGTCCAATGACTAGAAATAATGTTGTTAAGGAGTATTAGTAGTGGTCTAGGAGTTCGTATTAGACTAGATTTACTTTCTTGTCTCTCAAGTCTCCTTAACAAATGTCTCCCACAAGTGCCAAAGCATAGATAAATACGAGTACATGCTATTGCTTCAGGAAAAATTTGCAAGACAAAACTGAAAAAATATGCCTCCCCCAAGTGCCAAAGCACCGGACCACAGAAAAAGAAAACCAAGCAAAGCAGATATCAATAATGCTCTGCTGTTCTTGGAATCAGAACAGGAAAGAAAAATAGCGTAACTGGGGTTGTGTTTCACACCAACCTGATCATATATTAGGAGAAACATATGGACTACAAGCTACCTCAGAAGAGACATAGATTACAACATACGCAAGAGCAGTCCAGTTTCCACTCTGTTGTAAATTTGATCAGAGGATCTTGTTTACCGCACTAGGAATACGATCCAACCTACTGCTACACAACCACCAAAATAGTTGGACATCAAATGGCACTATAACTAGCATGATAACCTGTGATAAGAAAATATAAATTCTTCTTGAGTTACATGGGATCAGAAGTTAATTTAAACTACACTAGTACCATTTACATAGACTAAATAATTGAACAGCATATGAAGGTGATATTTTCTGATAAATTTATCATTCAACGGGAAATACATTTCTCGAGAAGAATATATTCTGCTACAGCGATTGTTGGAGTTACAGCTATCTTAGTCATTCTGAAGATAGATAACATTGAGCACATAGTGAGGAAAACTGATAGTAGTACTAGTAGAGCAGTTTTTGGAGAGGAAGTAGACACATAGACCGGGTTTCCTATGTGTATAGTTCTTGTTGTCAAGAACCTGCAGCTGCCGCCCGGGTGGTATCATGCCTGGCACGTTGTTCTTTGACAAGTTCAAGTGGCTCAGGTCAGGGATGTGAGAGCTGACAAACCTGACGGTATTTCTCCGGAAAGCTGGTTGTAGGATAGATCCAGGGATTCCAACTGCTGTAGATCACAAATCTGATCTGGCTAATCAGAGGGATGGCTAAGAAGGTGGAGTAAGAGGGAGAGGCACGGAGGTAGCGTCATGAGTTGGGGAGTTTGTGTTGTAGTCATGGTGATCCATCAGAAACTCCTGATGCCTGCTGTGCCAATGCATATCAAATTCATACCCTTAGTGTGCATTGACACAACGAGTAGTGCAACAATATAATTCTAAGGCATAGGAGTGAAATGAGAAAGAAGTTATACTAGTCATCATTTGCTTAGGAAGTCTTGCTTCTTATTAGAGATGCATCCGGTAGGCAGTAACATAAAGTCATTTGTCATGCGGTACCTCAATAGCTATAAATTCCTTGGTTATGAACGTGGTCCTTGGGTAGTAGTGAGCTCTATCACTATTTCGAAGAAATGATGATTTTTCTTAGCTTTCTTATCTTTTCAAAAGGACGAAATTCACAGCTCATGTGCACTCTGTACCAATATCAAGTCGATGCACCTAGCCAACACATAGTTATGTCCCTAGAAAGAAAATGTGAGTTAAGTGGAGCCAACGTCGCCTAGTACTGTATACATAGTGTTCCCCAAATAGCACGGTCCATATTTATAAGACCCAAAACGGTTGGAAGACAAACTGCTTTTAGTTTACTTTTCAGCTTTGCATCCTGCCAAACCACACAAAAAAAAAACAATTGCACAAGGTATTACAAGGCATGTTCCATTCCAGTGCAATTCTATAGAGTTCATCATTTAGGTACTCCCTCCGATCCATATTAGTGGGCATAGCTTTGTCTAAATTCATATGTATCTAGTTAAGTATTTAGACTAGATACATGTGTATCTAGACAAAGTTGTGCCCACTAATATGGATCGGAGGTAGTATAAGAAAACTCATAACGAGGAAAAGAAAACATGGCTTATAAGGAAGGAAAATGAGAGAATTATCATAGGATAACGATATGAGGATATTAATCTGGAACCCATTTTAACAAGAAACTGACACTTGTGGTGATAGCAGTCTTATGTACAGTTCTCCTATTGATCATGCTTAATCAGGTCAGTAGAAACTAGACTATAAGGTTTTAGACATCCAAAGGTGAAAGTTCCTACAATTTAATAGGTGAGCATCACAAGTAACAAGAAATACCATTCACCTTCACCTTGATTATGAAAGCTTCCAGGTTATGTATAATTCTTCAGGCTACTGTAGATAACTGAGAGGAATGCATTCGAACAATTTGTGGTGCTCATTAACAGCCTGGGAAAAATCCTAGCAGCTCAATGCTCTTCACCAAACATCATGCTCGCTGCCACTGTCAACCAGGCCCTCTGCCATAGCTTTCTTCACCCAAAACTCTTCCATGGCATCCGATTCAGCATCGTCCTCGTCGTCCCCCTCGATCCCGCCTCCATCGCCCACCTCATTCCAGTCCTCCCCAGTGACACTATCATCAAACAAGTCCGCAAAATCATCATCCACCTCTACCGGCCCCTGCACGGCATTACCATCATCCTCATCACTGTCATCTGTAAAAACACCGTTCTTTTCAGCGCGCCTGATCCGCTTGCCCTCCCGGATAAGCTCCTCCAGCCGGTCCCTCCCAACCAGCATCTCATCTTCCACTAGAAGCCTCCCATCGTCATCGAATGCCTCCACGAGGAACACCGAATGTCGGACGCCCTTGATGCTCACGTAGAAGAGCTCCGGGTGGCGCACCAGCAGCGCGCGCAGCCGGTTTGGCAGCCCGAAGTCCCTGCGGAAGTGCGTGAGGTGGTCCACCAGCGTCCGCTTCTCCACCGTCATCGCCAGCACCTCCCGCACCACCGCGCACGCGCGCCGCTCGGCCATCTCCGGGCTCGCGCCGTCCTCCAGCGGCTCGAACGGGGAGACCTCGGGCAGGCTGTGGAACCGCAGGAGGTAGTCCCGGTGCGCGCGGCGGAGGTTGAGCCCGCGACGGAGCGGGAGGTGCGGGAACCTCCGCGGCCGGTCGATGAGGCGGTCGGTCTGGGCGGCGGGCCGGAGCGGCGGAGGGAGCGGCGTGGGGGGCGGCGGCGGCGGTTCGACCAGCTGGAGCGCGTGGCCGTGGGAAGTGTGCGCGAAGGCGAAGAGGTCCGGGTGGCGGGGGCAGAGCGTGGCGCGGAAGTCCATGGCGAGGCCGAGGTCGGGGGCGATGTGGGCAACCTTTGACACCAGGAGGCTGCGCCGCGGGGTCATGAGGAGGAGGCGGTGGATCTTGGCGGCGAGCGCGGGCGCGAGGTCGGCCCCGCCGCGCAGGGCGGCAAGGTCGGCGGCGAGCGCGTGAGCGGCGGGGGTGAGCGCGACGGCGAGGGTGGAGAGGGAGGGCGAGAGCGGGCTGGAGGTGGGCGCCTGGAAGAGGCGGAAGAGAGTAGGGTAGCGGAGCACGAAGGGGATGAGCGGGCGGCGGCGCGGCAGGCCGAGGAAGCGGCGGCAGCGGCGGAGGACGCGGAGCGGGAGGAAAGCGCGCGGCTTGGAGAGGAGAAGGGTGAGGAGCTTGCGGGCGAAGCGGAGCCGGCTCGCGCGCGCCGCCTGCCGGTCCAGCGCCGGGCAGCGGACCAGCTTCGGCGGCGGCAGGGGCCTCAGGGCCGACGCCTTCGCGGCGCACCGGACGGTGGCGGTGGCGGATTTGGGGGCAGTTGGCGCGGCGTTTGGGAGGTGGAGACAGCGGAGGTGCAGGGGTAGCGAGGGGAGGAAGGAGAGGGAGGAGGGCGTCGTGGCGAGCGCCATGGCGAGGGGATGAATGCTGGGTGAAGTTCTTTTTGCCGCTAAGGATGACGCGGTGCGATGGGATAAAATTTTCGGGAGAATTTACAATACGCAATTTCTTTTTCTTGGTTGACCTCGTTCTGGCCTATCACGAGCTCACCGGTCCAGGCCGCGCGATGCGGATCGAACGACGCCCGCGTCTCAAGCCCACACGGACGTTACGCCTGAGAAGGGCGACGTGCCCGTCGGTCCCGGAGCACTGGTCTTCGGATAACTCTCTCAGGACGCTTTAAGGATATAGGTTGTAGGTCTAGTTTAGACATATAGGTGGGGTGTGCGTGTGGTGTGTGTGCGTGTGGTGTGTGTGCGTACCTGTATGTCCGATCAGATACTACAACTTGTATTCTCAGGAGAGGAATATCAAAAAAGACGTTACGCCTGAGACGTTACCGGTGTCCCTGTGCGGACTGCATTTCAATCGGGGGACCGTGCCTCTCTCTCCTATCCATTCCCCTCTCGCGGAGCTCCCGCCCGCGAAATCGCCGACGAGCTCGCGCCGCGCTCACCACCGCCGTTCCTTGAGCGACCACCGCGCGCGGACCACAGTCGGAGGCAGGCGGCGGATTGGTTGGAGGTGGAGGGAGGCTCAATCGTGGTCGAGGGTTTCTTCACCGGCGACGGCAGATCGACGACGTAACGTCGATTTCTCCAAGGAAGGTTACAGCGCAATCTCCATATCTACCTTTTCTGGTCGTTTCCCTCGATTTGGATCTGGTCATAGACGAGTAACATCGGCGGTCCCTCTCTGAATTTTGTTTGTGCAGACCGGCGGGGATTATTTTCTACGGTGGAAGGTGGTGGAATCCGGGGTTATTTTTCGCGGCAGATTGAAGCGAGAGGCCACCTTTTTCATCGCACTCCGAAACTTTCAGGTCAGTGTTTTGGATGTAATCTCTCATCGTACTACTGGATTCGTTTTGGCAATAAGATGCAATTGGTGTGTTGTTGTTGAGCTTCCAGTAAATGTAATTTTCGGCAAATCCATAAGTATGAACCAAATTCTGCTACTACACATGTAAATTTTCTGCAAATCCATAAGCATTAACAAAACCTGCAAAAGAATAGGGTATAGATGTAAGTTTATTCTTTGCTGTAGATTCATTTTTTGGTTATGTGATCTGCCACTAAATGTTAGATGTAAGGTTTTGGGGAGAGGTATTTCAGATGTTTTTTATCCCTGGTATATGAATACTATATGATGATAGATGGATATGATGCTATACTATTTTTATGGATGTAAATTTTTGTGGGGCATTCTGTAAGTATGAACCAGTTTTTTATGGAGTGTCAGCCCCCCGTGCCCATGTTAGTTTCTGCAATAACATGGTACAATGTAAGATTTTTGTCTTTATAAAGTTACCAACTTAGTGATCTCATTTATGCTAGCAATAGAAACTTGTACAAGGGATCAGATAGTTGTAAGTTTCATGGACCTTCATTTTAAGCACATTAAAAGTCCAAAGTAAACTCAATCACTTAGCCAGAATTATACAAATAAATGTTATTGCTCCAGTATCATATCCCCAGTTCCTTGGAGCAGAAACTAGTCTCATGAAATCTCACTTCCAGATTATACACAACATCATTGAAACTTTAGATCATATAATTTGGTCCCAAACAAAAGTAGTATGTCATGCCATGTTTTAATCAAAATCACCCGGTTAAGTAATGCGCAACCTAGACGTAAGATACTTTCTCCTTTTTTATATGCGCATTCACAGGCATGTAATTTACATAATAAATAGCAGTATGTCAATGTAACATATGCTAGTTCAGTAGTACATATGCAATAGATGTAAAATACTAATTTTGGTTCCCCGTTTGTTTTCTCCTGAATCGATTTCTGTTTGTTCTTCTTATTATTTTTTGTTTAAATGTAGTATAGAACCAATGCCTTATGTCGTCGAGTCTAGGAGGCCAGATGTGTTCGTAGTCAAGAATTGTTAACGACACAGCAAAGATGGGATTTTCAATGCGCTCCATGTCATCAAGAAAATGCTGAGAAGTGAATTTATGGACGCCGTGAACCACACCAGGGAGGCCCAACTTCTCATTAGGTGCAGAAATACTTGATCGAATACCGCTTGAATCTGAAAGATGTGAAGAAAGCCTTTGCATGCACCAACACGGGCAGGATTGACCACAAACAAAAAGTAAGTACCTATACCAACTCATACAGAGCAAAAGACATCAACACTTTTTCCTTCCAACTCATATTGTTCCTTCTTATTTTATTTCTCACAACCTCCATATTTGCTTCATCATAGGCATTTTTCCTAACCTTTTTTGCGGGTGCAATTTCTGATAAATCTTACATTTTTAATCAAAAAACAGATTTGCTTTCCTACTCTACAAAGCTTTGAAGGATGCGAAGAAAACTCATCTGGCCATTACTTGCTAGTCAACCTTAACCTCAAAGCTGAGAGGTTTGATATAATGGATTCAATCACCACTAGGAATGGAGGAATCAATTATGATGGATGCATGCCATATGTTAGTTGCAGTCATCAAAACAATTTGGTCAAAGGAGTATGCCCACTCAAATATTGACATCTCAGAATTTCCAATGGTGGTTATTCCATTACCTAAAACAAACAAACGGGTAAGCGGCTTGCAAATGTACTTTTCTATCTTTTTTCATCACATAATCCCAGTTACTCCTAGATGAGAAAAAACTCCTGGTATATGAAAGTGACAAACTGGTGTAAACAACCTTAGGGTTTTTGTTGTCCGATCAGGGTTTTCTCCACTGAAGTTAGTTAAATTACTGTACCATTTGATACATGCAAACTTGCAGTAGCATGATAGCACATGTATCATATAAACCTTATTGTCAACTGAGAAAAGTAACATTGGCAATAGCATGATCAGGTCCTCATGTTGACATGATTTCTGAGAAAAGTAACATTGGCAGTAGCATGATCAGGTCCTCATGTGACATGATTTCTTACAACACAAAATTATTATTTTCCAGCTTAAGAAATATGTTTATGATAGTTATCTGCTCAAACAATTACTAAATTGTACCTTTTTACATCTAGTTCGCAAGATAATTATTCAGGATGCTACCTTAGTTTCTTACATTATGTTACATAGCAAAGTTATTGGCCAGAAATTTCACGGGTTTCTGACGAGAAATTTTGTCGACATCTTATTTTAACAGGAATGTAAATTGGGATCACCTACTTTTTCTGGCTGATTCTTTGGTGGAAGGAGCTGATGGTGCGTTCAGAAAACCAATGGGGGGAAAGAGTTAGTTTCGAGTTGGAAAACTTACATATGTGTTCTTCGAATCTTCTACTTTGCTGAAGTTGCTGAACCTTTTTACTTCCCGGAACCTTTTCACTCCCTACTGAAAAACTGATGAACCTTTTTCTAGACCCTATGCTGGAACTTTTACTCCATGTTGGAGATGCAATTTCGTAGGATCTGTGTGTTCTTTTGAAGAGATCTGTGACGGGGATATAAATGTTTGATCTACGTTGCTTTGTTGCCTTCTTGCTTTGTTGAAACCTAGGGAAGGAGGGGCGGAGGGAGGACAGAAAGGATTTTTTTTCAGGTGATGCTTCAAATTTTGCAGCGATGTAACTCTTTGGATTTCTTGGGGACAAGCTAGGGTTCCTACAGAGGCAGCTATGGTGTAGCGAGGGGAAGAAGGAAAAAACACCTGGGCGCGTGAATTCTGGGTCCTTGGGCGCTTTGCCATTTATGGGTTCGCGGGGGTCTCTGGATTGCGTAACGACAAAAATGAACATGGGACCGCGCGGCCTGGGTCATGCGCGCGGGAATTCTTTCCCTTTTCGAATCGTTTTATTTTCCTTTTTTGACATGTCGGGACTGAGCTCGCTATAGGCTAGATCGTGGTCGACCACGACCTAGCATCGTCCTTTACAATATGCCCTGCTTTACTTCAACTCTCTCATATTTGCCACGCTTTACTTCATCTTCTCATATTTGCCACATATTACAGCGCCGCCTAACTAATTTGCCATGTTTTCCCTTTTACAGATTTAGTAATATTATTAACTCTGAAATACGGTATGAATACGGTACAGATACAATACCGCTTGGTAGATTAGTCTCGTTCCCCTTTGTCGATCGGAGAAGGAACAGAGTAGAAGGGGCGGGAGCGCTGCCGGCGGCAGCAGCGGCCGCACCGCCGCCGCAGAGAAATTCATCCCAGCGGCGACCAAGGGCGGCGTGCCACCTCAGTCGGGCCATGCGCGGAGACCTCCTCCCGGCAGCGACCACGGACGGCAGAGGAGGTGCAGAGCTGCCGCCAGCCGGCGACACCGACGGGTCCAATGGCGGAAGGGTCCTCGTCGAGGCTCGAGGTAGTCTCCTGCTCCTAGAGGTGGGCTGCGCGGATTTGCAAGCTGGGACGCTGATTTGAGGAGCGTCATGCTCAATTGCTCATGGATGCGTGTGATTTTTCTTGGTGGCAAAGATTCATGTCTGCTTGTTTCATGTACCAGGCTACCAGCTAGATGGAGTGTGGATTCACTATGAGAGAGCTCAAAGATGGACATGCTGCAATCGATGAGAAAGGAAGCCAGCTAGAGCCAAGGACAAATGCTGGAGTATATACTAGTGAATCTAGTGATAACTCTCAAACCGGAGTATATAGGCTGCCAAGTAGAGGCATTTCTTCGTGTTGCAGCTAGTCCAAATGCGACCAAGCTGTGGATTTAGGAAATACTGTTGTATCTTTGTACAGAAATGAATATTGCAGTAATGATAATTATGGTTTGCCTCAAGTTGTGTTTTATTAACCAGTCAGCTCCCCTGGTACATGAAATTGACACGAAATAGTATTGCAGAAGCTAACATGAATATAGTATTGCAGATTTTCCATGGTGGCAGAGGGGTGTTACGAAGAATGTCTTTGGCAGTGTGCAGCACTGAAGTGAGCAGTCAGGCGTCTACTTATGTTATCTTCCAATGAAGAGATCTAACCGAGGTAACTACTGCATCCATCCATATATGACCAAATTTGTGAGATTGACATATGCAACTATATATCACACTGAAATTTTTGAGAGCATCCATCCATATAGCACGAAAATCTGTGAGATTACATGCAAATCGACATATCATTCAATAAATATATCTTAGAATTGAAAATGGAGTCTCAACGCAATAAAATCACTGCTTCCTCCTCTTTGGAGTTAATTTTTTCCTACATGCATTTGAACTTGATGGCAAATCAAAAGTAGGTGTCGCTGGAGATGCATTAGTTGTCACGTGTGGCTCTGATGCACTATCTTCAGCCATGGCCATAGCAAGTCTCCTACAATTAATATTAAACATAAGGTTCCAAAATAGCTTTACTCCATGATTCTGTCCATTTGAATGCAAGCAGCAGGATTACCTCCTTGTAATAGGCCCATGGCTGTCATGAAGGCTAGGAGGCACTCTGATTGTAGTTGTTTTCGGTGTACCAACATCAGCTGAAAATACCTCTTGCTCAGTTACCTCTCCAGAAAGTTGATCCACATCGGTTTGAACTTTTTTCGCCTTTTTCTTTCTGTTTCAGTACACATGACATTAGAAATAAGTGAATAATATAGATTTGATACTAATACAACAATACAAATATTACCGTTCTCTAGGTTCATTTTGTGGACATGATATCCATGTTCTCCTATGCCCCAACTCTCCACACTGTTTGCATCTGTTGGTGGTGCCAAATCTCTTTCTCTCTTTTGCCTTCCCATTGCCACCATTTTCTTGTGTATTCTCTTCATCATCATCACCTTGCTCTTTTCCTTTGCCATCTACCTTTTTCTTCCCTTTACTGCCACCACCACCGTCTTCAAGGCAACCTTTAATTCTCAGTTTTCTCTGTCTCCCAATGGGTCTCTTTGAAATTGGTGGGACCATCTCAAAATCTAGAGTAACCTCAGGCCACTGAGACTTGTCTGTGATGGGTTCAATCACTCTAGCATAGGCTGCCCGGAACATACCCACGGAGTAATACTCATGCACATATGGATGAAAATTTGTATTTGCAGTCCCTATGAGGAATGCAAGCGCGTGGTCGCAAGGCTTACCGGTGTGCTGCCATTCTAGGCAAGTACACTCACGACTTCCTATCTTCACTTGTTGGTATCCTTGACCTCACAACTTTCTCATGTTGATCTTCCAACATCCAAATGACCAAGTTCTCTGGTCCGATTATTTATCTGCTGAATGATAGCAGGTAATATAATTCCATAGAGCATTCTCCCAACCTCTCTCCGCCTATGAAAAAGCAACATGAGTTTCTCTCTTAGTGAGTCCGCTAACTCGTCTGGAGGAAGGTCCTTCATTCCTCTGATCCAGCTATTGAAGCTCTCAGCTAGATTATTGTGAATGTAATCACATTTTATTTCCGTGTTGAAGTCGCATCTCATCCATTTCAAATTATGATAAGTACTCAAGTAGGTACCTGCCTCAGGTTTAGCTTCAAATACCTTGGCCATATGGTAGCTAGTTAAATGTTTCTACACGATAAGCCTTGGCTGCTAGCCACATCCGACCAAAAATTTCTCCATGAATTTTTTTCTTGAAGTTTGCCATTAGATGCCTAAAGCATTTCCTTTGCTCAGCTTGAGGAAAAACAATTTTAACTGCATTCTCTAACCCTTTGCATGCATCTGTACATATAGCTAGATTTTGAAGATGTCCTATTGCCCTATGCAATTGTTGCATAAACCAAGTCCAGTTATCCTCGGTCTCTGAAGCAAAGAATCCAAATGCTAAGGGAAACATCCAGTTATGACCATCTAGTGATGTACAAGCTGCCAACTGACCGTTCCACTTTCCGTTCAAAAAGGTGGAGTCTATACTAACATAGGGTCTACAACCGTTCAAAAAGCCATCAATGCATGGTTTGAGTGCCATAAAAAATCTGCTGAAATATACTTTACCCCCTTCACTCTTCACGTCAACCTCTACAATGCTACCCGGAGATCTCTTCTCAATCTCAGCTTTGAAGTTCCATAAATTTTGAAAGCTCTGTCCCCATGTACCATATAATTTTTCCATGGCCATTTCCTTTGCCCTCCAAACAGTCTGATACCCAGTAGTAACTTTGTACTCGACTTTTAATCTTTTTCGTAGCTCACCTGCACCAATGTTTGGTTCAGTCCGAAGTATACCAATTGATTTTGATGCCATCCATGCTTGGTCTGCCATGCTTGAAATCACTTCAGTTGTGGATGAACAGTTATGAGGCTTTACTATTTTGTTAACCTGCAGCAAAACACAATACCATCCATCAGTTGCATGTAAATGTATAAGATAGTTGCAACATACAATGTCAAAGGCTAATTTTAGATAAGTTATTACCCTGACTGTTTTTCCATCTTCAATTGTCCTAGCCATTATTCTCCAACGACATATTTCTCCTTTACAATGACCTATAAATCTAGTAGTGTCACTATCCTGTATCTTAATTTCAAACTTGCCTCTAATAGCAAATGTTCTCAAGAGCATCTTGAACTCTTCCATTGAAGGAAACAAGGAACCTTCCTCTATCACAGGATGTTCTTGGTCATACCAAAAGTGTTTCTCTTCAGGCATATGGTCAGGCACAGGGAGAGCCGCATCAGCAAGTAAATCCTCACCAATATCATCCATAGATGCATTGATACTTGCAATGGAGGTTTCGATTGCTGCTCCAGCTATAGCTCGTCTATGTCCGGATTTATCGGTAATTCCGAGCATAGAGCACATGTTCTCTTCTGCTACAGGAACATCAATTTCATCTTCATTCGCAGGTGCTATCTCAATCTGGGACCAATCAATGACTGTATCAATTGAACTACTTCCATCATTGGAGTGGACAATATTCGAAGTAGACAAGTTGGTAGTCGTCGACACCCTACACAAAAACAAAACATCAATTTTCAGTTTCTGAGAAAAAATAGATACTCCCGGTATCAACATGGCCGGAGGATAACCATAGATTCCTCAACTACATGTCTGCATCGTTGTAGTACCACATTGTTCTATCAGATCATAATTAGCTAGCAAGAACCTATTCTCTAATCACTTACCAATCTCATCACGTGACTGCAGTTCGTGATCGTGGAGGAAGGGAGCAAATATTCATGGAGAAAGGAGGGAGAATCACGTGGAGACAGAATGGATTACCTGTATCCTGGCTGCCGATCATGGCTGCGCCACCGGTGGTCCGGCCGCCGGCGCTGGCAGAACTCCCTCGCACGTCCTCTGTTTCTCTTCCGCCAAGCATGGAAAGAACAAACTGATTGCTCATATCCCGCCCAATGCTCGATCTGATCGTTTTATCCAAGCAGTATTGTATCTGTACCATATTCATACCGCATTTCGGAGTTAATAATATTACTAAATCTATAAAAGGGAAAACAGGGCAAATTAGTTAGGCGACGGTGTAATATGTGGCAAATATGAGAAGACGAAGTAAAGCGTGGCAAATATGAGAGAGTTGAAGTAAAGCAGGGCAAATTGTAAATTTTCCCAAAAATTTCTTCACTGTTCCAAAGCAAAAAATAACTCCCGTAAAAAAAACAAAAACAAAATTATATATATTGTGCGGTGTTAGCCGGCTGATTTCAACAAAATGGACTGATGAAATGGATTTTGTTGGTGTCGCATCTCCACTCGTCCCCCAGCGCCTCCAAAGAAGCCAAATAACGCCGTTTGGCCCAAATAGCGTCGTTTTTCTCACAGTCGGCCCCCAAATCCCAAATAGCGTCGTTTCGGCGGAAACTAGCGTCGGCGCACCCAGGCGGAACTCAGCCCATTGGATTCCTCCTGGGGGGCTGGCGGAAGGAAAAGCACAAGTGGGGCAGCACTGTCGGCGAGACAACGCGTTTTCCCCACCCGATTCATCTTTTCCTCCGTCCAGCTCGTCACCGCTAGCACCCCCCCCCCCCCCCTCCGCCGCACACAAACAGTTAGGAAGACCACCATCTAGCCCCTTCCACGCCGCACATACACAATTGCAGAATGATCCGGTGGAACACTTGTGGACGCGCAAAGGCAATGGCAATGCCTAATTTGATTTGTTTTACTTATTTACATTGTTGAACTATTTGTGTGTGGATTTGTAGGATCCTGATCTTGAATCATTTTCTTCTTTCAACAACAGTTTATTAAGGGCTCGCTTGGACTCGGGGTAATCGGGCCGTAAACAGCCGGAAATATTTTACGGATGTGGGAACTTCCGTAAATTAACGAACCAACCGTCGTATTTTTCCGGAGGGGAAATCTAAACAGCAATCCAGTCGGGACTCGGGGCCTAAGCTGTGATTGTTTTCAGGTGACGGACTTGATCGAGGACCACCATCTATATAATCCGTGGTGGCGTTAACCTGCAGCAACCTGCAAGTGCTGCGGCCTGCGGGTGGTTCCTTCCCATTTCTTTGGCTACGACGATGAGCGGGTTTTCAAGATAGGCCTCGTCGACGTCCATGCCGTCTGCCCCAACCTTGAGTCGGTCCTCTATTTCTGCAGCCGGATGACAAACAAGGCGCTGATCACGGTGGCGACTGGCGAGGAAGCGCCCCAACCTGACCAGCTTCCGCTTTGCCGTTCTCGGGCGCCGCTCGCCGGACTACCTCACGGGGCAGCCGCTCGACGCCGGGTTCAGCGCCATCGTGCAGCATTGCAGGGGGCTCCGGCGCCTCTCCATCACCGCTCTTCTCACGGACGCCGGGCTCAGGACGATCAGCGCGCACGCTGGTCGCCTCGAGGTGCTCTCGCTCGCCTTCGCCGGCGACAGCGACCTGGGCCTGCATTACATCCTCTCGGGCTGCTCCGGTCCGGGAGGCTCCGGAGGGTGCAGGCCACGGGGTGCCCGTTCGGTGACAGGGCGCTGCTGGCCAACGCCGGCAGGCTGGAGAAGATGCGGTACCTCTGGTTGTCCGACTGCAAGGTCACCGCCGTCACGTGCCGGCTGCTCGCGTTCATGATGCCACGCCTGGCCGTGGAGGTGGTGAACGAGTCTGGAGAGGAGCCGTTGGAGTAGCTCCCTCCAGACTGCCCCGTCCACAACCTGTATGTCTACCGGACACTGGCCGGCACCAGGTCGGACGCGCCAGATTGCCTCTAGCGTATTTTTTCCTTTTTTTTCATTCATCGAGCTTGTTTTCTCTAGCTATTTCATGTAGAATCTCTACTATATAATATGTCTAGAGGTGGTGATGGTATGTTTTTTATATTTCCGGTTCTACCCCTACATCGCTGGGCTGAGGTAGGAAATATTACAGGCTCTGCCACCGCCAAGTAAAACGTACCGTTTCGTCGCCGCGATTTTGCAATCTAGCCCCTTTAAAATCGGAAATCAACCCGCGGTACCAAACCCCGTTGACCCATTGTCGCACCGGACCTCCACTCGATCCCTTGCTCCTCTCTCCTCCGAGCGGCGGCAAACGACGGGCGGCAGGCTGCGCAGAGTTACGCCGGCCCCAGATCCTCCGGCGGTGGCCCGCCCGCCGACGCGGTGCTGATACTGTTCTGGCGCAGGTCGTCTACCACGATCCCCATGCTGCGGCGGCACGGTTCTTCGACCACGATCCCCATGCGCTCCCTGCCCACGGCCGTCTCCGACGCCCGACTGCCATGGCGCCGCCTGAGTTGCTCGCCGCCCCGTCTGGTCTCGCGGACCTGATCATCTCTCCTATGCCGGCTGGCCTCCCTGAACCATGCCGGCCGCACGCATCGCAGCCGCTGGAGCCACCGAGTCGGCTCCAAGGCTCCTGGGGTTCAGGTCCGCCACCACTGACCACCCCTGCTCCATGGCCCGGAACAGTCTCAGAGATAGGCACGACCGTGGGGAGGACGGGCTGGAGGTCGCTAGGCTGGGGATCTCACCGCGGATCGTGGAGAGATTCACCGCGCGGGGCATCACAGGGCTCTTCACCAGGTAACGCGCTATTTTCTCAGCACAAGAGCCTAACCGAAGCTTCAATCCCAAGGATTTGCTTAATTGCGTCTTGTTGTTGGTCTGGAATTGGGCAAGATTGCTTCCATACTTCACGTCCTACTCAACAGGTTTTGTAATGCGTCAGCAACAAATCTATTGAAATCACTAGAATGTTGCTTCACACTGTTGGGTTGAAGTTCAATGAACAGTCCTGTTGAGCTAATTTAGTGAGAGATGCAAGCGTGGTCTATTGGTTCTGACCGAATTTGATAACTCACAAGGAAATCAGATATTGCTGAATTTTGTAAATGACACTGGAATCTTGGAAAAACCATTATGGTGTAATGAAAATACTATCTGCGTCATAAAATATTCTATTGCAAAAAAGGCTTATCCGTTTGTAATATTGTTAACCGCAGAAATATACGTAAGAAATTTTGGCTTCTTTACCAAAAAACAACAGACCATAGAGAGATCTCAGCAAGACGATCCAAACAAATGGTACGAGAAGTTCTTCGACAATATCGGGGAGTATGTTTTACATGTGGCGACAAGTATAATCCCGGACATAAATGCCCAAAGATATGTTTTCCAAGTTATTGAAGAAGGGGTTGGTGTTCTCATGAAGCTGAACATGCCGAAGCAAAAGATACTGAGCTCTCGGCCTTATCTGAATGTACCACGGCTGGGAATATGTGACATAGTTTTAACACAGTTTGTTTGCATTCTTATTATTGGCTATCACTAGGTTTTGGCTCTCGTTTGATATAATAGCCTCTTGTTTCACTTGAGATTGCTCAGAGTGCACTTATATTTTCTTAATTTGAGATTGATTGATTCTTGGTCAGATAAAATAATGTGTTATGAAATATGTGACATAGTTTTGAATACCCATAATATATGCAAATGAAAATTATTATGTAAGTGGCGAATTTTTTTTTTAATTTTGTGTAGATTGTTGTACAGTAGGACCGGTGAGAGAATTGGATCATGGGAGATATCGGATATACTCTAAAACGACGATAGAAAATCAAATTTTAGTTCAAACCTAAGATGTTTGATTTATCACCCGTTGCAACGCACGGACACTTTGCTAGTATAAGTAGAAACTATGGCACCCTCATGATCTTGTATAATATAAGTAGGCATTGGCGCTCGGGATCATCTTGTCTTCTCTTTGGTTCATGGATGGAAACTGCAAATTTACAGGCCAATGCCTGACACAATCTTGTGCACCAAGCATCAGGAATCAACCAGTGTTTGTGGCAAATACCGGACCGATGGTGTCACGAATTTGAAACGTCTAAGTCCAGTAGGAATATCCAGTTTTAGATTATACATATTGCTACATAATAAGGTCGCTTGTACTACAGTAAATGCCTCCATTCACAGGAGTGGTTCTTGCCTGCCATTCGGAGCTCAGGCCATTACAGAGCTGGAGCAGCTATCATACAGCGTACTATCCATGATCAGAATGATGTATAATACATCATCTAACTATATTATTGGCTAAGTAGTTCCTGGTGAAGAGAAGACCGGGTGAAACCAACACTGGGGAACGCAGGACGTTGTGATCCTGCGGTCCTGGAGTGCTGGTTTAGTTTAGGATTCATCGGTCTTCGGTTCAGTAGTCCAGAGGTGGTACTGATGCGATGCCGCCGGTGATATTCTGCAAGTCGTGGCTCGCGGAATAACCGTCACAGGCATCGCCCTGCATCATCCTTGCTCCGGGTGCAGACAGAAGGCCTTCTCCGTTGCGGACCATCTGCTGCACCTCCTGCGGCGAGAGTATCTTTATGCACCATACGCTATTCACAAACTCCCTGGTAAAGCAAGCATGGCATTCAGAGGTGTTATGCATGAACGGAGATTCAGTCTACAAGAATATACTTTAGGGTATATAGAACTTAGAGACGGTTTTCTAGGTCCCTTACTGCCATGGGTCGTCGCCAACGAGAAGAATATCATTCTCTCGGTCGACGAATACAAGCTGCCAGCCTGATCTTACAGGGTCCTCCAGTTGGCCTTCAAGGCCAAATAGATGCTCGAGCTCACCACGCAACTCGTAGTAGCTGTGAATTTGGTGATATCAAGCGATCTTCCAGGGGACCCGATTTGTAAACCTGTCAAACAATGATTGAAGGAATTAGCCAGTTCATGCAGAAAATTATGCACAATAATGGATGAGCTGGTAAGAGTTTGTAGGAAACAAGGTCATGAAAATGTGGTCATTGGTAATCTAACACTTGTGGTAAGGATATCTAGAATTCATAATTTACGATTACAAAAAAATGAACCTTTTATCTCTAAATCATAAGATCTACATAGTGGACGAATGCCCACTAAGTACGATTAAGTGGAATAATGTGCATCGAAGAACTTGTAGGGATAACACATAAGTAGGAAACACATACCTTCACAAAGTTTCACCTTGTGATGGGTTTACACCACAAACATTATCAAGAGAGTTGAAGGTTCCCGATTCTCCTAAACAACTGGAAGTTTCTATGGGGTCTGCGGGTGGCAAATCTTCGCCACCATACGTCACCAAAGGTATGGCCATAGAAACTGTTCCACTGCCACGCCACCCCTGACGCTTCCCATGCCGTCCTGGGGTGCAAATGATGATGAAAACATCTGGTTGTCAACATTTGAGCCATAAGCCTGGACACTAGAACAGTCTCTTGCTGACTGTGACGCCAAGGTTCCAGCAAAGTGGGATATATTTGTCTGGTGATTTATGTTCTCAAGCTTGGGTTGAACAGACCGAGATTCAATATGACCAAGGGTTCCATAGCCAACCTCTTTGAAGGCCATCCATCTGGTGACATTAATTGGTCACCTCGAGGCAAACTAGCAAGGTTTGAGGCATCTTGGCTAGAAAAGTTATGGAAACCGTTGTGCAGATGCAATGATGGATCAGTGTTTCCTTCTAAGACGGTCTGCTGGTAGAATGGTGATTGTGACTGGGATGCAGATCAGAACCAGAGACGCTAGAATCTAAATCAGAAATACGGTGACAACTAGATGAAAGCTGTTGTTGCATCTCCTGGTGCGACTGTTGTTGTATAACCTGATGTCTCTGCTGCTGGGGCGGCGACAATTCTTGTTGGTTTTGCAGTTGTTGGGGGTTATGCAAATGCAGCTGCTGCAGCTGACTCTGAACAAACCCAGTGTTACCATTGTACTGACTATGGCCGTGTTGAACAGTTTGCTGAGTTTGATACTGCATCTGCTGTAGAACATGATTGGCATACACAGAATTCAACCCGCCGTTCAGATTTTGAGTCTGTTGGAATTGCAAGAGAGCTGAAGACTGTTTTGAAGGATCCCCAGCTCTAATTTCTTCAGCGCTGCAGCAGCCATCTGCTGGTATGTGTCTGGCTTAAGACTCAGCAATGGAGTATCTATTCTTGGCTGAAGCCACGGTGACACTCCAAGACCCTGGAAGTTCAACGATTGACTCCCTCTATCCCCATCTCCAAGCCACATGAGAGAAGAATAACGAGCAAAATCATCATTCTTGACACCTGCATATATTATATAGAACAGTTAAGAAACACTTGATTGAATTGTATAAAATAACCATATATACCGGTATTCATGTCATTGATCAGCCTACCATTGAACATGCCATGCATAGATGGCAGCCCTGAAGCCCATGGACGCTTGAGTCTTAAAGGAAAGGCACTTGGATACATCGGAAAAGTTGTCAATGGCTCAATTTCCCATAGTGAAACTCTCGGTTGTTTCTCACCAGCAGTTGACTCATCCCAACCAACCTAAGACATTATAAATAATATTAAGGCAATTATCATTGGAGTGTAGTTCTCACAAAGGTAACCATGAAGCATATGGCAACAGATTTGACAGATCCCGGTGAATTATGAAACAAGAGAACAAGGAGCATTCTGAAATCATGAAACATTACCTTCACAGAACGCCAATGTGAATTTGGCCACCGCACTGAGTCGAGATCACTTATGGTTGTGATTGTACCCATGTATCTGAAAGAACAAACAACTATCAGATCATAGTACTCGCGCTGTTACTCGGATTCATTTTTTGACTTACCGCCTGACGCTTGACTCCTCTGTCTCGAAAAGCATTCTAAACCGCATTCCAACAGACACACGTGTGTGGTACACAGATTTGACATACTTGGCCAATGGAATGATAAATTCAGAAGGGCTAGCCCTGATAAAAAAATGCCCATGTTAATTAGGTGTAGAAATAAGCTGAATATTTGTTGAATCGGGATTGTAATGAATATACCGAGGGTTGTAGAAAATAGTGAAACGACTGTTTGTTGCTGCAGCATGAGCTGCTGCTGCAAGAAGGCCTATATGCATGCTATCGCTTGATAGCACAGAAGACGGCATAATCGTCTGAGGACGATTTGCATGACGAATCCCCAAGAGAAGTTGGTTATTATCATTCCTGGCAAACATGGAAAGTATTTAGTGTAACGCAAACAACAACCAGGGTAAAAGCATAACTTTGGTTACAAACAAAGTGCAGCCGGTACCAGATGAATATAACAGAATCCCCTGCTACTAGTCTTTTTGCACTTACAAAGACACTCCAACCTGTAGTCAGGAGATGCCTTTTTGGCTGACCTGCATAACAAGTGTAAAACTAAGAGAATGGGCCAACTAAGAGTCCAAGATATCCCAAACAGAATTAAATGCATCAAAAATTTGCAAGATGGGAACTGCAATAGATGAAGGATATTATCATTACAACATTTTGCAAAGAAATTCCCCAACCAGCCAAAACCACACTAACAGTCTTGCTGGCTGAAAGAAATGAAGAATTCTAGTGACTAGAGGAAGGCTATAACCTTCTCATCTAAAAGTTGCAGATCATACTTATTATTGTCCTTTTTAAGATTCTTAACAACTACTTATTTTCACTTGTCTATGCATGTGCTGCACTAGTTTGAGTACATACCACGGAATATGTGGCGAAATTTCCATTCATTATCATGCAGATCTCTTGCAATTAGCTCCTGGCATGGAGGCTGCAGCGAGAAGTCCTGTAGAAAATTGAATGTGTCAAAAATCTAAAAGGAACAAATGTGATCAGCTCTTCTAAATACAATGAGCAAAAGAAACCAAATTCACTGAAAACTTTCGAGAATACAAACCAATGGAGGGAAGACTTTCTCAGCAGATCGACGGGGTACAGAGAATCCGCCGTGTGTACTCGTATCACTTGCAGTCAACGTCTTGCAGAAGTAATTAGTTGGCTGCTTGCTTGCAGCACCCAACTCAATTGGAAGAAAAGGCTCCTTTTGCTCTTCCTGTTATTGGAACCACACGATGGAAGTATAAGTAATGCAATATTTTAACCTAAAACCTGTTATTGGAATTCAGGTTATAAGAGCAAAGCAAACTGGTCAAATACCGTGCTCAATGGCTGCAGTGTCATTTGAGCATAAACTTCATCAGTCTCCGCATCAGCCTACATTACCATCAAGAAATCATATCAGGGCACCTCTTAAGAAACTACATGATGATCCCTAAGTGTGGACTTACATGCATGGTGACATTATGAAGCTGGCAGATCAACTGAGGGGGGAGGTTTGGATAGTTAGGGATTTGAGCATCAACCTCCTTATTAGTTGATGCGGCAACCTATGCAAAACAAAATCACTTTAGAAAACTGTAGTTGGATAACACCCATGCAACAAAATTGATTACTCGCAATAATGACATCCTTAATATTTCACTAAAGTTGTGCCTCGGCAGAATCACCGGCCATATGATGTTTACGCGCTACATTAGGCAAAGAATAAGAACTTCCTGAGCACTAAGACTAGTCACAATGGGGAGTAACATAGGAGTAACATCAATGCCACATAGGCAAAAAATCTGATGTGGCGGGTAATTAATGAGGAGAGAGATGGTGGTGGTAACTAGCTATGTTACCATAACATCCCACATTTCAAGGCAAGATGAGTGTATAACCTATTAAATATGACACTACACACATGTTACTCACCATTATGGAGGTAGTAACTTAGACTAGTAACATGCATATGTTACTAGTCTAAGTTACTCCCCATTGTGACTAGTCTAAGGGCACAACTATACTTAATGTTCCTTCCTTTGAAAAAAAAAAATCAAATCCCCAGCTTATTCAAATAAGATATTGGTGTTACAAACTGATAAGCCTGCCTACCTGCTCACTATGGCCTTGTGGAAAATAGATAACCCGGCTTCCAATCACGGGCAGAGACACAAGGGGCCCAGCGCATGCATGCCACAGCTCCGAGTTCAGGCACCTTTGTTCCCCTGAAAAGTGCCAAGCACATATGAGCTGAACAGAAACCACCAGAAAGCAAAGTTCATGTGATGCTACTATTTGTACTTGCCACAGATAGGAAGTCACAAGGGGGAGGGGCTCAGTAAGTATCAATAATAATGGCATAACATGGGGGCAATGAATGGAAACAAGCAGTGCAAGCATTGTGCTGTGCAAGAGAAATGCAGGCATATGTATGTAATCATCATGCACAGACAACACAAGCAAGCCATTTGCCAATTTGTTATCAATAATCGGAACATTTCACAGTCTATACTCCACTGAACAAATCAGACGGAAGCGCAAGTTGAGAATTGAACAGCTGAACTGCCGAAGTAAATGTCGAAATTGTGGGACGAGATGATGTACCATCATTTTCCGGCAGGGACTGCGGCATCTCGGAGAGGGAGAGCTTTTATCTCCAGAGACCGACGCGACGAACAGCAAACTCAGCAGGACACCAAGCAGCAGCTCCTCAGAGAAGCATCGTGCTCCCAGCAGCACTGCCGGCCTTCCTCCGCTCCTTCCTCGCACCTCTTTCCCCTTCGCTACAGAGCAGCACCCGCTAACCGAAGCTGGAGCCGTTTAGGCAAACCCTCGCCATTGCCGACCCAAATGACAAAACCTTCGATCGGGGCAGAGAATCGCCCACTCACCGATCCAATCTTCCTCGGGCGAGAAACACCAGCCAGCACAGCACAGGCACAGCTCGACGCTTGGAGACGGATTCTCCCGAGCACGGAGAAACCGAGGAAGGCGGGGGGGCCCGAGCTGGTCAGTCAGTTCAGGAAGCAGAAGTAGCGCGGCTTGCGAAGGCACAGCTCGCCGCTCACCGAGAACCGCGACCACTCGCCCCCTCGAATCGCCATTGCCCCCGCGTGCTCCAGACCAGACCAGACACAACGGAGTGCGACCGGACCTCCACCACCTCCCCCTTCTTCAGCCGGGCGCCCCCTCCAACACGCGCCGACCTACCGACCCACGCCGGTCTCCCTCCCGGAGCTCGAGAAGACAGCGAACCGCCAAATCCGGCTACGGGTCCGCGGAACGGCGCGGCATCCGCCACCGGCGGCCAAACCGGAGGCCGCGGCCACGGGGCGGGAGCTGGGAGCGCGGCAGAGGCTAGGCGGGCCGTCGACGGGGCAGGGGGCGTCTCGGTGCCGGCGGAACCCTAGCGGGGTAGCAGGCTAGGCGGCCATGGCTGGCTGGATCGAGGGAGCGGAAGCCGAGGAGTGGTGGGAATTATTTTTCTGCCCTTTTTTCCTCTCGGGTTTTATGGGCTCGGTCGTCAAGTGTGCGCAGGAGGAAGAGGTTCTTCGAGAGTTGATGGTGTAAAATAATATTCTGAGATCGTTGGTAATTCTGTTTTCTGATTTGCACCTTTGCAAGAGTATCAATTATGTTTCAGTTTTTTGCAAGGGTCGTCAAGTGTGCTACTTTAATTTTCCCTAGGTTGAAACATTACCTCTATAATAGCTCATGCACTAATTATCTTTTAATTACATGAAGACTCTTTTAATTTTACAAAATAATTTCTTTTTTTACCTCTGTTGGTCGATAACATCGTGTTCTATGTTACAAGTTACAACATGCAGTGTTGCGGGCTTTTCTCTTGATCGTATATGTTACAAATTTTGTCTGAACATACATTTTCCTATTAGTTGTGCTTATTTATATATTCATGTGGGCATTGCATGGACATGATTTATAGTGAGACGTGCATTACACGTACGGGTGAGCCTTTATTTGTGTTGGAAAATTTCAACAACATTTACACGAGCTGAATTCTTGGCATGAATATTGTGGCATACGTGCACGAATCAAGATTTGTAGAGATGTTTTTTTCTTACATAAATATATCAAGATTTTGTCGGATCTTTCTACAACATCAATAGTAGGTAATTATTTTTGGTTCTAGACATCTATTCCACCTTGGACAGGGAAGCGAGTCATGGGTTGAACAAGTTTTAACTACTAACATCGAGCAAATGCCACATGTTGCTCGCTTAATTATTCATGGCATACACTTGACACCTGGTCAATGGACCGAGATGTTTTTACATAGAGAGGTATGTTGACCTCAATGAAGCTAGCTAGTCATCCACTAGTTAAGAACTAATCCCTTATATGACACCGTTCCCATGGAGATGATCTTATAAAAGTCAGTACCATCGTAAATTCACACCACTAAGATCATGACACTACAAACTAGCTCCACGGTCAATGTTATGTTGGTTATTTGTATTGTAGCTCTTGAAAAAATCGAGAGAAATTATATATTACTCCCTTCGTTCCTTGATATAAGATGTTTTAGTATTTCTCATTTTTTTCAGATTCGGATGTATCAAGACGTCTTTAAGAGTGTAAGATCACTCATTTTAGTTCGTATGTATCTAAAAAATCTTATGATTAGGAACAAAGTGGGTACTATTCTTGTTCTTGAAAAGTTTCTTAGAAAAGCACTTTGAACATATCTACAAACTCAAAGCTTGTAAGAAATTATATCATCTACTTCCTCCTCGCGTTTTACAATCAGGTGGCAACACATCACTAATATAATTTGTTGACCTCACCATCTCCCTCTCTATCTTATCTCTTTGACTCTATGGTCTCTCCCTCTCTTCAAGTATCTATCAGTCATCTCTCCCTCACGTGTGTTGCATTGTCGATTGATTGCACACATCTTCTTCTCTTCTAGTCATGCGGTGAGATCCAGAGAGGGCGCATGGCATGCTGTTTTCTAAGCCATATAACCCTTTTTAATTAGATGAGACCTTATTGTCTGGTAAATATAAAAAAAAACTATTTTCGTTCGATATTGAAATATATCTTCAAGTAAACTTACATAGCAATATAACATGCCATCAAAATAAAATATGTAACATCTTTCTAGTCAATTTATTAATTTATACTTCAGTTAATCTTGAAGAATCAAGAAAACTTAATGTTGTCGCTCCCATTGGTTCAAGCTCTAGGAGCGGACCAGACTAACCATGCTTAACTCATACATGCAATGGTGTCATAAACTAAAACCGATGTCTTAAGGCGTTATCGACAAACAACTCATACATGATAGCATAAAATGTATTCGTAATCTGGCCATTATTAACTGAAATAGGATTACACTTAACAAAATTGACCACATATTTTTGTTACTAAACACTAAAACATATTATAGGGCATTACAATGTAGATATGTACACTTACAATATTTTTATAGTATTTCACAATGAAAACATGTTACTCATTCCCCTCCGATACATTTCCTCTTAACATTAGACATGGCCCCTTTAGACCATATGAAAACATAAAACATTACCATCCACGTATTATTTTGTGGTGCTCTAATAAACTAGCAAAATGCCCGTGCGTTGCAACGGGCTTATGAGATAGTTTAATAATTTATTTTTTAAACCGAATAAATATCTAGGTTTATCCATGGTAACATCCCATAGTATGTCCTAGCTAAGAAAGGAAGCAAATAGAGTTAATTTCTGACAACAATAAAAAATCCCAAATAACGCCCTTCATCACCAAATGATGGTCTCCTTCTTTTGGTCTCTCCACATAAACTCCACCTGCGGGACCCACTCTTCGGCTCCCTCGTATTTTCCCCCATAGTCATGTTTCACTTTCCCAAACAGCCAAGCCTTCCAGCCTCACCCATGAACGCATGAACGCCTCAACCACAAAAGACTGCAAGAACGCATCAACGCATCGACGAAGGTGCTGAGGTAGGCAAGCAGCGATGGCTCAGCTACGCACTCAGCTTTGTTCCTCTGCAATTGAGTTGCACATCTTCTTCCCAAATCCTCTGATTTAGTCTATATTCCTTACCCACAATTCCAAATTAGTCTACAAATCGGTTGCAAATCGGCTGCTCACGCGCATAGCTAGCTAGCCCGGCCGGCAAGCACGGCAGACCGGCAGGCGCTCACGCACGCGCAGTGCAAGATAGCACGCCTGGCCGGCTAGCACGCGGTCGACGGCAAGGGAAGCTCCATGGCGGCAGCAGCACCGGCGAGCACGTGCGGGAGCAGAGACGTCCCGGCGGCGGCGCCCACCCGCTAATCTCCTTCCTCTCCTTCCGGCGGCGCCCACGATTTGTTGGCGATGCCGGCGAGGCGGCGGCTCTGCTCACCTTCAAGCGTGCGTCCCTGGCGGACGACCGGCGGCGCTCTCGCGAGCTTGGCGTCCGACGCCGGCGCGAACTCCACCGCGTCGCGCATGTGGGTATAGTTTGTGTTTATTAGTTTATATATATATATTTCGGGGTTCATTTTTTATCCTTAAATTGTTTGGTGATTAGATATCTCTAAAGGGTATCATCCAACAAATATCTCGGTGGAGATTTCCGAAGAGAATGCCGAGGTGGATGCGTGAAGCGGGAGCTACGTGGGAGTCAATACATAGATGAGGCGAGTGCATGTGAGTGCAACAAGAGCATCTAAAAACGTGAGTTAGTTGGTGACTCTTCACTTCCTTCATGTCAACATTAAAAGGTGAGTAGTTTGGATAGCATAATATGTTTTAAACCAACTAACACAAAGAGTTAGTATTAAATGTGATAGAGCAAAAATGTAACAAGGTCGACTCTAAACCGTATTATCTAAAATCCATCATAAAGCGAAACCCACTAAGACTCAAGCTATCCATGTCATCTTGTTTTTGGCGATCCAATTGCTCATGTCATCAGTTTTTCGGCGTTTTTTTGATGAGGTCACACCAATTACACGATAAAATCATGTGCAGAGCATCACAAGTTAGTTTTTTGTCTTAATCATTTCAATTAACCATCTATTTTCTGCCAATTGTTCTCAATGAGGAGAACCGCGTAACACTATTTGAGATTACATTCTCTTTTATATGTAATCGTTCAAGACATTTCTAAAAAAAACTAGATATGCGGCCACGCCCTATACATCTCGTTATGCAAGCTATTAACATCACTAGTTTCTCTAGGCTGTTATTTTGTCTTGCCTTGCACTTTAAATTATTTTTAGGTAACATCAATTAGGTAGAACGCTAAATTTTGACGATCTTTGATCGGTTGGATGAACAAAGATTTAACGTCAATTAAATTAATCCTCCAGACTACCATGACAAATCACAGCTTGTGTACTCCTATTTCATGCTCCTTAAACTGTTTTGTTTACAACAAAACAGAGTTCATAAAGAGTACTGTTTTTTCTCAGGTCGTCGTTTCCCATAATTTCCATGTAAAATTACTTTATAGCCATTTCGTAGCTAGGGACATTTTTCCTTGTCTCCAAACGACACATCACGTAGCTTGTCTTCCTTGAACCTGCGTTTGTGTGAACTTTGTGTTCATCGTTTTGGTGATCCAGAAAGCCCTAATGCACCCCGGCCGCAAGAGAAGAGAAAAGAAAACGCTCTGTGCACCGTTGTTGCCTCGAAGGAATTTAACTAAACTCAAGGTCGTATGTGCAAATGAAAGAGAAGCACCGCATATCCAGATTTTCTTTCTATATGTGACACGACGATGGTGATGCTAGCACGAGATATAAAATCGATTTTCTGTCCACCGCGCCGAACGAAATGACCGTCCCACCCTCCGGGCTGACCCCAGCGAATAGCGACCGAGGCTGACGTGAGCACGTGCGGGGGCAGTCGCGTCATTTTACCCATATATACCAGTGGCGCTCTCGTGGTACGAGGATTCGTCCCTTTCCTCCCGGGAGGAGCTGGCGGGCCCGCGCGTGGACCAGTCGGACCGCTGCGCTCCGCGTGGCGCTGGACGCCGTCGGATGTGACATGGACGGTTTACCTTACCTCGGTCCGAGGAACCGCGGGCGCTGTGCTGTGGCCTGTGGAGTGGCTTCGTGCAGCTAGTACTAGCAGCACTGATGATGGCAGTGATTTATGGTGGAGATCTACGGTGATTCCAAGATTGGAGCAGATCCGTAGACACTCTGCTTGTTAGATGCACGCGAGTAGTACTAGTGGAGTAGGACCGACGGATGCAGCACTTGTACTCGGTACTCCATGTATAGATTGGTTTCAGTTGATCGGACAGGGTTAATATTAGTACACCATGTAGAGCTAATTAATTAAGCTCACGAGTTTCAGCACAGGGAGGTGCGCTTCCCCAAGGAGTGACACACGGGTTAGTGGTGCTACTGCACTCCGTACACGCGAGCTTATTACCGTGGTGGCCGGCGGCCTCGCTTTTCTCTGTGCTCACCGCGCGCGCCAACTTATTACTGCCTGGACGCGTGCGCGTGTGCGTGGAAAGGCGACACGACGGGACCGGACTGACGACGACGGGACGAGTCGTGTTAGTTCCGCCACGTTTCGTTCGCCTGCGCGGTGCATATCTTCTTCCTCCAGTGTCCTTATCGGTTTGCTAGGTTTTCATGATTTTTCACCGAGGAAGAAGGCTTTACTGATAGACAATTAAGAAGATTCAGGTGGTTCCTTAGGTTTTTTGAAACAATTTTAAATGTTTTTTCTTATACTCGCACAAATAGATAGTTTGTCGGGGAAACGATATGTGTATCACGCGTGTTGATCCACCAATTTGATCAATAATGTCTGTGTGTCTCGCTCTGCAAACTCCCAGCAGCATCGAAGCCGTACACACCACACCAAGACGTTGTCAAGCCTTTTGAATCGTGTCAGCTTTTTTTGTGCTCGACTATCGCCCCTATGTTTTGTCACCCTTCTCCATCATCCGCCCACAATGAAGGTTACAGTTGTGCTGCCATGGGTAGTGTCACGCGGTTGGGGCTCAAGTTGTGCCCTCTAGCTCATTGAGACGAGGCGCTCAAGGAGAATGGACCCAGGTCGTTAGATCCGATGACCATAGGGCTCCGGAAAGCTGGGTTCGACGCTGCCGCGCTCGATGTCTGTGAGGTCGATGCTTCAAATCAAGGTTAAAAGTTATGCAACTGCGTGTGTCTCTTTACAAATGTGGCAAACTCGATTGATACCGCTGCAAACACAAGAACGAGATAATGCCATGTTCAATGCATCTCGAGATCGAACGGCGGAGAGGGGGTCGTTCGCCCGACACCTGCTAGACCTAGTAAGAGTTACGGAACCACAATAAATTGATCTTAGTAACTTAAGAATGGCGCTAACATCCGAATTAACTCCAATTAAACACACATTAGTGTGTGACAGCTCAAAGTATACTTGAGTTAATCCCAAACTCTTGACTAAAAACCACACCAGTAGTAGTAGACCTCACTATCTCTTCCAGGTCAGCAGCGACCAACCACCCAAATCGCTTTCCCCTCCCACGTTTTCAGACCCGGGGAAAGCTCCACTCCCCGGCAGCTCTCCTCGCCCGCCGCCGCCGCCATGAAGCGCGCGCGCAGCTCCGAGGTCTTCCTGGGCGGCCGGGGCCGCGCGCTCCGGCGCCTGGCGCCCCTCCTCGCCGCCGCGGCCCTCGTGTACCTCCTCTTCGTCTCCGTCAAGCTCGCCGGCTGGGACGACGTCCTCAGCCGCCCGGACACCGCCGCCGCCGCCGCCACCGCGGGAGACGAGGTACTTCCACAGCGCGTGCCACTCGAGTCGGCTCTCCGCGGGAGGCGAGCCGCCGCTGCTGGTGCTACTGCTGCCGTGGCGGCGGGGTACGGCCGCATCACCGGGCAGATCCTCCGGCGCCACGAGGCTCTGGGCGGGGCGGGACGAGGAGGCGCTGGGGCCTGCGGGGAAACTTCTCGGAGCTCGAGCGCATGGCCACGGAGGCGTGGGCGCGCGGGGCCGTGGCGTGGGAAGAGGCCGCCGCGTTCTCCGGCGACGTGGACTCCATCCTCTCCGGCGACGGCGCGGGGGGCGAGTGCCCCGGCTCGCTCGCGCTCGGCGCCGGAGATGGCGAGAAGGCCGCGGTCCTGCCGTGCGGGCTGGCGGTGGGGTCGGCGGTGACGCTGGTGGGGACGGCGCGCGCGGCGGTGGCGGAGTACGTGGAGGGCGGGGGCGCGAACGGGAACGGGACGGTCATGGTGGCGCAGTTCGCGGTGGAGCTGCGCGGCCTGCGGGCATCCGGCGACGAGGAACCGCCCAGGATCCTCCACCTCAACCCGCGGTTGCAAGGCGACTGGAGCCGCCGGCCCGTGCTGGAGATGAACACCTGCTTCCGCATGCAGTGGGGCAAGGCGCAGCGCTGCGACGGTGCCCTCTCCAAGGACGACGACCGTGGTGCGTGCCCTCCACCCCATTGTATCGCTTCCGGTTTACTGTATGTACTCTAGCTTGCTTACTTTGTTGTCTTTCTGCTCCGGACACCAGGACAATGTGCAGCCTTGCTGGTTCAGTAATAAGTATAGTCTATGTGGATCAAGATAGGAGTACCATTGCCATTGTCATTAGATACGTGGACTTCTATGTGCAGCATTGCCACTGTCCATCATTGATAGGCATCTTGTGCTCATGGCAATCACTTACTAGTTACTTTCATTGTTTGTAGACTTGTAACAATTAGAACATTGCTAGTTCATATACAATTGGACTTACTGGTGTAGGTGAGAAAGAAGGAGATGCAGTGTGCGTTGCATTCCATAAATTTTCCAACCTGTATCCCAAAATGTACTGCCTGGATCATCTTTTACCAACATGTATCCCAAAATGTTTTATGCGTGGATCGTAGCTTCTATGTTTTCTTTTCCGAAACAGCGTAACCTCAGCCTGATTATCAGTTGACAGCCTCTACATTTGCTGACAGTGCTGTTACGTTTGCAGTCGATGGGTTCCCGAAATGTGAGAAATGGGAGCGGAGAGGTACGGTTGATTCAAAAGAAATGAAGTCAGCCTCGTGGTTCAACAGGTTCATCGGCCGAGCAAAGAAACCAGAAATGAGCTGGCCGTACCCATTTTTAGAGGGGAAGATGTTTGTTCTCACTATCCAAGTTGGCGTTGAAGGATACCATGTCAATGTGGGAGGTCGTCATGTTGCCTCATTTCCTCACAGGATGGTAAAATTTCCATTCCTATGACAAAGATTTATTCTGCTGTATAGGACAACAGTTCTGCTATGCTGACTACTTTTGGTTATCAATGGTTATCAGGGATTCACTCTCGAAGACGCAACCGGTTTAGCTGTAACAGGTGGCATAGATGTTCACTCAGTGTATGCGACCTCTCTTCCGAAGGCCCATCCCAGTTTTTCTCTCCAAAATGTCTTGGAAATGTCTGATAAGTGGAAGGCTCGCTCTGTGCCAGAGGAACCAATTCAGCTTTTTATTGGCATTCTCTCTGCTACAAACCATTTCGCTGAGCGGATGGCTATAAGGAAAACATGGATGCAGTTTCCTGCGATCCAATTGGGGAATGTGATTGCTCGATTCTTTGTCGCACTGGTATGATGAGTTCTTATGTTTTGAAAACGATCGAGCCTCTTTTGTCGATGCATGATATGCTACAGTTTGGTCTTCATATACATTTTACTGTAGTAGCTTGTTCAAATAATTGTGGAATGACAGTAACACCACGGTTCTGTTTGCTTCTGTAGTAAGCAATAGGAAAGAGATCAATGCAGCAATGAAGAAGGAAGCAGAATATTTTGGAGACATTGTCATCCTGCCATTCATCGACCGGTATGAGCTGGTCGTTCTCAAAACAGTCGCGATATGTCAGTACGGGGTAAGCCATGCTACGGTTCTTCACGTCTTAGTTAGCACTTTGGCAATGTTCCATATTCTCATCTGTTTTATTCACCGCAACACTTATCTATTATGTTCAGATGCAGAATCTTACTGCGGAGTATATCATGAAGTGCGACGACGACACCTTCGTGAGGGTGGACATAGTGCTGCAGCAGATCGCCACCTTCAACAGAAGCTTGCCTCTTTATCTCGGCAACCTGAATCTCTTACACAGGCCTCTCAGATACGGCAAATGGGCCGTGACGTTCCAGGTAAGCTCCATTTCGTAACGATGTGAATTCCGACATGCGCTTGTCCACTCCTCACAGCGTAGGCACCTGCATGTAGGAATGGCCAGAGTTGGTGTATCCCCCCTACGCGAACGGACCCTTACGTGATCTCCGCAGATATCGTGAGAGACATCGTGTCCCGCCATGCGAACCAGTCGCTAAGGGTAAGATCTATCTCTACCCTGACCTTGCTGCATGTTGTGTTCGTTCCCTTGATCCTACCGTGTCATCGTCGTTCTTGTCTAACGGCTATGATCTTGCTGCCAAGCAGTTGTTCAAGATGGAGGATGTGAGCATGGGCATGTGGGTCGAAGACTACAACACCACCACCACATCCGCCCCCGTGCAGTACATCCACAGCTGGAGGTTCTGCCAGTACGGCTGCGTGGACAACTACTTCACGCGCACTACCAGTCCCCCAGGCAGATGCTGTGCCTCTGGGAGAAGCTGTCGTTAGGCGGCCGCGGTGCTGCAACTACAGATGAGATGACACGGCGCTACCACATCCATGGCTGGCTGATTCACCGGGACAACCGACGGTCTAATTAAGCTCGGTGACATCCATCGATCCAACTGCCGCGCGTCGTTTTAGAAGAACACCGGCGCCGATCAGGATCAGGTCTGAGAGGTCTCCATCACCCTTAACTTGAATGTGCTCCTTACATCTGCTCCATCGACTGACTGACGCAGGGGGAGACCATCTACCTCACCGGTACACAATCAAGATACATACACCATCGGTTTTGTTGATGCTATAGGCCTATAGCTGCTTCACCTCCAGGAGCTCATACATTGGGTGGATGAATCTGGTGGTGGTATACTGGTATTAGTAGATGCTGTTTGTGTTCGGGTCACTGAAGACGAATGCAGACAATAGGGCCCAAACTTAGCCGATTAGCCATGTACAGGGGCTACGCATTTTGTAATTGTTGTGAGGGCCATCACTTGTGCTCCTTTGTCTTGCAGAATGCAGAGGAGCTGATGTCGAATTGATGTTGCTGTCATGATCTGCAAGACTGCTCACCTCGTTTACTGATGAATCCACTAATATAAAAGGTCAATGCAGTGAACGCCGTAAGTTACCACGTGCGTGTCCGAAACCAAGATCTTGATTCGATGGACAGTCAAAAGCGTTGTTTGATCAAGTTTTTAACGTCGGGTTGGAGGTTGTGATACCGTGTCTCCCCGAGACGGAATATTGTTTCGATAGCAATGCGTGCACGTTGATATGAAAGAGCATGTGATGGATTCATACTTTATCTTTAAACTTCACAAGGCGTGATGTAGACGATGTGTGAGTATATGTAGTGCACGTACACTCCTCAATCCATATGTTGAGTATGTGAGTAAGCAATGTGCGTGCATACTTGGATAATTTAGGGCGTGTTTGCTCCAAAAGTGTTTTTGGCTCCCGAGTACAGGTGATTCCGATGTTTTAAAATAATGAAAAAATATTTACGAGTTTCCAAATATTCTGAAAACAATCCTGGATGTAACCAATGTGTATTCTGAAAATTATCTTCAAATATTTTGTATTCCGAGCTACAAGAAAATAAAAAATCCTGAAAATTTAAAGATTTTTAAATAAGCATACTCAAATTCACACTTTTGTAATTTTTGTATAGCTCAGAATACAAAGTATTTGAAATAGTTTTTTTACACGTTTATGGCGTACACGATTGGCTACCTTTAGAATTTCTGTCATATTTTTTTGACACTTGAAAATATTGTTTTTTGATTTTTCTAAAACACTAGATCACTGAAGCTCGGAAGCACGATGTAGACAATGTGTGAGTATATGTGTATACTGTTATACTAGGTTTCTTCAATCCATATGTTGAGTATGTGGGTAAGCAGTGTGCGTGCATACTTGGATAAGTTAGCTTATTTCCTCCTAGCCCATATCATGTTATCAAACATGGACAGAAGTTCAAATCCGCTTCCAAATACATATGCAATCCTCGGTTACTATTTTACCCTTGAAGTCACGTACTTACAATTTAGTGGCATTACTCCCTAATACTTTTGTTGGAGTACCAGTAACCTCAGCCATCGGATCTAAGTGAATAGACGGTTAATACTCCGTCTGATTCAAAATAAATGTCGCTGTTTTGAACGCACTGCACCGCCGAGCCTCGAGATCCAACGGCGGGCGACCACTACCAAGCCAAAAAAATTCTTCCCAGGCGGGCACTGTTTTGCGTTCGGAGGGAAAAAGTCCAAAATAAACCTTGAAGTTGTACACGAAAGATCCCAATCCTGGAAATTGGCACTCCGAACTTATCAATCCCAGTCTATTTTGAACCATGAACATGTTTTCCAAATTGCTGCTCCCACTGACAGCAGTGGCTCACTTATCATATTTATCTTCAACCTTCCTTCTCCACCTAATTTTCCCCCCCCGTATTTGCTCTTCCCACTAATACCATCAACGGCGTCCCTCTCCGAGTGGCATAGAGGCCCTAGCCCCACGACGCCCTGGAGCACGTGGTCGTGGCGCCCTGGTCTTCACCACCGGCGACCCGTGACGCGGCTCTCTATAGTTGCCGACTTCCATGGTGACACCGTCCGAGCCCTTCCCTCACAGGTTCCTGCATTGACCCTTTCCTCCTCTTCCACGACGAGACCGACGAGGCCCTGACGCTGACCCAGCGGGATACATGGGAGGGTGATGTGCCAACCGTCGAGTACGAGAGGAGGGGAGCAACACCGTCCTCACCGCGGCACGTCCTCGTTGCGGCACGACGACATGGTCTTAGCCTGAACGATGCCAAGCACGGTGAAACACGACTAGTGCATAGTCGTCGCGCGACGCCTTCGTCTTAGGCATGGGTGGAGCAGGGCGCGGGAACGCGGTCGTCCGTACCGGAGCTCGCGCGCAACGGCATTCGAGCATGCTTCCCGGTGGCTCCGTAGGGCTCGTTGTCCCTGGCCGTGCAAGATTGGTGCACACGTGCGTCGGCATGTGTTGATGTCGGGTGGGGTGTGCTACACCACGGAAATCGGGAAGGGAGAGGTGTGACAGTGGAGATCTAGACAGAGGATGGATCTGACATGTGGGCTAGAATTATAAGTGAAAGTAGCAGGTTATCCCGGCCAGGATTATACTACTCTCGATGCAGGTGTAAGGTCTAAAATAGACCGACAAGTTCAAAAGTGTCAATTTTCGGTATTTTTGAGTGTTCGGTTTATCTTTCGTCTGCTTCAAGTTCGTTTTGGACCTTTTCCCGTTCGGAGACACGAGACCGACGCGGCCTGACCCGAGTCCGGTCCGTCACGCCCAACATATGCATATGCCCTCCCTCGCGCACCTCGCCTCGCCCTCTCTGATTCCGCCGCTCGACACAGCCCTCCTCCCTTCGCCCTCGCGCTCGCGTCCAGCGCCGGCGACGCGGCTACCTCCCTCCCTCCACCGGCGAACGGCCTCCCTCTCCACCGGATCGGCGTCCACCCCGCCATCCCAACTCCCTCCGCGCCCGCCCTCGGCAGATCTATCTGCGGCGGGTCGCGGCCCCACCCTACCCGACGCCTCCGCCCTCCCTAGCCACGCCCGGTGAGTCCCTCGCCCCTCCCAATTCCCGTTCCCCGCGCCGTCGCCGCGGAATTCGGGCGGGAAACTACTGGGTCGGTGGGTAGGCTAGGGCCGAACTGGACCGGGAGCGAGTGGAGTGGAGCTCTGCTTTCAGAACCCTAGACTAGATTGCTCTGTTGTAGGTTGGAGAGGTTGGGAGTCGGCCGATTTAAAAAAGGAACTGTTATCCTTTCGGACAGTAGTTTTCTGGTGTCATGCTGCTCGCTTCCTCCGGCGATCGTGTTCCCAGCGTAATCACTCCGGGATAGGATATACATACGCTTGAATAAAACAGATCAGGGCATCTCGACCCTGGTACATGAAATTGACTTTGCTATAAGCACTTATGTGATAACCGTATATGGTAACATTTTATGATTTCAGTGTTAAATATCGAACTAACAACAGATGGTGAGCTGGAGCTTATGAGTCAAGCTTTAAGCTGCACACAGATACAGTTTACCGCTTATTATATTGCATAGTGTTCATTTCTGCTGAGCTAGAGATGTTTTGGAGGCACATTTTGGGTCCCTTTTTTTTCATTGATTATCGACGTTGGCCCAGTTACTGCAACTCTAGCGAGAGCCCTTGATTTGCCTCTGTCAGTATGCACAGCCCGTACTAACCTTCTTAATGTCTTTAAGAAAGGAAATGGTAGCTTTCAATTCGGCATAATTTACAACAATTATACCAGCATTTACTAACCTTTTTACTGTCTTTAAAAAAGGAAATGGTAGCTCTCAATTTGGCGTAATTAACAACACAATTGTTCGGCTACCTGCAACTTTTAGTGTCAGTACTGTGAAAAATGTTTAAGAGAACCAGTTCCTTGAGCATAAAAAAATGAAACGTGCCCTCCACTTTGATACTTTGCCAGCAAGAAGTGCAAAATACAAAGATATATGTTCCATAAGATGATTACAGTTTTTCTACATGTCTCCCTGTGTTGGTCTACTTTAGATGACTGGACTGAAATTGAATTTGTTTATGCGGTTAATTTTGTAGACACATAATAGACAGTCTGTATTTGGGAGGTGCAATTGATTTACTTTTAGTAGAAAGTCTTCTTTTGGAAATGGAATCAATTTATTGCCAATAGGAAATCTGCTACTGGGAGCTGGTATCAGTTCAGCTGTGCCGTTTGTTAGTTCATAGTGAAAACAATTACCTTCACTTTTGAACATTAGTTCTAAAATATTGATGAACTGAATTTCAGGTGAATGATGAATTGCGCATAGACCGAGCTTCAGTCTGATGGATTCTGACGACAAGAAGTTTGGCAAAGGTAAACTGCTTTTGTCAAAATGTAGAAAAGTAAAATTGGCAAAGCATATTCGTCTAGGGAACTTTGCCTCTCTAATTGACTATGGGTGTTAATGTACCACCACCGTAACTTGAAAAGTATTTCTCGCCTTATCTTCATTTTGCATCAACTTCGGTTCATTTCATTTGCAATTTACTGTGATGTTGTCATAACTATCTGTGTTTGTTATCTGATATTCCCTTCGGTCCTTTTGTAAGGTGTCTTTTAATTGCCTAAATTCAAGTGTTGACCAACAATTAATCCAACAACATGTGGGTTACTGGGCTATTGCATAAAATTGATTCCATTGGACCTGTACCCAAAATCAATTATGACTATGTTGCTGTAGACATTAGCATACTATTTT